>JAZHRO010000067.1:47835000-48387500 GCA_037157565.1 Thalassia testudinum | reverse complement strand
TACACGATTTCATAGGCAATCACATGAGGAAACAAGAAAAAATATTAGACCACATCATAACACATCTAATACAAAAGAAAAAATCCAATAAGGGAAGAATTTCAACTAAGTTTTAGAGTGTACCAAGACCGACCAAAGATTGATCAATCAAAGGGAGGTCGGCGAGGATGTGGAGAATGACTAGATGTTGAGTTCAAGCGGAGGTGGTGCAAAGGTGGCGTCGAGTGAGTTGCAATGCATGGAGGATGCATGATGATGGCGTGGCTTCCTTGTGGAGATGGTCGGAGGCAGCGTGATGTTTGATCGATCACGGTCACCGGAGGAGGAGAGGTGGAGTCGGATGATATTTTGTTTGGTGGTGGATAGAAGACAAAACGGTGGGGTATAGGTGATAAAAAATAGGTTAGATGGTAAAAAACTTGTGTTCTTATAGAAAAAATGATTAACAAAATAGGTAAAAATATTTTAGGAAGCTAACCATAGTTACCAAGGTCGGTTAGGTATATTAAAAGCGAGATTTGAGGTGAAAAGATCGCAATCTCAAAAAGTGAAACCACCCAGTTTTGGTTGATCAAAATGCAAAATGATTGATCAGTTACATTAATTGGTCGATCAAAGTTTGAACGATTGGAGGGAAAATTCTCGTCCAACCGGATTGGTCGATCAAATAACCAAGTTGATGGATCAAAACTCAAATTTTTTGAGGGAAATTTCCCGCCAACAAATTTGGTCGATCAAACAAGGACTTTGATCGATCAAAATTTTTTGGTTGATCAATTTAAAAAATTGATCGATCAACAGTGTAAAATAGATCAATCAAGTATATCAATTAAGTACTTTTAGTCTTGATAAACCTAGTGAATGACAAATTTGGTTGAATCTTTCTTTTGGAAATGGTTTTGTGAAGATATCAGCTAATTAATTTTCTATTTTAACAAATTCTAGGTTAATCTCTCCTTTTATGACATAATCTCTTAAAAAGTGATGCCTACATCAATATGTTTAGTCCTAGAATGTTGCATTAGATTCTTAGATAAGTTAATGACACTAGTGTTGTCACATAGTATTTTGCTAGTTTTATAGGATAGTCAAAAATCTTGTAAGGTTTGTTTCATCCACAATAGTTGTGAACAAGATAAAGATGCAACTACACATTCTACTTCGGTTGTTGAAAGTGAAACAGTGTTTTATTTTCTAGAGAACCAAGAGACTAGGGAATTTCTGAGAAATTGACACGTTCCACTAGTACTCTTTATGTCTGTAAAGCTACTTGCATAATCAGCATCACAAAAGGAATATAATTCGAATGTGTCTGACTTAGGGTAGAAAAGTCGTAGGTCTTGTGTGTTGTTTAAATATATAAGTATTCTTTTAATAGCATTTAAATGTATTTCTTTAGGGTTTGCTTGAAAGCAAGCACACAAACAAGTTCAAAAGAGAATATCAGGTCTACTAGCAGTCAAGTATAATAATGATCCTATCATACTTCTATATAATTTCTGATCTACAGATTTACCTGTTTCATCATATTTTAATTGTGTAGAGGCTGCCATACGTGTGTCTTTACCCTTCACTTTGTCCATAGAGAATTTCTTCAAGATCTCCGTGGTGTATTTTGTTTGAGATATGAAGATTCCAGAGGACAGCTGGTCAATTTGAAGTTCGAGAAAGAATCGAAGTTCTCCCATCACGCTCATTTCAAGCTGATCCTGCATTACCTTTGCAAATTCTTTGCATAACAGATCATTAGTACCACCGAAAATGATATCATCAACATATATTTGTATTATTAAGAGATTATGTTCTTTTCTTGTAAATAAAGTTGGATCTATTTTACCAATTTTAAACTCATTTTCAATTAGATAGGATTTTAATCTATCGTAACAAGCTCGTGGAGCTTGTTTTAGGCCATATAATGCTTTGTTCAATTTATATACATAGTCTAGATATTTAACATCTTCAAAACCTGGGGATTGTTTAACATAGACTTCCTCCTTGATGAATCCATTTAGGAAGACACTTTTGACGTCCATCTGAAAAAGTTTGAATTTCATATGGGCGGCAAAAGCTAGCAGCATTCTAATGGATTCTAGGCAAGCTACGGGTGCATATGTTTCATCAAAATCAATTCCTTCTTCTTGATTATATCCTTAGGCCACATGTCTAGCTTTATTTCTAACTACTTCTCCTGATTCATTAAGTTTATTCCTAAAGACCCACTTGGTTCCTATAATAGTCTGATAGTCAGGCTTTGGAACAAGTTCCCACACATGATTTCTTTTGAATTGATTCAACTCATCTTCCATTGCAATTATCCAGTAACTGTCAGAGAAGGCTTCCTTAACATTTTTAGGTTCTAATTGAGAAACAAATGTAGTGAAAGCTAAATTATTAAAAGGCTATCTGGTTTGAACTCCTTTAGACAATTCTTCTAACACCAATTCTTTTAGATGATCCTTCACATAGGAAATATCTCTCGATAGTTCATCAGAAACATTTTCTTCTGGAATGTTTGATGGGTCATTTATTACTTCATCATCATCATTGTTTCTAGAAGATTTAAGTTGAGCCAATGTTTCATCAAATGATACATGCATAGTTTCCTCAACAACTGAATTCTTCTTGTTGAAAACTATATAGGCTTTACTTCTGGTTGAGTAACCTAAAGAATATTCCTTTTGAACTTTTCGCATCAAACTTATCAAGATTGTCCTTAGTATTAAGTATAAAACATCGACAACCAAATATCTTGAAGTAGGAAATTCTAGGTGTTCTTCCATGATAGAGTTCAAAAGGTGTTTTATTTAGCATTGGTCTAATCAGTGATCTATTTTGGATATAGCAAGTAGTGTTTACAGCCTCTGCCCAAAAATATTGAGGCAGCTTTGACTCACACAGCATTGTGCAACACACTCTTGTAAGGTTCTATTTTTCCTTTCAACTACACCATTCTGAGGTGTGGCTCTAGGGAAAGCAAATTCATGTTTTATCCCATATTGATCACAAAAATTGGAAAAAGATTCATTCTCAAATTCTCCGCAATGATCACTTCTAATCCTAATCACTTCAAATCCTTTTTCATTTTGTAGTCTTCTAACTAGTTTGCTAAAAGCATCAATGGTTAAGTTCTTACTTTTTAAGAAAGATACCCAAGTAAATCTAGAGAAGTCATCAGTTATGACTAAACAATATCTGCACCTACTTAGGCTTTCGGATTTGGTTGGTCTGAATAAGTCTAAGTGAAGTAGCTCTAGAGGTTGTGAAGTGCTAACCATCCTTTTTGGTTTAAAAGGGTTTTTAGTTTCTTTACCAACTTGATAAGTATCGCAGACTTTGCTTTTGTTGAAGTTGATATTTGGCAGACCTTTGACAAGCTCATGTTTCACAAGTTTACTAATGTTTCTCATGTGAACATGGCCTAGTCGTCTATGCCATAGTGTTGCTTCTTCATCAAATATGACAAGACATTTAAGATTGTTGCATTTGTTGAAGTGGACAGTGTAGATATCCTTATGCCTATTTCCATTGAGAAGAGTTTGTTTTGTTTCTTTATCCCGTATTTTAAATCCATTTGATGTGAAAGTGATTTTGCATTCTTTATCACATATTTGACTTACACTTAGAATGTACATTATCAAAAGAGGTGGAAGAATTACCAATTTGCCAGTACCAATAATATGGCCCTTGTGGTTGTTCCCAAATGTGACCGTACCACCGTCCTAGCGGTGAAGTTGTAGAAACAGGTGTTCCTCCCTGGTCATGTGCTTTGAACATCCACTGTCCATGATCCGTCTCCTTTCTTCTCATTCCTGTCATTGGTTTGTGTTTGTGAGGCCTTGGTTTGGCTGATTTATAGAGTGGCTTCAAAGTTCCATTGATTTGTTGATATGTCCACTTCTTATATTCTACTTCACCTACAAAAGAAGATTGCAATAGTATTTTTGGTACCCATTTTTATGTAAGTCCACGGTGATTAGATGTTGCCTGTTTAAGGAAGCTACCTTTCTTTTTGTTTTGGCTAGAACTAGATGCTTCATGATCGTTTTTAGGTATGTAGCCTAACCAAAATTTTGTGGTACTCTGGGGTTTGTGTTCCTAACAGGTTATGCAATTTTTTACTTCCCTTAGTAAATTTAGCTAGATCATTTAAAAGAATAGTAGAATTTTCTTTTAATTTATCTATATCTACCTTTAAATTATCTATGTGCAATTTTAATGAGGTGATTTCATCATATAATTCTTTTTTCGTCGAGTAAGCATGTCTTTTTGTGCTCTTTCTTCCCCTAATGTTTTTACTAGGTTTTAATTTTCTAATTTCAGTGACTTAACTATGTCATGCATCTCAAAAAATGCTTCTAATAGTTCATCTTGTGGAAAAAAGGTTACCTCATCTTCTACCGCACTTAGTCCTAGAAGAGCTTCTTTTCTAAAGGTTTCTTCTTCTTCTGAACTTGAGTTTGATTCATCCCAAGTTGCTATGAAGGCCTTTTTCTTTCCTTCTCTTCTAGGAAACTTCTTTTCTGACTCCTTCTTGAGACATGGACAATCCTTCTTGATGTGTCCTTTTCTCTTGTAGTTGTAGCAGATAATGGCATCTGCTTTGGCCTCTTCTTTCTTCTTTCTCCAACTTCTTTTGTTCTTGAGGAACTTTCTAAACTTTCTTGAGAGGAGGGCTATGTCTTCCTCTTCGTCTTCACTTGAGGAATCTTCTGATTGTTGATTGGCTTCAATAGTTACAGTCTTCTTCTTGATTCCTTCATCCTCATGCTCCTTCATGTGTTGGAGTTGAACCTCGTAGGCCATAAGGCTTCCGATAAGATCATCTAGTTTCAAGGTAGACAAATCCTTTGACTCTTGTATAGCTATAGTCTTGGTCTCCCAATCACTGGTGAGAGATTGGAGAATCTTCTGACCAAGGCTACGTTCTTGATCTCTTGGTCTAGATTCCTTAGGGAGTTTATGATGTCCATGAATCTCATGAACATCTCTTTAATTGATTCTCTCTTTTTCATCCTGAAATGCTCATAATTTTATGTAAGTAAATTTACTCTAGTTTCTTTTACTTTAGATGTCCCCTCATGGGTGACTTCAAGGATGCTCCAAATCTCATAGGTTGTCTTGCAAGAAGAAATGCGGTTGAATTCTGCTCTAGAAAGCTCGCAGAAGATTGCATTCATGGCTTTTGCATTATGCGTTGCCATCTTCTTTTGATCTAGTGTTGCTGCCACCCCCTCCTTGATCTCAATACATGTGTACTTGGAGGCAATGACATCCCATACCTCGAAATCCATCGACTCTAGGAAGATCTGCATCTTGGTTTTCCAGTATCCGTAGTTTGTTCCATCAAAGAGAGGAGGTCGAATTGCTACTTACCCCTCAGCATATGTGTCAACAGATGACTTTGACATCTTCTGGACAACAAAGCTCTGATACAAAGTGAGGGTTTGCCTGTGGATCAAACGTATACTAGAGGGAAGGGGTGAATAGTATTGCCTTTTTCTAACTATAAAAAGTAAAAATGAATTCACAACAAAGTCAAGCACAGGTTACACCTGGATTTAGAGTGGAAACCCAAATCGTGTGAAAATCACTACCTAAGCCTCTCAGCTTAGAATTTTCCCGACTAGTCAAGGCTAGTCAATCCACTATTGTAGCACTTAAACGAGGCTGGCACAACCTCTTTACAATCACTTCTCTTTTTATCCTGAAGAGAACAATAATAACAACAACAGCACGGATCTTCCCAACACCTTAGGATCAGTTAATCAAAACAATAATGTCGAAGAACAATAAATATATCTATGGAACCTCAATAAAAAATCAAACCAAAATTTCAGCAGAGATTCGAAATGACATGCTTTGAATGTTGTGAATATCGAAGCGTAGAAACACTTGAAAGAAGCACGAGAAGTTCTAATATTTTGAGGGTATTTCTATTGAAAGTTGATTATCAAAAAGAGCTGTGTATGACCTCTATTTATACTAAAAAGTTGGCCTGAAAAGGAAGTCAATTGATCGATCAATTAAGGTATATTTGTCAATCAAAAAGCTATTTGGTTGATCAATTAAGTTATTTGTTCGATCACTAATTGGTCGATTAATTAGCTTTGTTGGTCAATCAAAAGGATTTTAATCAACTTCCTAAAATGGGCTGGTTTGATCAATTAACTAATTTGATTGGTCGATCAAGAGAAAGAATTGGTCTACCAATAGCCCTAAAAGTTGGTTTTCAAAGAAGCGCAAAAATTCATTCAAGTTTTATTTTTGAGGTTCCTAACAACAATATCCTAGACTCAACATTAATCAACAACCATCTGAACTTGATCCACGAGAGAAGCTTTGATCCAAGATAATCCTGAAATATTAGTGTAGAAATAAACATAATTTTGGTACATCAAAACATAGGTGCTTACAGTTTTTGCCCCTCATTATATGTCCCCACTCTCTAACTAGCGAAAGCTGCTGAGAGAGTAGTTAGAGCACTTAAAACTCCACGGTAGATGATGCCCCCAAATGTCCTACTAGCTAGAACGAAGTGGGTAGGACATTTGTCATTAACGAGGAGTTGTAGAATGCTGACAGACGAGGTTGGGTAGTTTACCTCGCTTTCCTGTCGATCGTAAGAGGTCAGGTGTAAAGAAATTTTTCCTTTATGCCAACTAGTGGGGGGCATAGCTACGGAGGAACGCAAGCACATCGGTCGTGGTTCCTGCCGGCCTTGAGAGGTAGTGTTTGTCTATGGTAGCGGGCCTGGCATTTTTTCGAGCCTAAGGCTTCGTAACCATCCTTAAGATGTGACATTTTATTACCTGGAACGTGGGACATTGGGGCCCGAGTATCTACCAGCCTTAAGAGGTGACATTATGTTGTCTGGAAAGTGGGGCGTGAGAGCTCTAGTTCCTACTGGCATTAAGAGGCAGCATTATGTCATTTGGAATGTGGGGTGTGGGAGCCCTAATTACTGCCAGCCCTAAAAGGTGGCTGCTGGCATTATAAAGTGGCATTCAGGAAATTGTTTTGTCGTATAGTTTGACAAGATGGGTATTAATTGCTGTTGACATGAGTAGTCATGGCTTCAAATGTCATGCCTATCAATGAGGTAACTGATGCTACTGTGGCATCAGATATGTGCGCAAGGCTATTTAAAGCGCAGAATCCTAACTAAAGATTTGGTCAATCTGGGTAGGATGTTGTGGAATCCACTCGTGATTTTGGGGGATTTCGTTCTTTGGGAACCCGCGCCCCGCTGGGAGAGGTGGGGTGATGGAATCGACCTTGAGAGGGGTTATAAATAAGGGTCTGAGGTGGGTTGGAGTTCATGCCCCTCCACCCATATATATCACGTTCAAACAACTTGATAATTGTCTTGAGGAACCTTCCCTTGGCTTGCTTTTTTGACAAGATTTTGTCATTGGTCCTCCGTGTTTGGCGGAGTGGTTGGGGAATGATTTCGTGCATGCTTGTAGGTAGAGTTACGTCCATTTTGCTGCCCCTACTCAGCGCATGGGCTGAGGTGAGGGCCTCTAAGACCTTTTATAGCCAATATGCCTATTAAGTCATTTGGTGGATTCCAGGCCCACCTCTGTTTTGTGGCAAAGGGTACCTTTGGAGCTGCTTTCTTCCATTCTTGTCCGGTTATCCTACTTTGTTCTTTGTAGCAGGCTTTTGGTGGTCTATCCAGCTGTTCGCGAGTGAAATTGAGGTTAAAAACTATGTTATAGTATAATCGAAATCGCTTCGAAAATAAATAATATTTATTACTCGAATTTAAAGTTTGAGGTCGAACACAAGGAGCAATATGGAATTCAAAACTCAAGATAGCAATTTGAATTAAAAATATAAGAGATTGCAATAACAATAATGTCAGGTATGAATGTGCAAAAAGAATGGAGTAAAATGGTGATTTAAATCGCCAATTACTCCTCGCAAATAACAATTAAATCAAAGCCTCAAATATATGCAATCAAATGTATTTGACAACTTAAACAGCATGTGCTACAGTGTTGTTTGGAGACTCAAGGGTCTCTTTGCTTCTCCTTTCTTTCTCTATGCTTCTCCTGCCCTGTCTTCTCTTCTTCTTCTCTTTCTCTTCCTGTGAGTCTTCTTCTTCTTCTTCTATTTTCTTCTTGTGCTCAGGCCTTCTCCGCTTCTTCTTTCTTCTTCTAAGTTCTCCTTCTTCACGCAGAGGAGGAAGATCCTTCAAACGGCTAAGTGTCAGCTGTTACTCCCTGTAGCAAAACCCCCTGCCCCCATGTGCTATCTCTCTTTCTCTCTCTGGGTCACGCTCTCCTAGAGCCTTCCACAGTACCAGGTAATCAGGTTTCGAACCTAGAGCACACCTAGTTCCAGGGCTACGAGCATGATCGCAGTTGAGGAGTGGAACAGGTTAGGTGGGTTGGATCTATGCCAGGCCTGCGGGGGATGGGTCACGGGATAGGCACAGGTGAGTGAGTGAGTGGAGACCTCACCCCCAGTGTTTAAGGCAATAAGCCTGAGACACAAAATCAATTTATGCACTGCGATGCGCTCCTTAGCTTTCTAGGTGGGACTAAAGTCCCACCATCCTTTTGCGTGTCTACTGCAACACGGTCTCCTTGATTGAGTCAGCTGCTGAGGGTATTTCCCCCAATTGAAGACCTGAGTGTGTTCGCGAGATGTTTCCACACGACCTAGAGTTGAAGCTTGGAGAGAAGGCACCCTGGAGTGGCCTTGAAGCTTGCTTGAAGAAGCTGCTCTAATGGTAGAGGGGAAAAGCACCTGAAATCAACAAGAAGGCCTTTCAGCTGCATCAGAAGGCTTAGAAAGTATAGTTGGACCACGGTGAGTGCAACGGTGATGGTTGTGTGGTGTGGCATGGTCTGTGCGTGTGGGGCGAAGTCGGGCAGTGCGCATGAGAGTGGATGTGTTCGGGAGCACATTTGGGTGAGTGGTGGAGTGAAATAGGAGAGGAATTTTGTTCGTGGTGGAATGGCGAAGGTTATGGGGTAGTTGGCAAGGTAGATGGAGGAGTGTAGTGGTGGATATGCCTCGCCGGAGGAACGGCTGGAGACAGAGAAGATGGAGTGGGCGGTGGAGATTAGCAGTTGTGTGCATCTGTGAGAGTAGGACAATGAAATAGAAAGAGGGAGGGAGCAAAAGGACTTATCAAGAGAGTAGGGAGGCGAAGGGCTGTCGGTGTTGGTTGACCGGAGCCAGAGAAGGAAGATTATGTGGCGAGGCGACAACGTCGACTAAGGGAGAGGCACGACCTCTCGTTGGCAAGAGAGGTTCGCGAAGATGAGAGGAGGATAGTCGGCTGTCCAATTTGATGGTTGGATGGCCAGAGGAGGAGAGCGGAGAGGGGTCACCAGAGCTAAGTCAGAAGGTGGCTGGAGATGGAGTAAAGGAGGGTTTCTTAGGCCAAAACTTGCTGAAGAGCACGGTCGTGCCCTGGGATCTCTTTTATAGGCCATAGGATGCCCTTCCAAGCTTGGAAAGAAGCTTTCAAGATTGGAAGGTGGTTGCAACAATGGATACCCGAACCTTTGAAAGGTTCGCATGACCTTTTGGGAAGGACTTAGAGCCCAAGGAATGGCTCAAATGGAAGGAAACTTCCCAAGGAATCCCCGTATCAATTTTAAGAAGGATTGATTGAGAATCGAGCGAGAAATCCTTGCTCGAAACTCGACGGTGAAGGTTTTATCTTCCAAAAATGGAGCAGTGACCTACTCGTGAAGAATACAAAGAAGTTGGGGGGCAATATGTAAGGAAATTCAAAAGTTAAGGGTCTAAATGAGATAGAAAGAGTCTGACTAGACCAAAATGCAAACTTGGTCAAGATGATCTCAGATTGGGCCCAAATTTTGACAAACCTAATTTAAACCCAAGGAATCTAATGGTGAAGTTAAATTTAGGTTTTGACATCGTTTGACTGGGTAATTTATGCAAAAACCCAAATTACGGTAAATGTCAGTCTAAGACTCTATTTTGGGTCAAGACAAGTTCTAATGGTCAAATTGAAGGTTCCAAATCCTAGAGAATACTTTTATATGAATTTTAGAGGGTTTAGGTAAATTTTATCCTGACCAGAACCTTAGTTAATTAAGCGAGTCTGTTTTTAGGGTTTCAAAAGTCATTTAATTCTTAAAGCACGTGCAAACCCTTTTTTATTTATTCTAACCCACTTGTTAGTCTTTTAGGACCATTTGACCCTCAATTACCCCCTGGGAAAACCCATGATTGTACTGCATTCATGATGTGATGGTAAAATTGCAGTTTCAACCCTATTTTCTTATATTTCCCTCAGAATGGTTATGCAATGACTTATGGCTCTCTAGCAGTTATGTAGGAGCATTTACTGACTTAATTGGATAAAAGTGATCTAGTTATGGCTCATGATGGTGTTCCCATCACTAGTCGGACAATTCTAGACGTCGCGGTAATTCTTCCCAACGTGGGACTCATCTCATGTAGGGGAGGCCCATGGGGTTGGGCAAGAAGAGGGGGTCCTCTTGTTTTTGAAGAGTTCAAGAGGAGGGAGGCGAGAAGCAAAGAGGAGGTGAAGTAGGCTCAAAGGGATACTTAGTGTCTCTGCCACTTTGCTCGACTCCCTTGGTGACTCCACAAGGGTGGTGTGAGAGCTGCTGTTACCGATGGCTCTTCGTGTGGTAGTGTACTTGCCTGGCCAAACATGGGCTAGAGCTCATCAAGGCAGCGGCAGGAGAGGATCCTTTCAATTAGAGGGGTCCTAAGATGATCGGCCAGATAGTTGGCTCTATCTGGGAATCCTTTATGGAAGGGCCTGCCGGAGGCCTTACATCCAACGAGGTGGCATTGACCAAGTTGGGTGCCCCACTCTTGGAAAGGTGGGTGCTGCGGCACCTATGAGCTACTCCGACTACTTGAGGAGTTGAGTGAGGCTTGCCAAGGTCTGAGGCAGTTCGTTTACATGGGTAGGAGGCCAGGGGAGGGTCTTGCTTAGAAGTGGCTCTACAAGTCCTATCCAAGCGCCTGCAAGCTTCTTCCACCGCCCTCCTTCTAGTGAAGAAGGAGGTGCATGTCTTGGAAGTGGGACAATCCTCTACTATGAAGGGGTAGAGAGCTTGAGGGCTGGCTCTCTTGAAACCCAATAGCTCACGAAGGACGTAGGCAGGCAAGCACTCACGTTGGAGCTCGTTGCATAAGATCGACTCTTGAAGAGGAGGCATCCAAGCTAGGTCCTCCAATAGCTTCGAAGACTAGGGATGAAGCCATCGAGTCCTGATAAGTGGTGTTGCTGTTATCTTTGTTTGGTCATCATTGATTTGCCCCTTTTTTTTCCCTTTCTTTATTATGGGTTAATCGAGGGTGATGGTCCCAGGAAATGTAACAGGAAACATCTCTTGTATAAGATAGGGAAGTCTTTATTTCTTATGTCTATTATCCTTTCATAATGAATTGCTCAAATGCCAAGTTTGAGGGATTGTTTTGCCGCCTAAGATTTGTTATTCGCAAGAGTTGCATGGACTGCTTTTATGATTTTTGTTTGATCCCTTTCAAGCGACGTTTGATTTTCCGCTTTAGTGGCTCGACATGGAGGCCTCTCATTTTTACTCAATCTATCGTGCTTCTTTGAAAACTTCTAGGTTGCCATCCTGTCCGTTGCAGGTGGCCACTATCATCTTATTTTGTTTAACACTACTGTTTACTCGTTGGTGAGCCATAAAGGAGTGCCTGTGGAGAGGGTCACCCCTAGTAGTGGCCGTGAACCCATGCTGTACACCTAACTAGAAAAGGTGTGTGGTCAATGGGAGTTGGTCGTTCACCTGGTACCTCATCTGCCTGCTTCCACCTGACACAAGATATAGCTGTCTCGGTTGTTGGGCAAACCGATGTCTTAGGCATGACCTGCTTCAGAGGGTGGTGGACATTATTGACATGGCCCATCTTGAAGACAAGGTTGGTAGGAGAATTCCAGAAGTGGCACTAACTCTCCAGGTGGGAAGTAATGCTGGGCGATATTTACCGGCAGTTAGTACCCTTGCGCACACAGTTTTTATATTGGTGCTCTATTTGGGACCTTAGAGGTTCCCTTCCTGGAATAGCTGGGCTAGGAGCAGTTCTCTCAAGTGCCTCCATTCAGAATGCTTCCCTTATGCAGTAGCATGAGGAGGGGGTGGAAAACCTCTACTCAACTAGTTGGCTTTTAAGTGAAATGTCCATGGTTGTTAAGCGTTGCTCCTTAACTCCACTTGGTCGCAGGGTGGTAGGAGTAGCTTGGGAGCATACTCATGAGTAGCATAGCTCGAAGAGGTCAAGGTTATGGCTGCTTTGGAGTTAGCTGTCACAAACGATCTGCCAACATACAGTTTTTAGGGCAGAGTGAGGAGGGCACTTAGGCTTGCCAGAGCTGGCCCAAACCCTTTGTGATGTGTTTGAAGGGAGGGCGTTAGTTAAAAGTCTAAGACAAGAATCGATCCAAGGGGATGATTTTGTCGACTAGTGATTGTATCCTTTTCTCGGTGCTCACGAGCTTAAGGGTCATGGTTGCTTGGATCTTGTCGAAGTTTACCTATCTCTCAGTTGGAGACTAAGGGCCTTTTGGAGGTTCTTCTTATCGTAGGTGCGGGCCAAGGGGCATGGCTCTGCACTGAGGCAAACCTGCATCTTCTTGGGGCAGGGAATTTGTTACTTGGAGTAGGGTTGATCTGGCAGTACTCACTGTGGCCCCTACGGGGGTTGAGCTGGATTACCCGTCGCAAGAGTTCTCTAGTGTCTATCCTTGGTCAGGGAACTTCACCTTTTAGGGTAGGCTTTGTTGAGGTTGGTGGAGCCTATGCTCGTGCCTTGTTCAAGGCTGCCACCTCCTTTGAGGGCCAAGCCCAACATGAGGGTTTAATAAAATCAATTCCAGGAAGCTCCCCTACTTTAGCCTTGGTCTCTTATTGTGGCTCGACCGAGTTACGCCTGCCTGAATAGGTGAGGCCTTCGTCTAGTAGGCCACTGGTGGTCCAAATGGATTTTTTTTGTGCTGGGTCTGAGCTCGACTGGCGACAATCAAAGGGATCAAGGTCAGCTCTGACCTGGACGAGGCCGATAGCATTGTTAGGATAGCGTTGAATAGCTGAGGCTGGGGAGCCTGGCTGAATCTCTGAAGTTGTTGGCGGGTAGGTCGGATATCTATTCCCTTAAGGGACTCAGGCCTGACCATTTGATCCTGGTTTATCACCATGGCTTTCCACAAAGACAAGGGTTGAAAGCACATGAGGGGTCGGTTGCTGGGGGGACAATTATGCCCACAAAGGCTGCCATCGATTCGACCATTCTAAATGTGATTATTCTGTTGCTAAGCCTGTCCTTATCATAGGTGGATAAAGGAAGGCTTGCCGGCTTGGCCGCATGACTGTAATACCACTGCACGTCAACCTGCTTGACTGTACCCCTAACATTCTTCTGAGGAACAGGGAAAGTGCAAGAGGACATCTAAGAGGATCAACCTTAGGAGGTGGCAATGATAACTAAGTGCAATCGCTTGGATTCCCATTGTTGGAAGTGTGAGTGTGTGCTGGTGTTATGTTAGGTGAAATTTGCGGCATAAGAGCCCAAGTTCTTGCCGTCGTCGCAGGGCGACATTGACTGGAACATGGGGCGCAAGACCCCTAGTTTCTACTAGCCTTGAGGAGTGGCATGATATCGAGTGGAGTGCAGAGCGTGGGGGCTCGAGTTTCTGCCATCCATTTCAGTTAGCCGATGTTGTTGAGAGTGAAGTGGTTAAAACTCTGCCAATGGGCGATGCCTAGCTTTTTTGTCTAAGTGGGGGAGTTGTAAGTGTGAACGGCCAAGGCACTCTTAGTGTTACCATCTTTCGAAGTGGTGACTCTACGTAAAAGGGTAATGCGGGCATGCACTTTCTATGTCATCCTTAAGAGGCAATGTGAGGCACGTTTGGCATTACTTGTGGATGGAACTTGGAGCGTAAGGGTCTGAGTTCCTACCGTCTTTTCGAGGCGGCATTATATCAATTGGAATAAGGGTCGTGAGAGCCCTAGTTCCTACCATCCTTAAGAGGCAGCTTTATGCTTAAAGAGAACTTGGGGCATGGGGGTCCAAGTTCCAGCCATCCTTAAGAGGCGACTCTATGCTTAAATGAAACTTGGGGCATGGGAGCTCAAGTTCCTACCGTCCTTAAGAGGCAACTTTATGCTTAAACCAAACTTGCGACGTGGGAACCCGAGTTCCTACCATCTTTTTTATGCAGTGTTATATCAATCAGAACAGGGGTCATGAAAGCCCTAGTTCCTACCATCCTTAAGAGGCAGCTTTATGCTTAAATAGAACTTAGGACGTGGGGGCCCTAGTTTCTGCCATCCTTAAGAGGTGACTTTATGCTTAAACGAAACTTGGGGCTTGGGAGCCCGAGTTCCTGTCATCATTGAGAGGCAGTCTTATCCTTAACAAAACTTGGGGGGTGGGGGCCTGAGTTTCTACCGTCTTTTCAAGGTGGCATTAGATCAATTGGAATAAGGGTCATGAGAGCCATAGTTCGCACCATCCTTAATAGGCAACTTTATGCTTAAACAGAACTTGGGGCATGGGGGCCCAAGTTCTTGTCGTCCTAAAGAGGTGGCTTTATGCTTAAATGGAACATGGGGCGTGGGGGCCTGAGTTCCTACCATCCTTAAGAGGCAGCTGCAAGTCTTATGAGGCAGCATTATGGGGGAACGTAAGCGTAGGGGCCTGACCTCCTACCAACCTTGAGAGACGGTTTGCCGACCTTAAGAGGTGGCAATGTAAGGGAACGTGAGGCATGTCCGCCTGAGTTCTTACTAGCCTTAAGAGGTGTCTCGTGAAGGGACTAAAAAGGAAAACCAACACATGGTCCCCACAGGCCTTAAGAGGTGACTTGCTAGCCTTAAGAGGCCGCTTACAGGCCTTAAGAGGCGGCTACCCATGTGGAGATGTGATGTACGCACCACCTTCCACGAGTGATGGCTAGTTACTGTAGGGAATAGAGTTTTGTCTAAACTATGATGAGATCGGTCATTTGATTGTCGTTAAAATGAGGAGAAAGCCTCAGATGCCATGGTTAGTATTGATGTAGTGGGGCATATGATGCCCGCAAACCTTAGGAGGTGGCTATGTAGTTATAGGAGCATGAGGGGATACCCCAGTCCATGATGACTCTAAGAGGTGACTTTTGGGTGCGTTCGCCCTATCACAAGCAGGGGTGGTAATCCACGGGCCTTGGAGAGACTAAGGCTCACCCTAACCTCGATGAGCTAGGTAGCATCATGAGGGAAAAGAAGTATAGCCATGGCTGAAGAGCTTGGCTACAATCCCAAAGTTGCTGGTAAATCAACCAGGTTCGCCCCTTGCTAGATTGTGTGGACTTGGTTTCTTTTTTTTCTTCCCCCTTTTCTACGGTTCTGGGAGTCTAGGCATCCTAGGTTACTTCAACTTTATCCTTAGGAGTTTATGCTTGGCCGATTGACTCCCGTGCGTTATTCTTACTTCTCAAGGAGATTAGAAGTGCACAGAGAGGACTTGGCGAAGGATGTGGAGTGGCGGGCAGCCTATGACACCATCCAACACTACTGTCAACCTGGCCACTCTAAATGTGGTCACCTTGTTGAGGTGTCTGTCCCTATTGCAGACGAATAAAGGAAGGCTAATCTCTCCCTTTGGCATTTCTTTATTATTGCCAAAAGCTCGCGACTGGAATGGTCGATGGAGGGGGAGATGTTATCCTTAGGCCATAGCCGACCCACCAGTAGGAGTGTCTCCAGAAGTGGGTCCTCGTGTTCTACTAGAAGGGGCGAACAGACTGGACGTCGCTTGCTTGATGGTGTTCCTTTGACCCCCCACTGAGGAGTGGGGAGGGTGTATGGAAGTGCTGACTCGAAGGGAGCGGCTTGCTGGTGTTGGTTGATATAGACCCCATAGGTTAGCTCAATCTCCGTGCGAATAGGTCAGTGTCTTGGGCAATGTGGGCATCGCCGCTTGGAGTTGATCAGGCAAATTGTCAACCTATCTAGCTCCAATCCTAGGTTGAAGATTGTCTTAACTCCTTGGAATTGTTGCCGCTCCTCCCTAAGATATTCTTCTAGGCCCTCGATCCTAGCCCCTATTTTGCCTAATGAAGTTGTTCAGGTTTCCACACCAGATCTGGCCATGCAGATTCTGGCATTCTTTTTGGTGGCATGTCTACGAGCCTTGTTGTACTTGTTGTAGGGCTTAGTGCTACCGTTTCGGGGGTAGCAGGTCCTTGCTTGTGGGCCAGTCCTCCAGAAACATGTCCACCTGGTTCATGGCCAAGGGAGTGTATTCCTCAAAGGGCCTAGGTTGTAGCTGCCATGCCGAGAGGAGTGTTACTAGGAGCAAGCCCAAGTGTTCTGCTGGATCTAGAAAGGAGGAGATCAGTCGGGACTCCACTTATTTGACTGTACCCCTCTCGCCCTTCTGGAAAGTGGGGAAGGCACTCGGGAGAATTGACTCGGAAGGAGTGGCCAACCAGCCTGGGGCAACATTGATCTCCATATATTACCTTGAACGCTATGCTATTATGTTCGGGCGACAAGAGATGAGGACCCTGGGGTGATGTGAGCATCGTCGCCAGCACTTAGTGGCAGTGTTCTGCCGAGAGGAGCCAGGTTGATACCGCTAGCTCGATCGAGTGGGGTATCGACCCATCCAGCTTTCAGTTTGTGAGGAAGACCACATTGGCTACCAGAAGCTGTCGGAGCTTTCCGTTAGGGTGGTCCTCCTAGCCCTCCATAGGCCTTTTACCTCTTTTTTTTTTCTGTTACTTCGCTTGACAAAGCGAGCCAAGTTCTCATGCCAGATTTGGGACTCAATCTGGTTGCGCAAATCCTGGTAGTCCTTGGTGGCGTGACTCCGGGCCTTGAGGCACTTATAGTAGGGCCCAGAGTCAGCTTTCCTCTTTATGGGCCTCGGGGACAACATTTCCTCGTTTGTGGACCAGCCTCCCACAAACATGTCCACCTGGTTCATGGCCAATGGAGTGCATTCTTCAAAGGACTTCTGCCTTGTTTGGTGGGGTCCGTAGTCATGACCCTTAGTGGGTCAATAGTCCTTTTGAGGAAGGTGGCCCTTTACTTATGGAAGCAGCCACTTCCACGAACAGGCACTGCAACATTCTTGCCAGAGGCCCCCTTGCTCCCTACGGGGCTAGCGTTGCCACCAGGACCCTTAATCAACTGGTTGTAGGAGCGGAACGAATCATCCCACTCCACGAACCTTGTGGTTTCGTCTAGAGCTTTGCTGGGTCCCTTGGCATGCAATCGATGATGTCGCACCTAGGCCTTCGAGTCAGGCATCCTGGTTTGAAGTGCTTGATGGCCATCGCAACATGGGGCCTCCCACTCTTGAAGTACTGAGCCTTGGACTAATCTAAGTAGGATCAAAAGGACTCAATATTCCATTGGCTGACTTCTGACAGCCTCTCAAGGTTGTCTCTAACCCTTTGCCGCTCGATAAAGTGCTGGTAAGACTTGTCCGCCAGGTCTTAGGAGTAAGTAATCTATCCAACTAGCAAGTTGATGGGCCATTGATGGGCTATGCCGAATAGGTGTGACAAGAGTATCTGGCAAAGTATTTCATCAGGGTAGCCATGCTCCAATATCACATGGCGGCAGCTCCCAACGAAACTATTGGGGTCCGTCGCTCCTCCGTTCGTGGCCATGACTTGCTGCTTGAACTCCTCTAGCAAGGGGTACTGCCACCTTCTTTATTAGTGGGCAGGCGGTATGCGCATGAGCGTATATTCAAGGCCAACGGTCTTAGCTTCATACTCCCCTTCCCTAGCCCATATCTCGAGGAGGGAGTCTCACTCAAGGGTCTCGAGCAGCTGGCCAGATTGTACCGACTTCCCTTCATTGGGATTAATGTGTGGAGGGTATCATTGGAACGTAGAGACACTAGACTCCGACCAAGCCTCCTTAGGGGTGGCCGCGAGTGGAGTTGCAAGTGATTAGGACCATCACGAGGTTTTTTATCAGAAAGGTCGAGGCAGGGCGCTGGGGAGGTGTTACCTCCTAGAAACTGGGTGCTTGGAAGAGCATGCCATTTTTGTTGACACTTCACTACTAGGAAAGTGAGAATTGGTAATGGGTATTTGGTGACGGTTTTGGGAACTGTGACCAAAAGTAATGGCGACAGTTCCACTCAAAACCTTGACCATTGTGGGAGAGTGAGATTGGTTTTCTATTATAACCTTTTGTCACAGGTTTGAGAACCATGATAAAAGGCTTTGGTGATGGTTTCAAGTGGGATCATGACCATAGGCTTCCTTTGGTGACGGTTCCAAGTGGGACAATGACCATAGCCTTCCCTTTGGTGATGGTTTCAAGTGGAACCCTAACCATATCTTTCCCTCCAAAAAGTTCCCCCTCCCTCCCACGCACCCTCTCCCGAATTTCCTCGCCACCAACTTTCCCCAAAACCCATTCCCGCCCCCATCACCTTCCCCCTCCCCTGACACCCTGACCCCCTCCCTAATAACGCCAACTCCCTTGACCATCGCCTTCCCCCTTCCCTCTCCGGATGACGGTGGTGCCTCCCCTGACTCCCCTTCAAGATCACCAGTAGCACCTCTCCTACCCCTCAAGATCACAACCTAAAATCAACTCCCGCTGCCATTACCTCCACCCTCCCTCGACTCTCTGACTGCCTCCACAATGGCGTCACCTCCCCTGACCATCCCCAACCCCCTTCCCTTTCCTGACAAAGGCACCTCCCCTAACCATTCCCTTCTCAGCAACACGTCTCCTCCAGATTGCACAGCAATCATGCAACCTAAATCACCTGAATTAAGCTAGATCCTAGCATAACTTAGGATTAATGCATTCATAGGCATCGTAATTTGCACAATAGCTAGTTTATTAGTCATATAGATAATATCATCATTTTATGACCTAAAAGAGAGATGATTTTAATTGTAGATGATTAGAAGCTGCGAATGTTAGATCAAACCGGACAGATCTTATCAGAACGATGACGGGAGTCCAACACTTTCGAAATCATCTTGATCAGACAACCAAGGCACCTTGTGTAGTCCACAAAAGAATGGAGATCATTGATAAATGCTAGTTTATCATCATTCTTATGCATTAGCTCTTAGGATTTTACTCTGCAAATAGGTTTTTTGGGCTGCATTTAGGCATTAATTAGGTTATGCATGCATTGCACTTTTTGTTGTCTTTTTAATGTGTTTTTGTGAGTGTTAGGGATATACAGATTGCCAGATCCCTAGAACCCTAGCACTCAGGAAGGCAATTGGTGAAGGAGAAGCTCTTACCAGCTAGAACTCAGCTTGATCCAGCTCACCATGGCTGGAATTTAGCTCACCTGAACTAGGGTTAGCTCATTCTAGCCCCATTTAGCTCATCTCAGCTGAATGGCAGCTCAAGAGAGCTCATCTTAGCTCACCCTATCTCAGCTCAGCTTAGATCCAGCTCAACTTAGCTGAGTCCAGCTCATCTCAGCTCCTATTAGTCCACAGGGAGCCCTAGCTAGCTCAGTTGAGTTGACTAGAGTTCACCCCAGCTCAGGTTCAGCTACATCCAGCTCCACTCAACTCCAGCTAGTTGAATATGACTTCATTTCAACTCAGGAAGCTCAAGTCTAGCTCCCGGAGACTCAGCTTAGCTCAACTCAGTTGAGCTAAGCTACCTTAGCTACCTCAACCAACTTAATCCTCCCCAGGAGCACCAGACCCAGCTCACTTTAGCTTGGCTTAGCAACTAGCAAAGAACTAGCAAGCTAAGCTAGCTAGAGTAGCTCCATGCCACCCTCTTCAGTTGCTGCCAACTCCAGTCCAAGTTCCAGACTTCTCCTCAGCTCCTCTCTTCAAACCTTAGCTCACATTACCTACTCCTCTAATCTATTACTAGCTAAGCTAGCTTAGCTTAGCATAGCTTAGCTAGGCTCCAACTCCCTTGGCATCTACCACCTTAAAACCCCACCTAACTAGCTCCACCAATCAACCTTAACCCTAAGTCCACCTAGCTAACCTAGTCCACCCCTAAGTTGGCGCCAACCCTAGCCACCTTTTCACCCCTCACCTCCTTCCAAAAGACACCTATTTTTGTGCCAACTAAGCCTTCTAGAACCCCTCCTTTTGGCACCAAAATAACCTCCCATCTACACCCTACACCTACCCCTTCCAAGCCCTATCCACCCTACAGCTCACCCTCCTTCTAGAAGCCTTCAAGTTGGCGCCAACCCATGGCACCCTTCCATGGCTGGTGCCACTTTTAGGTGCCCCTTGGCCAGCCCTAACTAGATCCGTTAGCACCCCTTAGGTGGCGTCACTTAACCCTAGTCCTAGGATTAACTTAACCACCCATAACCACCACCAAACTCCATCCTAGCCCTCCACCTATTCACGCCAACCCTACCCCCATCCCACTCTATAAAAACCCATCACCTACCACCATTATCTTCATCCTCCCATTAAAGAATTTCCACCTTACTTCCACCTAAACCTACATCCAAGAAGGAGTAGAGAAGAAGATTAAGGGGGCACGTCACTCGCCCCCTTGGTGCCTTCTTCTCCCCATTCTTTCCTTTTGTGCCACACCAAGAAGGAGGAGGATCTTCACCACTAGGAGGAAAGCCAAGCAAAGGAGAAGAAAGGGTGGTGCACACCCACCCTTGGAGGAGGAAAGAATTGAGGTGGAGAGCATCCACCTTGGAGGAGCATTCAAAGAAGGAGGAGACCTTCTTTTCAAGCCAAGGAGCAGCTAGACTTGGAGCAAGAGGACTCCCTTCTTCACCAGATTTTGCAAGAGGATTTGTGTTTTTATTGCTTTTATATTTTCCATTTTAAGTAGAAGCATTCCTCTACATTTTCTTTTGTAAAACACAAATTCTATTAAATCAATTTGCCTTTTCATTTTTTGTTGCAATTACTTTATCTTTGTTTTAGCACTTTTTTACTTCTACTTCCTAATTACTCTAGGCCTCCACGTGCCTAGAGTGAGCTTAGGGAGGGGTCATATTTGTCACTTGGGTTTTAGCTTAGTGATTGTAGGTGTTAGTTGTTTTTTATCAACAATTCGCATTTTGTCTTCGTTATTTCAAGGCATAAAAATTATATATTGAAAAAGACTAAAAAGAAAGTTGATTACCATTTCCAAGCAAGGGATTCGATTTGCAAACAATTTGGCCTTGGATGACCCTAGATACCCCACTATCTAGGTTATAAATTTTAAAAGCAAATAGATTTATGCGTTGCAACAACTTAAAACCCTAATCTTAAAAATCATGTAATTTTCTGCATCAATCATAAAACCAAATGACAAAGATTCAAGCCTCAGATGAAGAATCTAATCACAAGGATGAATCCGGATCGACAATCGCAGTCCAACGACGCAAAAATCAACTCGATCAGAGGTCTACATCACCAAATACAAGGAAAAGAAGATGAACGACCACGATGGCACCACGTGGCGCCATCATAGCCACTCCCTCACCACCGCCCCATCTAGGAAGGCCACACCACACACTATAGGCCGTTGGATCTTCATCCATCGACCACGAGCATGCAACGTCGCCCGTCCAACTAGATAAGTCTAAATAGAAACAAACAAGCATATATAACAAAAGGTTCGCATAGCACGTTGGCTCTTGTGTGCCTGTGGAAGCTCCTTACACGTGTTTAAGCCGTGCATTGCGTGAAATTGAAGCGACACGGGCAGGTGCAATTGCGCGATCGGAGGTCGGAGGCATGCCCACATGGCACGATTAGAGCACGTCGGGGGTGGACGCACAATCTCACGTGCTTGCTTCGACGCAAAGGCAATGGCACTCATTTTAAGCAATTACGATCGGACGGTTGAGGCTTTAGGGTGCACGATTTTAAATTGGAAGCGCACAAGCGTGGATATGAGTTGTTCGATCATACAATTGAGTGATCAAGAATCGGGCGCTAAAACTAGGCATGCCGGCGCGTGTGAAGAAAGCGGAAGTAGGCGAGAACAGGTGAGGAAGCAACGGGGCCGTGCGATCATCATCCAAATCTCCAGAAGCCGCCACGTGTCAGCACCAGAGTGAATCCACGCGATAAGAAGGCTTTTGAAGGAGTTTGAGGCCTAATTAGAGCCGTTGATCTCCCGATCGACTGATCTGATTAGCCAAGAGGTTGTTGCACGACATTAAGGGCTAAAATACCCTTTTTTCCCTCCACAAAAGCTATAAAAGAAGGACCAGGGCCCCCCAAGTTGAAGCATCTCTCTCTCATCAACTCCAGATATCTTCTACTGTCTTCTTTGCAACTCTCCATCCCTCTACAACTCCACTCCAACCTTCGTCCCAACACTCTGGATCTGAGGTGCTGCCACATCTCGCACAAGCATCCCACGAGCGACGTCATTTCTCTGCCACTTTCTTCTCTCTCTATCTCTATCTCTATTAGCATTTTCTATTGTGAAAAACTTTATCTAATTGCAATAAAATTCTGATTCTCTAGATATCTGCTTTATACATATATACATATATATATAGTTAGAATTAGTTATATTGAAACACTTCTGCAAAAATCAAGATTGCCACCTTGCGAATGACTCGATACTCACCAGAGTTTTATAAATTTATTTGTCGATGTGTTTTCATGCTATATTACAATCGAATAATCTTTTAAAATGCGAATTACACGTCGAACACCTCCCCCTCAAGACCGCTACCTCTCTCTCTCCCTCATCTTCCCCAACAACACCTCCATTACCACTGCCACTGTTACAACTAGGGTTAATCCACCACTCTTCTTTTTATTTATTCGTTCATTTCATTCCTCCTCCTCCAACTTCACTTCTCTTGATCTCCTGTCGTTATTGTTGTTGCAATACTTGATGGATCTATTGGCTACGGAGTGGCTCAAGGAGATCTACTGACCTCAAATTGGCTTAAGGGTTTAACACGCACACCAGGTGTTTGATGGTATGCCAACAAGTTCTGAAACTAGGAAGCTTTTTTTGGTCATAGACAACATGCATCTAGGAGGCTTCTTAGATAATGTTATCAACATCATGGTAGTTTTGCCACAAACCAGACCATTATTAGATGGTTAAACCAAAGACCATTATTACAACAATAGAAGAATCACAATGCAGAAGCTAATAAGTATGGGGCATAGGTTTCATTTTATATGGGTTTGTGTTTTCTCCTCAAGTTAGAGAATCCTTTCATCAATCCATTTCCTCCTATGAAGTGGGTGGAATAGAATGTAGGGAAATGAGTTAAAACAAAGTGTTAATTCAAACTATATAGCAGGAAAACAAATAAATTCAGTACACTACCACCTTTTATGCATGTACTTGTACCTATCTAAACACTAAAAATAAATGACACAATTTCTATACATGTACAGAACAACTTTAACTAAATGAAGCAAATAATGGAATTATAGCTAACAACAAAATAAACCAACTTTTACAGTTCGAACAAAAAGGACAAGTGTATTCTCTGACTTTTTTTTTTGAAAAGATGACTTCTTATTAGAACTAGAAAGTTGGGGGAACAAGTTCACTACTGCCTGTGTCCTCTACATTAGAGGAACCACCACAACCTTATAGCTGGAGATAACCCATAAATCAGTAGAAATAAGAATCTTCCTATGATTATGCTTGGCATTAAAGGGAGTTTGTTGCATTGTGTTTTTTCACTAATTCCCACACTACTAGGAAAATGAGAATAGGTGACAGGTATTTGGTGACAATTTTGGGAACTGTGATCAAAAGTAACTTATGGTGATGATTCCACTCAAAACCGTGACCATTGTGGGAGAGTGAGATTTATTTTCTATTATAATCGTTTGTCATGGGTTTGAGAACCGTGACAAAGGCTTTGGTGATGGTTCCAAGTGGGACCATGACCAAAGGCTTCCTTTGGTGACTGTTCCAAGTGGGACTGTGACCATAGCCTTCCCTTTGGTGATGGTTTCAAGTGGAATCATGACCATAGCCTTCCCTCCAAAAATTTCCCCCTCCCTCCTACGCACCCTCTCTTGAATTTCCTCTCCCCAATCCCCTCCTTGAATCCTCGACGACATCACCTTCCCCTTCCCTCTCCCCAATCTCCGACGACATCACCTTCCCCTTCCCTCTCCCGACTCCCCCAATCCCTAATGACATCACCTCCCCCCTTCCCTTTCCTAACGTAGTAGCGGCGCCTCGACGGTGGTGGCGACCAACAGCGGTGCCTCCCCTTCCCCCTCAACGGCGGCGACGACGGCAACAGCAGTGCCTCCCCTCCCCCCTCGACTCCACTGCCTCCCTCCCATCAACCACTTCCCTCTGGCGAGTCCCTCCCCTCTCGCGGCCATCGCAACACCTTGCCTCCAAGGATTGCGACATCACCTTGTTCTTGCTTCCATGGTGGATATAAGCACTCCTTATATCTTACACATACCAAGTTATTATCCTTCATGTATTCTTTTACCATCCTAAAGATTCAAGAAAGTACATATAATTTTTTATTACCGACAAAGGTTTTGTTGCAAGTACCATCCTAAAAATCGGCAAAGGTTTGTTGCATGATTACAATATCAAATGAGATGATTGAATCCCCCTAACTATGGTGATGTTTAATTTTTGAAGATTTATTAATTTTGGGAAGAAATGGATGGTAATATAAGGATCTTTCACTCTGCTTTAAGATCTGCACATGATTTTTATCTCCATTAATTTAGTCACCAGTGCAGCTTCATTAAGGGTTGTTTGTTTCGTGGAGGGTAATATTTCTAGGTTATGTGGTATTGACCTTTCTACAAGGGGCATCGAAATATTCATACTTTGTGGTGGTACGATCGATCTTTCAATGGTGCTATTCCTAATGAAAGCACAAAAATGAGAAGGGAATTGACTTCAAATACAAACCCTGAGTCAAATCTTGTATTTTTACTCTTTAAGCTATTTGATTTACAGAGTATAAACAATGACATTTATATTATGTTTATTGGGTTCTTTTCTCTATGAAGATCAATCATTTCATTTTATTTAATGGGAAAGGAGAAAGAACATTAGTATAAGGCTAAGAGGGGTAGAGGGTAGCTGTCTTGCAATCATGTATTGGATGCAAATGAAAAATTGGTCTTGCCTATAAGGGCTAAATACAATTTGCCCTGAAGTTCAAGTAATATGATCCAAGTGTCAAATATTCTCAAAAACTTATCCTATCATTTGATACAATTCAAATGCTTCTTGATTTAATTGGATTTTTTTGGTCAACTAAAACAAAACAACTAGTTTCCTTTGTTTTCTTTCCTTAATGTACATCATGAACTTTTGAAAGTTTATGAATGTTATTGCTACATTTATATTATCCCTATAGAATCGTAAATGTCGGGAAGAGAGGGTGGAAGAGAGGAGCAGCATTATCCAGGCTGAGTAGGATAGGTTGAGTAGGCAAATTGGAGGCTCAACGTGGATGGGCAAACTGGCATGGGAAATGTTATGCATCAGAGGGTTAAGAAACCTTTAATGTTTTAATTTAGGTCTAATTGCCATATTATTCTAAATAAGAATCCATATAAATCATCCTTTTAACAAGCAGATCTTGATCGAATCTACTTCAAATTGACTAACAAGATATTCTTAATTGACCTTGACGTCAAAGGTCAACCAATGGGAATTCCTAACTTTGGTAAAAGGGACTTGGGTTTCCATCAGTGCATTCGAGAGACAAGATGGTAATTTTTTCCCTTACTTTTCTCTCACCATCACGAAGCAGTGGTGGGCCCAAGGTTCTAAGTTATAAACAAGGGCTTATTTATGAGTGAGTTCATTTGACAATATAATTCAATCCCTAACAATAATTCAAATCCCACAAGATAGCCTTAAATAGGATGGGGTCATAGACTCAAAGATCTTTCTTGATTCATGTACATCCTTGGCAATGGAAATAGTAGTGATGAGTGATATCTACCTAGGAGTCATTTAGTCATTATTAATGGCAAAGAGAACTAAATATTTTACTAATTTTGATATATGAAAGTTGTAAACATGCTAGACTTGGTTATAGCGATCTTTAAAATTGACTAAAAAATGACCACCTAACTTTTATATTGCAATATATCATTTCCTCCGCCAAGTTTTCTGTCTAAATGCTACTATCTTCATCAAAGATAATTACATATATGCCTATGGGGACATTACAAAAGACATATATACCTTCAAATGTATATGCCCATCAAAAGACACGTTACAGTAATCCTATTCTTCAAAGAAATGTATTAGAGATAATATATCATTTGTCACATTTACAAGTTCTTTAACCCCATTGTTGGTGCAAGGACACCACGATCGTTAATTTTGATGACAACAAAACACTTGACATTTGACATTTGCTTTTGAGTCCAAGATTCCAGGTCAATTGCAAATGATACAAGTGTGAAAAGCTCACGTCCATGGTGGATTGCAGGAGCTCGTTGGAGGAGAAGGAGCTTTGCTTGGAATGAGAGTGTTGATCAAAAGTGAATTCAGGTTTAAAGTAATGCGTTGTAGTATAGTTGAAATTGCTCTGAAAACAAATAAATTTGATTACTCGAAGTTTAAGTCCGAGGTCAAACACAGGGAGCAAATGGAATTCATGTACTAATCTCAATAATCGATGCAATTTGAACACATAAAATTACTCAAAATCTAATTCAAAATGTAACACAGGAGTTTATCAATAATAAAATATAGCATAAAAGAGAAATTGGGAAGAATTGGGCTATAAAATTAGAGGTCTACAAATGTTTGACTTTGCTTCTTCTCTTGCTTCTTTTCTTCTTCTTCCTTTCTTCTCTATTCTTCTTGGCTTCTTCTTCTTCTTCTTCTTTCTCTGGTCCTTCCTTTGTCGTTGGCTTCTTTCCTTCTCTGACTTCTCCTTCCTTAGCTTCTTTGGTTTCTTCTTTGGCTTCTATTCCTTCCTGCCTTGGCCTATGCTCTGGCTTTCAACTGCTTTGTTCTTCCTTTCACTTCTTCCTTTCTGCCTTGACTTTCTCTTCCTTCTTTCTTTGGCTTCAGCTTGGCCTTTTCCTCAGCCGTGCCTTCTCCTCCCTTGGCTCTTCTTTGCCTTAGCTTCCTCTGCGGCTCTTTCTCCTTCAGCTTTCTTCTCTTGCAGCTACACCTGTGGCTTTCCTTAACTTCTCCTTCAACTTCCTCTTTCTTCTTCCTTTTCCTGCAAAGTGCAAAACCTACCCCTACCCTCCCCCGTGAACTCTCTCTCTTTTCTCTCTTAGGCTCACTCTCCCAAAGCCTTTCTCAGGTAAATGGGTCGGGTTAGCGCACCTAGGTCCAAGCGCACCGGCGTGGGTGGTGCGTGAGGAGTCCATGGTAATCGGTTCAGGCTACCAGGTCCGCGGAGGAGTGAATCGCAAATGAGGCATGATGGGGAGTGGGACCTCACCCCATGTCAGGAGGCGATAAGCCCTTGACACAATTACAATTTATACCGCTCCACCTCCTCCAAACTTACCGAGGTGGGACTAAAAGTCCCACCTGCCTTGTGTGCACCCGAAGGAGGTGCCTTGCTTGATTGCAGTGACTGCAGTGCCCTCCAAAGCCAATAACTGGCTGAATGTGTGCAAGCAACAAATCCGCGTCACCTGGGACTAGATGCCTAGAGCGAGGTTGCCTCAATCGAAGGTTGCAAGCTGCTTCAAGCCTAGTCCATTGGCGGTTGAGGTCCGATCCTGCTCTCAAGTAAAATAGCCTTGCGGCCTCATTAAATCACACAGGGGGCTTCGCTGTGGCACGGTGAAGGTGTCTCGGTGGGTGGCGTGGCACGGGGCGGCCAGGGCGTGCATGCCTAGGTTGTTCTGTGACCGTGAAGATGGGTTTCTTCGAGGGCAGTATGTGGAATGTGTGGTGGTCGATGGAGAGGGGAAAATGATCAGTGGAAGGTGGTGGAGCTTCTGAGGTGTTTGGCTAGGTGGATGGGTGCGTGGAATGACGGGAGCACCTCGCCGGTGGTCTACCGGAGGTGGAGACAATGGTGGTGGTCTGTGGTTGTTGAGGGGTGGAAATAGAAATAAAGAGGGGGAAAATAAAGAGTAGAAGAAGGGGAAAGTATCTAACCTAGTCTAAGGATGAAGGGGGAAGAGATGGCGGATGGCGCGTTGATGAATCCATTTTAATGAACTAATATTACGCCTAAGTAACTTCAATTATATCTTTTAGGTTTGTTAATAACTATATTAAGTTATAGAATGTTTACATGCATCATGATTTAGGTTTACATCTATTCTATAACTTAATATGTGCTTTTTATGTGCAGGAAAAATAAGTGGCAAAAGAATGAGGAGGAAAGGGTAAATTACCCTTTCAAATGACAGGCGGCTGCTCTTTTCCCTTTCTATCGGCCACTCTCAACAGCCGCCGGCCTGAAGAATGTCTTCCCTGCCAAAATTAGAAAAGGGATTTGAAAATCCCTTGATTGGTGCACGTGGGGAGAGAAGGGAGTTAAAGAGAGGAGGTTGAGAGAAGAACTGGGGCCATCTTTCCCCTTGCAGGGAAAAACTTCACCGCATGCACTGTGCCCATGCTCGCTCCTTCACCACCAGGCGCCCATCTTCAGCAAGTGCACCCTCTCGCCCACACGCCCTCACCATAGCAGGTGCGTATGCCCATTCGCCTCCCTCCAGCCGCTCCTGCAGGCATGCGCTCCAACCTCTCACACCAGCACCATCTCAAGCACGCCTCTCTCTCCAGCACCACCTGGCGCCCGCTTGCTGTCATCTACATCGCATTCCCTAGCACCACCAAACCACCAAGTGCCCCTGCAAGCACGCCCGCAAACGCCCCACTCGCGCCTCCCTGCAACGCACGCTTGCAGCCACTCCCCCCCTCCAGCCAGCCCGCATGTGCACATCTCCGCATGCCTCTCTCTCTCTAGCACCACCCAGCGCCCGCCTTCACCACTACCAAGTCCGCGCCCCCAACTGCAGGCACTGCACCCTGCACGCTCACCGGGCATCCACAGCACCAAGTACTTCCATCTGTAGCGCGCGCCCACCTGCAGATCCCCTCACCCTCCAGCACCGGACCGCAGGCATCCACTCGCGCTCCACTTCAAGCTGCGCCATTTGCAGCACGCGCCCACCTGCAGACCGCCTCAACTAGCAGGCACCTGCAGACATCACAGGCGCGCCCTCCTTCCTGCTGCAGGCGTATGCCCATTCGCGCTCCACTTCAAGCCATGCCATCTGCAATGTGCGCCCACCTGTAGACCGCCTCAACCCATGGGCGCCCGCAGACATCACAGGCGCGCCCTCCTGCTGCAGGCGTACGCCCATTCGCCTCCCTCTAGCCGTGCCTAAAGGCACTGTGCGCCTTTGCCATCTACAGTACGCGTGGCAGTGGTAGTAGCAGCCTCCTTCGATCCTCATCTCCTCCGCCAGCCGGCCACCTCCGTCGACGCCGCAGCCTCCATCGGAGAGCCCTCATCCTTGCCAATCTACTTAGCCTCTCCAACGCCCGCTGGTGCTCTCTCTCGCGAGGACGAGAGAGAGCAAATGCTCTGTTTCCTCCACCATTAAAAATTACATTCACTGCCATTGTTGATTTTTATTTATTATTATTATATTGTGGCGAACTTGTACATGCACACTCATATTCTCTGATAATTCACATTAATGACATTAACCTATTTCAAGATTGATTTTGGGCTTAACCTAAGCACTAATTTTATCTAGTACACATCACGTGAAAATTACATAAAATCATCATAAATTTATTGAAGATTTCAGTGAGGGTAAACTGCACATATACCCTTATCTTTTAAGTTATTGCGAATCTACTTTCCTTCGCATTTTATGTCAGATTTGAATACGGATTTCGCACTTATCCGAAAGAATATAAAATAATTAAGAATTTATTGCATAATTACCTCCCTGTGGACACGACCCGCTCTTTTATGAGTGGTTATTATTAGTTTTGATTAGTCAATTTTTCCACCACTTAAATACTATAACGCAAAGCGAAAAGTCAGCTCTTTCAAATTGGCGCCGTTGCCGGGGAGGCAATAGATGCAATAGATTCATGTTATTATTTTTTTTTAATATTATGAGTTGCGAAATCATCTAACCATTTTTATTATTATGCGAGGAATCTGACACGGCGACGAGGCGCAGCAAAGCAACGACATTGAACCTGAACGACGCGCACGGTGGAGACGATCTTTTTGGTGGACCTTGACGCCACCTGGAGGATGGAAACAGGAATACGTAGGCCTTGATCCCACGCATATAGGCTTACGGAGAAGCCTATTTCTGATTTAGGCAGTAGGTCTTAGTTAGATTTAGTTAGATAGACATTAAAATTTAATTTCTGTCTTGTGGACCCTTGTTGGGTATTTTTGGGAACGTGTTCCCAGTGCCATTTTATTTCTTATCGCTCCTGTATGCGGGAGCGTATTTTCGGGAGCGTGTTCCCATTTATTTAGATTATAGGATTATTTGAACTGTTTTGAACTGCATTTCGGTTAGTTAGTTGATTAGGTCTGTTTGTTATTATTATTTAAAAAAAAAAATCGAACTGCCTGCTAGAAGCTGCATATCTATGGGATGATCATATAAGATTGAATGAGCAACATCTAGTTTATTTTTATTGCATTGCATTCATACATTGCACGAAGAAAGCTGGAGTAAGGTACATCTTTTCTTGAGCGTCAATTACCTGTCATGCATATGCATTGAACCTAAATCTAAGACCACTAAAATGCTTGAATCAAATTAATTCAGTGGTCACTTTAAAAATTGGGACTGCTAAGAGGTTGGATTTTAAAATCTGTCACTGAAAATTGTGTGCAAAAGGATCCTGTTTGCGGAATTTCAAAAATCAAAACACGATCGTATGCTTGCACACTTGAGACACTGTGCACCTCACACATAAGGTCACTAGATAAATTTCTACCTCTCCTCTTTTACACCACAAGGGAAGTTAGTCAGAAATCAACAAGCCTATCCACCAAGTTACTTTGGTTCCTCGTGTGTGGGCTCGATTCGAGACTTCCATCCCTTGCGAGTAGGTTATAGGCACCAGCGAAGGTTGGCCTAGGAAGCATAATTTTTTGCAAAACTTATTTGGCCACCAACTAAACATATAACTCTAAGACCTACAATCTACTAAAAATAGATCCCTTTGAATTTGCGTTTGCTTTGACAATAGAACTCTATGGGAAGTTTTCTGCTTATATTCTGAATTTTGCTAAATCCTAAGAGAGTTAAAATTGTTTTGCTTAAAGAAATGGATTACCCTGAGCGTATCCATCCTTTGATGGGTACATTGACAATTCATGGGATCATTCTCATTCTTATCCTGGGAGTACTGGCTTGATAACTCCCACTTTTGAGCAGAGCCTAGGAGCGGGATTTTCCAATCCTGAAATCCATACTTCCATGTAAACACCCAACCCTCCCACCCTTCATGATTTTCCGTATCGAGGTTGGATCAATACCCTTAGGCAACTAGAGCCTGAAATTGACTATCCTCCCCAACCTGATAATAATAGCCTCTCCTCTTTTATGATAGAAATGCAAAAACAGCAAAAGGAAATAATGGTATCAATGGGAGAGATGTTGAGGAATAGTCAATAGTTAAATGAAGAAATAAAACAACTTAGTTACACGCTTCCCAATAATTTTGAGGAACCTAATGACAATAGGGATCTAATTTTATGTAGCTATCACTTAAACTCTCCCAATGAGACACGGCCACTAGAGGACAACGATCATAGTGATTATCCACTTGAACTACATTGGAGTCAAAAGCAAGGGAAGATGATACCTCTTGAGGACCTTGACCCTAATGATAGTATTCTCCTTACCCCTACCAACCCAGGTCAAGGTTATATTGTTCCTATCACTTCCCCTCTTGATTATTTGGTGGAATCCCATTCTACCCTTAGTGAGCCTACTCCTGACCCTCCACTTAGGGAATCAACACCTACCATTCAATATCCTAAGGATTCAAATGCACCCAATGAAGGTGACCCTAAGGGAATAGAGGATGATCAATTCTGGTCTCAGGGATATGAAGAGTCTAATTCAGAAAATGAAGATGCCCCAATAGAGGAACTTGGACTGAAAATCTAGAATGAACCACAGAGGAATTATTTTGGAGATTTACCTCCAGAAGATAGAAATAATATGATTAAATCCAGATTCCTTCCTTCTTTTGAGAGTCATCCTCCATCAAAACAGGAGTTGATATTAGAGGAGGACAAACAAATTAATATGAAGTCTATGGGAGACTCTCGGGAACAAAACACGTCAATTGAGGATTTATACCCTGAGAAGAATGACGAATTCAATGATATAGGCTTCTTCCAAAATATTAAGACTGATCCTCCTTTAAAAATAATTGAGGATACTGATCCAACTCCTACTGAATCACAAATACACCCCGATAAATATTTGAGTGAACCAAATGAATCGAGGATGAGCTCAATGATAATGATTCTTACATTTTGACCTTGCCATCAAAAAGTTGTAATTTGGAGTCTACCCTTGATTCAAATATGACTCCGATCATTAATGCTAGGCAGGATAACTTGAAGTTGTCTACAACTGTCAGGGAATGTACACAATCTGAATCATTGTTGGAATTGGACCTAACACCAACTAAGCCCTCATTGGACTTAACCATTACCTTCCAACACTACAAACAACCCTTATACTCCCTAACTGATCCTTGGCTCAGATCTCTGCTAATGTACATTCTTTCTGGAGAATATATCAGGCCAGTACATCCCAGAGTAGAATGGCGAGTGTGGATTGATGCTTGTACTTTTACTCTCGCCATTCAAGGGTTAAACCTAATTATGTGTATATCTTTTAAAACCTATCCTGCTCTGGAGGATCCTTGTTGTCCTCCACTTATTCCGTTTCGGGAGGTCCCTTTTCATATTCTGTTTATTATTCCTAGACCTCCCAAGGTAGCCAACGAGATTTTTTGTTTTCATTTCTTCTGGTGAGCATTTAGAATTACATTGCATCATCAGCTCACCAACATCCATGCTTACCTGTTTTCTAGGCCTACGTTGTTACGCATATTCTTAGGGCCTAACTTTTTCTACTTGGAACCAGACTTATAGGTTCCTTCTTAGTCTGGCTGCTGACAGAAAATGTAACGCTTGTTGGGAGGCAACCTAGCAGACCGTGTCAGGTGATTTTTTCCTTTCTCCTCCTGTTTTAATTTTACAATTGGGACATTGTAGGATTTAGGCATGGGGGAGTGCATTTGCATTTTAAGAAGTATTCATTTAGGTTAGTAAAAAAAAAAAATCCTCTTTTCTTGAGCTGAATGGGTTAGTCCCAAGCAAAATACCTTTGTTATTGGAGGTCTTTCTTCTGGAATTATTTCTTAAGTTTAGAATCCAGTACATTTATTTCACGTGCACGTAGACTGGGTAATGGATCCTTGAGGAAAACCAATAAGCATTTGTAATCCACTGAACCCTTGGACAGTTCATAGGGAGTCAGCCATACTATCTTCCAGTAGATCCACCTCATATATGTGAGAAGAAAGTAGAGAGATTCCTGGCGCGCTAAGTCTAGTGCAAGGACTCTTAAGTTTTGGATAATTAGATGATGATACTTCAGAGTTAGGCGTAGTTTTCACTCTCTATTCCTATGTGCGTACTTTGAGTGAATTCCTGAGAGTCACCAAATAAGGTAGATACACAAAGACTGAGTCTTAATAAAGCTATAACTATGACGAATGGTTACGACCGTCCTTCATAGAGTCCTCGGCTGAAGGAGGGTAATAGTGTCAAAGGTCAGAAATACACCTGTCCTATCCATTTCTTCCCGATGCCGAGAATAGGCACTCCCACCAAATAAGCCACACAACTTCCTCTTGACCATCATCATCCCTAATAATGCCTCGTAAATAAAAGTCCGTATCATGTTGTGTTGATTGAAAAAGAAACAAAAAAAAGAAGAAAAAAAAGGGAAGAGAGAAAAGAAAAAGAATAAATAGTTATATTACAAAAAAAAACATTCCAAGTTTCTAATGTAATATTGTTTCTGAGGCAACAGAACACCTTTCACGTTCCACCAAATATGACCCATACCTACCTTTTAGTATTTCTGATCGCCCAAATACTGGTTGAGGACTCTAACTTAGTTGTAGAGTTATTAGGACTTTAATTGAAGTGTGGATGCCATGTGAAGCCACCAAATAGTGAGTACAATTTCTAAATCTGGCGAGATTCATGATCTCAGAAAGAAAGAAAAGAGGGAGTGCCCAAGAACATCAAGAGAGCACAATTGTGTAGCCTCTCTCAGAGTTGACTTGTCTAATAGTCTAGAGATCTAGAGTCTGCAATACTAGACTATATGTAGCACCAGATGAGTGTGTGCCACCAAATACAAATCCATTCAACTCGATATCTCCTACCTAAGCCAAACACCGGGGTCAAATTACAAATTATCCTCTGCATTATCCCCGAGGGAAGTAGTTGCCTATCCCGACAGAAATATTTGCCAAGGGTGATGTACAAACTCCCAATGCGAATTGGCTCTTTCACTTGGATTTGTTACCTAGGCTATCAGCACTTCACATTTGTCTGGATTTCTAAAGTTTTGAAGTAAGAAAAGAAGAAATCTTCTGATTACTTCTATTATTTTTCATTTTTGCTCGGGACTAGCAAATCTTAGGCATGGGGGTATTTGATGAATCCATTTTAATGGACTAATATTATGCCTAAGTAACTTTAATTATATCTTTTAGGTTTGTTAATAACTATATTAAGTTATAGAATGTTTACATGCATCATGATTTAGGTTTACATCTATTCTATAACTTAATATGCGCTTTTTATGTGCAGGAAAAATAAGTGGAAAAAGAATGAGGAGGAAAGGGTAAATTACCTTTCAAATGACCAGTGGCTGCTCTTTTCCCTTTCTATTGGCCACTCTCAACAGCCGCTGGCCTGAAGAATGTCTTCCCTACCAAAATTAGAAAAGGGATTTGAAAATCCCTTGATTGGCGCACGCGGGGAGAGAGGGGAGTTAAAGAGAGGAGGTTGAGAGAAGAACCGGGGCCATCTTTCCCCTTGCAGGGAAAAGCTTCACCGCATGTACTGTGCCCATGCTCGCTCCTTCACCACCAGGCGCCCATCTTCAGCAAGTGCACCCGCACGCCCTCACCAAAGTAGGCGCATATGCCCATTCGCCTCCCTCCAGCTGCGCCTGCAGGCGTGCGCTCCAACCTCTCACGCCAGCACCATCTTAAGCACGCCTCTCTCCCCAGCACCACCTGGCGCCCGCTCGCTGCCATCTACATCGCCTTCCCTAGCACCGCCAAGCCATCAAGCACCCCTGCAAGCGCGCCCGCAGACGCCCCACTCGCCCTCCCTACAGCGCACGCCTGTAGTCGCTCCCCCCTCCAGCCAGCCCACAGGCTCACATCTCCGCGCGCCTCTCTCTCTCTCCAGCACCACCCAGCGCTCGCCTTCACCACTGCCAAGTCCGTGCCCCCAACTGCAGGCGCTGCAACCTTCGTGCTCACCGAGCATCCGTAGCACCAAGTGCTTCCATCTGCAGCGCATGCCCACCTACAGACCGCCTCACCCTCCAGCACCACATCGCAGGCATCCGCTCGCGCTCCACTTCATGCTGCGCCATCTGCAGCATGCGCCCACCTGCAGACCGCCTCAACCCGCAGGCGCCCACAGACATCACAAGCGTGCCCTCCTTCCTGTTGCAGGTGTACGCCCATTCGCGCTCCACTTCAGGCCGCTCCATCTGCAGCGCGTGCCCAGTTGCAGACCGCCTCAACCCACAGGCACCCGCAGACATCACAGGGCCGCCCTCCTGCTGCAGGCGTACGCCCATTCACCTCCCTCCAACCACACCTAAAGGCACTGCGCGCCTTCGCCATCTGCAGCACACGTGGCAGCGGCAGCAGCAGCCTCCTCCGGTACTCATCTCCTCCGCCGGTCGGCCACCTCCGGCCACCTCTGTCAATGCCGCAGCCTCCATCGTAGAGCCCTCATCCTCACCAATCTACCTAGCCTCTCCAACGCTCGTCAGTGCTCTCTCTCTCACGAGGAGGAGAGAGAGAAAATGCTCTGTTTCCTCCACCATTAAAAATTAAACTCACTGCCATTGTTGACTTTTATTTATTATTATATTATGGCAAAATTGCGCATTCACACTCATATTCTCTTATAATTGCACATTAATGATATTAACCTATTTCAAGATTGATTTTGGGCTTAACCAGAGCACTAATTTTCTCTAGTACACGTCACGTAAAAATTTCATAAAGTCATCATAAATTTATTGAAGATTTCAGTGAGGGAAAACTGCACATATACCCTTATCTTTTTATGTTATTGCGAATCTACTTTCCTTCGCATTTTATGTCAGATTTCAAAAGGGATTTCACACTTATCCGAAAGAATATAAAATAATTAAGAATTTATTGCATAATTGCCTCCCTGTGGACACGACCCGCTCTTTTATGAGTGGTTATTATTATTTTTTATTAGTCGATTTTTCCACCACTTAAATATTATAATGCAAAGCAAAAAGTCGTCTCTTTCACGCGTACCTGCCGCCACCGAAGACGAAGATCCCAGTTAGAAGGGGAGACGACGATGAGGGGATAGCTAGCACGTGTGCAGGTATGGCGTGACGCGGACGGCGGAGGTAGAGACAACTCTGCCACTGGCTTTGTGGCAAAGTGACGAGAGGAGGAGAAATAGGTCACCAAAGCTCGCTGGGTGTCAAGCTGGAGGAGAAGAGACGAATTTGAGGGGTTGTCTCTGGCCAAACCAAGCTGAGGATGGACAGGAGGACCAAGGGTGTCTTTTATAGTCGTAGGCAGAGAGCCTTGTGCTTGGAAGGCAACTTCCAAGCACGGGCATCCTCGCTGAACATGGAAGGTGAGAGATATCCAAATCTCTCATGCATTCGCATGAGAGATTGGGTGACAATCAGGGCTTGAAATTGTGTTCATATGATCGGGAATTCCTCATAGAATCTCCCTTTCAAATTTGAGAGGGAGTCTTTGAGGAATCAAGGAGAAATCCCCCCTTGAATTCTTGCCAGAGTAGTATTCCTCCACTGTAATGGTGGAGGAACCTAATTGCAAAGAATGATGAGGAAGATAGGGGGTGTCTGCAAGTTTTTCGAAAGCTAGGGGCATAAAAATAATTGGGTTGGACTGTTTTGCAAAGTAGGCCAAGATGAACTCCCGGTAAGTCCAAATTTTGGTATAAACCTAATTTGGACTAAAACAATCCAATGGTTAAGTTGGATTTTAGGTTTGACCACGTTTGACAGGACATTTTGCGTAAAAACCTAATTTATGGCAAATGTTTGATTAGGACCCCTATTTAGGTCAAAATAGGTTCTAAAGGCCAAATTGAAGGCTCTAAATCCTAGAGGATACTTTTCCATGAATTTTAGAGGGTTTAGTTGAATTTTATCCTGACCAGAACCTTGTTAATTTAAGTGGGTCTATTTTAGGTTTACAAGAAGTCATTTAATTCCTAGATCTCACATTAACCCTTTTTCTGATTGAACCAACCCACTTTTAATCTTGTTAAGACCAATTGACCCATGTTTAACCCCTGAGAAATCCTGTTGTTGTACTGCAATGGTAAAATTACAGTTTTACCCTTTATTTCTTATTTTTCTTTCAAACCGGTTATTCCTTGAATTAGGCCCTTCACTTGGTTATGTAGGAGCTCTTGTTCTCTTTTCTAGGTCAAAATGATCTAGTTAGGGCTTATGATGGTGTTCCCATCAGAGAGCTTGAAGACAAGAAGAATAGGATAGATTTCTATTTGTCTTGTAGTCTATGCTTTGTATCTTTTATTCTTTGCTCTTTATTTTCCTAGATTACTTGTTAAAGAGACCTAAAGTAACATAACAGTAGTCTTAGGAGCACTTACTCAACCCTAGGATACATAGACTCTTCGTAGTTAACTTAGAAAACCAAAGTAAGCATCAGACAGCCTGATTAGACGTCCAATCTAGACATCAGACATCTGATCCTTGACTTTAAGACGTCTAACTGTTTGCTCAAATGTCCAAAAACACTTAGGCTGGAAACCACTCTCTGTCTGCCATGTTTATACATCCAACCTTTAGTTCTAATGTCTTAGCAGACGTCTGATGACATTGCCAGACGTCCAATTAGTGGAATGTTAGCTTAGAAATATAATAATTGAGGATTGACCCATAATCTTCTATCGGGCGTTCGTAGAGGACCTTAGACGTTTGATATATAGACGCTAGTCCTCGATTAAGCCAAAATCACTTCTCATCCATTTCCGCAGTTATTTAGACGTCTAAGATATAGCCATTTGTACCTCGAGAAATTCATTTCCACAGTTATTTAGGTTTCCAGATGTCCAGACCTAGTGCCAGACGACCAACCTGTCGTTTGACTGACTTTTACTAGAACCCTGTTTAGGTATGAACCAAGTCAGTAAGAAAATCCATCTAGGATTAGACATCTGATTTACTTTCCAGATGTCTTAAAAGTAGTTTCCAGACATCTAATACTTGACTCAGACATCCGATAACACTGTCAGAATCATTAATGACCCTGATTCTGGCCTATTTTGCCTTGGGTTCATCCCCAATGGCTACCTAAGGCTTCCACAGCCTTTCTAAGGGTTCCTAAGCCATCTATAAATAGAGGAGGAGCCCTCCTTTGTTAAATACACTCAAGACACATCAAGCATTACCACTTCCACTCACATTGTGTCCTAGAGAAGAAGATCTTCTAGAAGTGTTGTTGCTCTCCGAGATCCTCTAGCCCACATTAGAGAGCACCACATTCGCTGTGCACGCGCTCTCCCACCATTGTATACGAGAGCATTGTCGTGCCTTTGCGTAGTTCACGCATCCATGTTGCCAAGTCAACACACTTCCACCAAAAGAAAGATCCTTTACCTATAGTAGCTAGATTTAATCATTCACTTTGTGGCTCTATAGGATTAATGTTATTTTATTGCCTTTGGTTGGGTATTCGCTTTGCGAATTCCTGTCTCCATCGAGAGACTAAATACTCCTTATGAAGAGGAGGGGTTTGAGGTACGTTGCCCTCATTCAAAGTAGCATTGGTTGTATTGAGGTTGAGTCACCCTCATTTTAAGTGACTCATTAGTGGATTTAATCAACTCAGTCGATCGGGGAATCCTAAACCAAGAGGTTTAGGTGGTGGTTTTTACCCAGGTTTGGGTTTCCACCTAATTATCTATTGTGCACATGTGATTGTTGCTTTTTGTGAGATTGATTAGTATATTTCCACAAATCTCACCCCCCTCCCGTAGGGAATTACACCCATGAGTGACAAAACTCAACTTGAATGCACCAAGACTGATAGGTTGCTGTGGTTAGTGTGTTCAATATCTTTACAACTTTGTAAACCAGTAGTTCATTTCTCTATAAGGGTGTGGGATTCATACATGTTTGTGTACTCATGCATTTTTGTTCCATTCTTGGCAGTAGCTAGCCAATAATCGTCGCTATTCTTTGCAAAAATTTCTAAAGATGGTCAACATTATTCCTTGATTAGTGAAGCATTAGTAACTATAACTATCTTGTTTGTTGTTAAACACCTAGTACCTAGCAACTTGAAAATCGATATGATTTTACATTAATAATTTTATAGGGATTTCTGAAAAACTCTTTTTCTTGTGGGAGAAGGATTTTGTGGATTGTGGTTGTTATGATTGTGGATTTTGTGAATTTTTATAACACAATATCTGACTTATGTTATTATTGTTCTTTTCTTTGTTAGTATTTATTTATGCAATTTGTAGATATCCACGCTTGCACAACCTTAGATGCACTTGATGACAAACAATAAGAAATATAACCCTTAGGGTACAAGTTGAAAGGGTAGGTAAAATTATATTAATATACTTGCTCATTCAAGACTTATGATCATGTCACATGGATAATGCGTTAATGCATGTATATCTCACATACATGCATGATGTGTTGTCTTTATAAAATGCCATAAGTCTTGATCATCCTCAATTTGGTAAAGTTCTGAACTAAGGAAGGTTCTTAAAGACTTGATCACAACTTAGGTGTTACTTGTTGCATGTAATCCATGTTTGGAGAAATCTCGGTGACATCTTTCTTCTCTTCTTTGGTATACTAACTAAACTTACCTAGGTTTCTTAAGCACCTTAAATTGGGTGTTAAAGGAATCTAGTTGAGGTTAGTCTTGGAGGTATACTAGAAAAGTATAGGGAGATGCTACCAAAATTTATCTAGGCACGAGTTGCATGTAACAAGTAATGTTGTGATCAAATCTTCAAGGATGAGCTATCAAGTGAAAATAATAACTAAACTATACAAATATATGATGTTTCTTTATGTAACTTACTTTCATTGTTTGTAGGTTTATTTGATTATAGGTTTCCATGGATAAGTCTTGGATTGGTTTAAGGATTTTTGATTATTTTCGATATAAGAGCGGAGTGATTTCATTCTTAGATTGGGCATTCCATGAAGATAGGAAGTAATATAGAAGAGGTGACTTCTATGAGAGAATTTGTTGTCGATGCAAAAGTTATTTAAATGGATTTATGCATGATCATAAAACAGTATTTGAGCATCTAATTTGTACCAGTTGGTAGCCTCACTACACAATCTAGACCTCACATGGTGAAGAAATCACTTATCCTTCTATTGATAATGATGTTAAGAATTACATTGAAGATATTGTAGGTGATAATGTTGTAAAGATGTTAGAAGAGATGAGGGTTGCAAATGCTGATAATATAGATAATGATAATATGTTTGGAGATTGTAATCATTTTTATGATGCACTGAAAGCAGCAGAGGAACCAATTGCTCTTGGAATTAATTCCATGTCAAGGTTGTTATTTCTTTTGAGAATGTTTCAAATTAAAGTGATGAATAAGGCAGCATCAAAGTTAATGTCTGATGTCCTTAAGTTCATAGAAGAGTTGTTAAATAATCCCAAAGATTTTCCTCAGTCATGGTATGATGCGAAGAAACAGTTTCGCATACTTCGCTTGAAGTGTGAAAAGATTGATTCCTGTAAGAATGATTGTATGCTGTACACTAAAGAAAATGCATGCTTGAATAGTTGCCTGCAATGTGGAGAAGGAAGATATGAAGAAAATACCAATTCAAATACACGAGGGAAGAAACGATCAAGGAAGGTACTACGTTACTTTCCTTTGATTCCTAGGCTACAACGTCTTTTCATGTCGAGTAAAACTACAAAGTGGATGACATGGCATCATAATAACAAATCACGAGATGGACTTATACGTCGTCCACAGATTCTGATGAGTGGGCTGCATTTGATAACAAACATATTCTATTTGCAGAGGAAACACGTAATGTTAGGCTTGGTCTTGCAAGTGATGGATTCAATCCTTTCAAAAATATACATTCATCATATTCAATATGGCCAGTGGTGATCTTTACATATAATTTGCTGCCATGGATGTGTATGAGATCTTCGTTTATGATGCTGACGCTTCTCATCCTTGGGAAAAAGGCACCAGGAAATACAATCGATGTTTACATGAAACCACTCATCGACGAGTTGAAATTGCTATGGTATAACGGGGCTGAAATATATGATACTAGAAAATAATCTTTTAAGATGCATGCAGCACTGTTGTGGACTATTAATGATTTCCCAGCTTATGCAAATTTATCTGGTTAGAGCACTAAAGGCAAGTTGTCATGTCCTATATGTATGGATGATGCTTATTACTTGCGTTTACCAGAAAGCAATAAATTATGTTATTTAGGGCATGTAGATTCCTACCAAATGAACATAGATAGCGACAATCTAAGTTTAAAGACAAATTTGATGGTAAACCATGCTGCTATTCATCCAAGAATCCAAAAAATTTTCTAAGAACAGATACAATCAAGTTGTCAGGATACAAAATAATGGACAAGTTACAACAGATTGGTAATATCGGATTGGGTCATCTGTTTCAGAAAGATCTTAAAGATTGATGTAATTCTGGATTTAAAAAGAAGAGCATATTCTTCATGGAGCTCCCTTATTGGCAAGATCTCACAGTTCGTCACAATCTTAATGTGATGCATATCGAGAAAAATATTATGGATAACATTTTAGATATGTTAAACTTAATGGATAGTCCAAAAGACATATTGAAGACCCATAACGATTTGAAAATGTTGGGCATTCATCCTAACTTGCATGTAAATCATAAAGATGATGGCAGTTATGACTTTCCTAAAGTATTATATACTTTGAAGGATAAGCAATGACTGAAGATACTATCTTTTCTAAAAATATCAAGGTTCCAGATGGATTCTCATCACAACTTTCTACATGTGTACATGAAGCATTGAAGAAGGTAAGTGGGTTAAAGAGTCATGATTACCATGTTTATATTGCAAATCTTGTTCCCATTAGCAATTTGTCTAGTTCTTCCTCAACTAGTGGTTGACTTTGTGATAGAGATAAGCCGATTCTTCAAGGTTATATGTTCAAAGAATTGGATTCTCAATTGTTAGACTATTAGGACAAGCAAATTATGATCACACTATGCAAGATGGAGCAGATTTTCCCTCCTGCATTTTTCGATGTCATGGTACATCTTATACTCCACCTAGAGAATGAAGTAAGGATTGCTGGACCAGTTTAGTATAGGTGGATGTATCCAGTTGAGCGCTTCTTGAAAAAATTGAAACACTACATCTTCAATGAGGCTAAGCCAGAAGGTTCAATTGTCGAAGGGTATCTTGTAGAAGAATGCATCAACTTTTGTGCGATGTATATGGATGGTCCAGATAATTGATTCAATCGATTGGAAAGGAATGATGATAGACAAAACAGTGAAAATGTGGAAGATGGTTTTTCTGTATTTAATATCCAAGGAAGGCCAATCATATGAATGGAATTTAAACCAATGACTGAACATGATCAACGATTAGCTCATATATATATATTAAAGCAGATTTTAGATTTTTATGATGAATTTCGACAATCTTCGCATATTTCTAGATGTGAAGAACGTTTCATTAACTGGTTCAGAACTTGTGTGTAAGAAATGAAACAAAATAATGATTCGCAATGGCTAAAAGATTTTGATGTAGTGATGAACATACCTTTAAGTCATGCACATTATCACTCTGGATATATAATAAATGGGTTTAGATTTAGAGTGCAATCAGTTGATGGTTTGAAGGTGACACAACATTCAGGCGTTATTGTGAAATGTGATGGCATACAAACTAGTTGTGAGGGTTACTGTGGGAAAATCAAAGAGATTGTGGAAGTCAGCTATAGTCATGATCGCTGAGTCGTCTTATTTAAGTATGACTGGTTTGATATTTTTAACAACAGATGTGGTGTTAAAGTGGACAAAGAAACTGGTTTCATAAGTTTGAATAAGGATCATATAATTCTTCAAGCATCTGAATCATTTACATTAGCTTGTCAAGTTGAACAAGTTTTTTACATGCCTAATAATGGTAGGAATGGCTGGATAGTACCAATAAGAATAATGCGGCATGATTATTATGATACAACATGATAAGGATCCCGACTTTGATTCTAAATCATACCATGATGTGGTACAAGATGGAGAAATAGGTCATGGTGCAATGGATATTGATATTTGAGGTAAACGTTTTCAATTAAGCTATTTTCTAGAGTTTAACTATTTCATTCTTAAAAATTTTTTCATATATTTTCTCCATTGCAGGTTTTCTTATTGTACTGGGCTGATCTTTTACTTGCTTTGGCATACTTCTTTTATCACAGTTGACTATACAAAAAGTATGACATCATCCTTTTATAATTTGTAGCTACTCTCTTATTTCTTGTAACCAAAGTTATGATTTTTTTTTTAATGAATTATATAAGAGTAAGCTTTTTATTTTCAAGTTTGTGCTTTCTATACATAGTGGCATGAAGTATAATCAAACTGAAATTATTCTATTGGAATAATCAAAGTGAAATTTTCTATATATAGTGGCATCAAATTGGAGTAAATAAATTGGTCACATTCAGTAGCCTTGAAATTTGGAGAATTTAATAGTGCCTTCCAATTAGAAGATGTGCTTATTCACTTTATCAAAATTTATCTTTTGATAAATATATTTGATGATGTAATCATCATTCTATTGTATTTTTTGTAATTAATAATTTCTTTTGCATCTGTAGATGGCACCTAAGAAGTTGATGGCATACAAAAAGCATTATCTTGATATGTGCAATAATGACTCTTCATTTGAGCCAGATGATCAGGTCCAAGGACACAAGGGTGGCATCAACACCTAGCCTGAGCCCCAACATGATCCTCAACCCCACTCACAAGATGACCATCAACTACAGTTGCCTTCCCACATACCTAATCTTCATACTTTGCCACTACCTCAGACTCAACTTCGATCTCATACTCAACATGCAATGATCCCATCTCATACTCTTGTAAAATCTAGGCCTTAGCATAGACCTCAACAAAATACACAGTCGTACTCTTAGCTTCCACCTAGGCACACACACCCTCTACCCTTACACCCTCCCCTGAACCAATCCCAGCCCCTACACCCACCCTAGAGCCAGTCCCAACAGCATACACCAGCTCAACCCTTACACCCTCCCTAGAGCAAGTCCCAGCAGCAAACACCTGCTCAACCCCTACACCCTCCCCATACCCAATCTCAACAACGGACACCAGCTCAACCCCTACACCCTCCCCAGAGCCAGTCCCAGTAGCAGACAAGAGCTTAGCCCCTACACCCTCCCCAGAGCCAATCCTAACAGCAGACACGAGCTCAACCTCTACACCCTCCCCAGAGCCAGTCCTAGCAGCAAATAGCAGCTCAACCCTTACACCCACCCCAGAGCTAATCCCAGCAGTGGACACCAGCTTAGCCCTTACACCCTCCCTAGAGCCAGTCCCAGCAGCAAACACGATCTCAGTCCCTACACCCTCCCTAGAGCCAGTCATAGCAGCGGACACCAGCTCTGCCCCTACACCCTCCTCAAAGCCAGTCCCAGTAGCGGACACCAGCTCAACCCTTACACCCTCCCCAGAGACAGTCCCAGAAGCAGACACGAGCTCAGCCCCTACACCATCCCCAGAGCCAGCCCCATCAACGGACACCAACTCAGCCCATACACCCTCCCCAGAGCTAGTCCTAGCAGCAAACATGAGCTCAGTCCCTACACCCTCCCTAGAACCAGTCCCAACAGCAAACACGAGCTTAGCCCCTACACCCTCCCTAGAGCCAGTCCCAGCAGCGGACACCAGCTCATCCCCTACACCCTCCCCAAAGTCGGTCCTAGCAGTAGGCACCATCTCAATTCATAGACCCTCCTCAGATCTAGTCACATAGCCAATCTTAGCGGAATAGTCGGCCACAGAGCCAATCTCAGGAGCAAAGTCAAGCAAGGTCTAATGGTATATAAATTCTCACATTAATTTTCTTTGATATTAATTCTTTATAATAATTTTATTTTGACTATTTGTTTACTAAAGGTATAAAATCAAAGCCAAGGGGTAAGACAAGGAATTTGGAATTGAGAAAATTACCTGAAAGGACTCGAATAACAGTTGAAGTAAATTGTAGCAAAAGTTGTTCACATTACGCATCGTTTAATAACAGGATCCCTACACTTGTGAGACTATTGATACCCCCATGCTATTTTTATTAGAGGCAAGTTCCTCAGCAGCATAAAGATGAGTTCATTCGTGAGCTAGTGGTATTAATATGATATTGTTGTTATGTCATTCATTTGCTTTACTTAAAATCCTTTATCTAATTATTCATTATAATATAAAATGTAGGTGACGTATGATGCGAAAAATCACGTGATTTGTAAAAGTGGGTTTTTAATGTCGTTGTAACATGTGAATTTGCATACGCTTTTAAATTTATATTCCTAGATAGGGGAGTATCTAGGGTCGTCCAAGGAGGCGAGTTGCTTGCAAATCAACTCTCTTGCTTAGAAAATAAATCTCAACTTTCTTTTTGGCATTTGAAATATATATATATATATATTTAGTTTTGAAATAATAAGGGCAAAGTGCAAATTGTGACGGAAAAGTACTAACACCTATTTTGCTAAGCTAAAACTTAAGAGATGAAAATGTCCACTACCTAAGCTCACTCTAGGCAAGTAGAGGCCTAGAGTAATTAGGGAGTGGAAGTAGAACAAGTGCTAGAACAAAAGTAACAATTGCAACAATAAATTAAAAAGAAGGCAATTTAATTAGGCAGAATTTGTGTTCTCTTACAAAGACAAGTAGAGGAATGCTTCTACTAGAAATGTAAAATATAAAAGCAATAGAAGAAACATAAATCCTCTTGTAGAATCTGGTGAAGAAGGGAGTCTTCTTGCTCCAAGCCTAGATGCTCCTTGGCTTGAAAAGAGGGCCTCCTTCTTCTCCTTCCTTAAGATGCTCCTCCAAGGTGGAAGCTCTCCACCTCAAGTCCTTTCTCCAAGGGTGGGCGTCCACCACCCTCAAGTTCTCCTCCAAGGTGGCGTGGACCACCTTCAAGACCTCCTCCAAAGGTCTTCCTTGCTTGGCTCCTCCTTTGGCTGGCATGGGCACAAGAGAGAAGGGAAGAGGGGAAGGCACCAAAGGGACAGAATATCCCCTTAATCTTCTTCTTCTTCTTCTTCTCTCTTGGGCGTGGGATCTAGGTAGAGTATGAGAGGAAATTTGCTAGCCAAGGATGGTTTGAATGGTGGTGTGTAGTGGTCTTTTTATAGGGTAGGATTAGGGGTTAAGGTGACTCTTGAAATGGAGGACTAAGATGGGAGGATGGAGGTGGTTAGGTGATCCTAGGATTAAGGACGGTTGGCGCCACCTAAGGGGTGTAAGGGTGGTAGTTATGGGTGGCCTAGGGACACCTAAAAGTGGTGCCAACCATGGAGAGGTGCCATGGGTTGGCGCCAACTTCTTGGCTTCTAGAAGGGGGGATTATGTGGATGGTGGAGATGGGTTTAAGGGAAGATGTGTGGTGGAGATGAAGGGGGTTTTTGGAGGGAAAAAGTGGTGCCAAAAGGGGGTAGTTAGGGTGGTTTTGGCGCCACTTTATGGTGTCTTTTGGAGGTAGTGGGTAGGTGATTGCGCAGCAATCATAGGTCTTAATTGACCTAAATTAGGCTAGGACTTAGCATAAGTTAGGGTTATTCATGCATGCATACGCATTATCTGCATCTTTACTGCTTTCCTTTAGCTATGCATAAAATAATGTTATAATGTGCTGATTAAGTGCATTATGTCGATTGCAAGGAATAAGCTGATCAGGAGCTGGATCTGAAGCTGGATCAGGAATAACAGGAGTTGTAGCAGAGCTGTAGCAGAAGGCCTAGTTTAAATGTAGGAATAATAATGTAAGGGGGTTAAAAGTTTGCTATTCTATTAAGTAGGAATAAAGCAGTAAAATGTGAAGAGCTTAGGTCCATCCTAGCCCTAGAATAGCCTAGAGACTTCCCAAGCCTTAGCCACCCTTAGATTAGGTCACAACACCCTAGGAAGCCCTAAAACCCTAGTTCCAACCCTTCTCTGGACGTCCAGATAAGTTTTAAGACATCCAGGACCCTCAGCCAACTCTCGCACACTTCAAACCCACTTTTGCAGTGTTATTGGACGTCCAGACACTTTGTCAGACGTCTAATTTCTACAGAATACCCAAAACAGAACCCGAAATCCTTCCTTACTCTGATTGGATGTCCGGATAACAAGTCTGGACTTCTGATTTTTTAGTATAAGACGTCTGATACTGCTCTCCAATTCCTGTTTTGAGATTTAAGCCTTGATCTTGGATCTCTAGGTCCCTAAACCCAATTCCAACCCCATAGGAACCTAAATTAAGGTGCCCTAACCCTAGTACATCACCTCTAGACCTCCCTAAGGACCTAATTAGGTCCTCACTAAACCTAATTGACTTGGATCTTAGTCAATTCCATCAGCCTATTCAATTGGACTCATTGAGTCCAATTGAGCCCTGATCTCAGCACACACTGTCCAATTGGACTCAGTGAGAGTCCAATTGACCTAGACCTGACTTAATTGAGTTGTTTTACTCTCAATTAAGTTTCCACACACCCAATTAAACTTGTATTAAGTTTAATTGCACTTTACCTTAGTGAATTAGGGTTTATAACCCTAATTTGAGACCTACCTTGACCTAAACCCACTAGAACCCAACCTAATCAACCTAGCCACCTAAGTTTCAACCCACATACACCCACACACACCATCCACAAGAAAATATCTAGCCTTGAGTTCTCTAGAACTCTCTACCATATGTGGTTTCCTTGGTTGCCAAAAATAGCAACCAAGAGCCATTCAATTTTTAGATCCACATTTGGTGGATCTAAAAACCACCATCCACCCTCTCTCTCTCACTCTCCCACGAGCTCCCACCATAGGCCTCTCTAGAGAATTCCATAATTCTCTAGAGAGCTTCCCTTAGGTCTATAAAAAGACCCCTTGGGTGCCCATTTGCACCCATTCACTTCCTTGGCAATTGCACTCCATTGGTGCCTTTCACGCCACCTCCACTTAGATAGTCACTCCACCTCCACGAGCTCACTACCACCACCATGGAGGACACCATGCCGGGATGCTGGATCAACCCTACCTCTCTCCAAGGGCCGGCCTAAGTTCCGTTGGCCGCCCCTCCTTCTTCTCTCGACCACTCCAAGGCCATCGGGGACCACCCCTGAATGCCCTCTATTCTTCTAGCTCTAGATCATGCTCTTCATAATTTTTATTGCTTTCATTTATTGCTTAGTAGAGTAGTCTTACTTCTCCCACAATGATGCATACGAAATCCCCTCGTTGATTCTTGTATGCAATTGTTTTCTAGTAGTTAGATTTCTTTTTAGGCATTCATGTATAAGCTTTCCTCTAGATTTCCTTGTGCAACAACTCTCCCATGATGAATGAAATTTCATTTTATATATATATATATCTCTTATGTGTTTGAAATCACCTTGAGCTGAATGATTATCATATTTGCATGATTTAAGTGCCTGTTCTTTAACCGCCTATATATTACGCACCAGCATGTTGTTTAAATAAAGTAGAGCGGCTTTAAGATCGATTTCAAAAACAAAAACAGTGCCTCCCAGAGACGAATGACCGTGACTCAAAGTCTCGTTATTTTCAAAACAATATCTTTGTTGGATCGTATTTTGCAACTATACTACGACGCTTTTATCAAAAATGCGATCTACGACCTCCTAACAAAAATGACGCCGTTGCCGGGGAGGCAACGTCATTTTTCTTGATTTCGATCTTTTAATCTATCACTGACAAATCTGCCTCTACTTTGTTTTTGATGTGCAGGACAACACGAAACGAAAACGGGATCCGCGCACACATCGAGCGCAGCAAAGAAAAATCAGGTGCACATCATCTATCATAGATTAGGTTTATTTTCTGAACCCTAGGACTAGATCTACTTCCTGCAATTTCTTTTTTTTTTAGAAAAAGAGATTTTTCTTATTTTCGTGGAAAAGAAAAAAAAATCAAAAATTTTGAAAAAATCTAGATTGGATTTCCTTTTGAATCAAGGTTAGAAAAAAAAAAAAGAAAAAAAGAGATTTTTGTTGAATCTTTTGAAAAATTATTTTTGAAAAAAAAAGTGCAAAAGATTAAAAAGAAAAAGAAAGCATTTTTGGTGGAAGGCTTGAATTTCAAATTCAAACCTCTTTAAAAGCTTTTCCACCACCTTCTGATTTTCGGCTAGACTTCAAATCTCACCTAAAAATTCGATTGATGAAAAATCTGTTAGCAAAAAATTCTGAAATTCGGGAAAAACCTTCATTTTCAAACCAACTTTCAAATGCCACCATTACTTTGAGAAAACTCCAAGTATAAAATTTTTAAAAATTCGTGAAGTGCACGGGGGTCAGAAAGACCCAGATTCAAAAATTTTCAAAGTTCCTAAAGAGATTCCGAGCAATCCATGAATCTGTTTTGACTAAAAATGGTGGGATTTGAAAGCTGATCTAATTGGCTTTATTTTACATATTTTTCCTGAATTTTTGAAGATCATTTGACACTATTTCAAAGTGAAAAATAGTCCAGGGGTCAAAGTTCCAAATCTGACCCCCTGATATTTAAAATTCCCTAAAAATTTGGTTAAAATAGTAAAAATTCTAAAAAAATAGTCTCTGAAAAACTAATTGAAAAATGAATCTACTCGCAAAATTTAAAATTAATTAGATTCCAATTATTATTAGAGAATCAACATTATTTTTGTGATCTGTTGAAATAGAGAAAAAAAAACCCTAGAAGAGCATGCAACTTAGGTTGAACCTTTAGGGTTACAAATAGAGACCACACTTTTGGCTAACCTAGACTTAATCAAGTCTAGTTAGCCGGTGAGCTTGGCCACCTTGTGGGCCACTCACCACAAACCCCACTGAAGAAAACGGGTTAAAAACTAATTTTAAAACACGAAATCAACCCGAGTTCGTTGTCGTACTACTGAATGAGTTTAATCTCTCTTACCAAACCTGGTGACTAAGTCTACGGGGTAGTGTCAAACGACCGTGGCTCGGGGGTCAACGGAACCGGAGGCGTAAGCCAAAGGAAGAACCTTCCCCTTAGTCCCCTCGTAACCAGACTGGCTAGGTTAGCTTGAGAGGCAGGATTCACGTTCAGTCGGTTGTATCACGAACTTATCTTCAGGAATTCAAATCCCTAACGAAAAATATGGTCACCTGATTTATAAGGACCATTTGATTGATAGGGCCTTAGCCTTGTTCTGCGTGGCTACACCAACCTAGGGGTTGGGCGGTGTATGCACGAAAGGAGGTCACTTCAACCTCACTTGGTTGGACCTTGGGAGCCACTCCCAAGGAGGCGAGTCACCTCACCCGGACCATCTTCTCACCCCATTTCTTCTATCTGCTGAGCCGCAATGGCTAACATTGGATCTAGACCTAATTAGGATCCAGAAGAGCTGGACCCATGAGCTTATCTGAGAGCTCGGGTCATTGAATCAGCTCAACCTTGGGATCAGAACCCAAGGTGGCGAAGATGACTTTTCGCTTTGCTTGATCCTTCTCAGGTGATGAGAACCTCATCATGAGCCATAACTAGCTCATTTTGACCTAATACAGAGAATAAAAGCTCCTACATAACCTTAGAAAGGCTTGGCTTAGAGAGATTCTGAGTTTACAAAGAAAACATAAACTGAGGGGTAAAAATGCAATTTCACCAATCCGATCTGAAAATAGGGTAACTCAGGGCCCAAACATAGGTCAAAACAACCTAATAAGAAGAAAAGTGGGATGAGATGACTCAATAAGGGCTACAGCAACCCCAAAGAATTAAATGACAGCCTGTAACCCTAAAAACAAATCCACTTCAATTCACGTGGTTCGAGGCAAGGTAAAAATTAATTAAACCCTCTAAAATTCATATAAAAATAATATCTAGGGTTTAAGACTTTCAATTTGGCCTTAGGAACCCATTTTGACCTACATTGAGAACCATGCCCAATTAACAACTTAATTTAGGTTTTTACGTAAATTGACCGATCAAACAAGGTTTAAGCTAGAAATAAAATTCACCATCAGAATCCTTAGGTTCTAATTAGTCATGCATAAAAACTTGGGCCTAAGAAGAAACCTTCTTGACCAACTTTACACTTTGGTCCTCATATATTTACTTTTTGGCCCTCAACTTTTGAACCCTCGCATTTTGACCCCTAACTCTCCTTCGTTCTTTGCGTTTAGGTCCCTCCTGCAAAACCTGCGCAGCACCATGCTCCGGCGACCTTGCGCGGAGCATGGCGCCGCGCAGGGTGAGGGAGGGGCCCTGGCAAGTCATTGGGGGGTACCCTGCGTCATCAGCCACCGCAGGGACACCCCCCTGAGTACTGCGACCGCCCATACCGCCCGTGCGAATGCACGGACGGTATGGGTCTCTTTCCTCCGACGTCCTCCGGCGAGGGAGACACGTCGTCTCCCTCCTCCCTCCTCTTTGATTCCGCCCCTATAAATACTCCCGTCGCTCCGCCGTTCTTCGCAGCTCGGATCTGACGGAGACACCCCCCTAAATTCCTCCCTTCCCACTCCGACAGACGCCCCCTTGCTCCGTCGGCCATCTCCTCCTCTTCCTCGTCACCCTGCCGCACTACCAGCAGCAGGGTTACCTTCCCTCGATCCTTCCACGTCACGCCGCACCCAGTTGGCGCCTCTCCGGTCCCTTCCTCGCCGCCGCCCCTTCCTCTGGACAATTTCTTCTCCGGCGACAGTCGATACGACTGTCACCTGCGCCAACCCCTCCTCGTCCAGCTTAGCAGGTAGAACTTCTCCTCTTCCTCCCCTCTTTCTTTTCCATACTGAAACCCTTACTGTCGGCCCCGATTTCCCACCGATCACCCTCACCTTCTCCACCTCCGGCCAAACTCCGGCGAACTGCTCCCATCGCTCCAGCACCACACACGACTCGCCGACCTGTGCATAACCTCCACCTCATCACCCTGATCCTCTTCCACCCCTCCTCTTCCCACCAAACGCCCTCTGCAGATCCACCAAACACACCCACTTCTCCGCCTGCAGTTTGACCTAGGGCGATCCGTTGTCTCCACCACGCCCACTGCAAACCATCCGACCACCTTCGCCGTGCCACGACGAAGGTCCCCCGCCTGTCTGATTAGGCCGAGAGGCCGTTCTTCTGTGACCAGGTGACTCGCCCGCCGTCGCCATTACTGAGCAGGTAGAGCTCCTTCACCTGCAGGTGCAGGCACGCCTTCGCCCAGGTTCGACTCCCAGGTTGCGCGGGGCGTCTCCACGAAGCGTCCCAGGCTCGCAGTTGGGGCGAAGGCCTCGCGTGAAGCCACGATCGCCCGCTGCTCCCTCCGCTGCGGGCGCTCAATTGGGGTGGGACATTTAGTCCCACCTCGGAACTTCTCAGAGGCGCGCGGACGCATAAAGGCAAAAAGTGCCTTATGCTATTCGCCTCCTGACCACGGGGTGAGGTCCCTCTCACCCGACCCGGCCTCGTCCGTGACCATGCTCCGCGGACCTGGCCCGACCCGATTAAACCGACCTGCACTCCTCGCCCACCACCGCACGCCGGTGGGCCTGGACCCGGGCGCGACTCGTACCCGATTACCCGGTTGCTCTGGGAGAGCTATCCTAAGAGCGAACTCAGAGAGAAAGAGATGCGCGGGGGAGAGGGGTAGAGTAGGTTTTGCCCTGACTCTGAACTCTTGACCGTGCAGGCATAGGTGAAGAAGAAGGAAGCTCAGGGAGACACTGTAGCAACAAGAGGTTTAAGTCGTCTGATTTTCAAATCAGACGACGTCCTGAAGACAGGTGAAGGCAAAGAAGAAGGAAGGCGAGGCAGAGGAAAGAGAGGAACACAGAGCAGCCAAGTGAAGACTCTGCAGACATCAGAAGACAAAGAAGAAGAAGAAAAGAAGAGAGAAGGAGCAGCCAAGTGAAGAAACAGAAAGCAGAAGAAGAAGAGCATGGGAGGCAGATCTGAAGCAAGAAAAGAAGAAACAAAGAAAATAAAAAGAAGAAAAAGACAGGATCGTCCAACCAAGAAATAGAGGAAGCAAGAAAAGAAGAAGAAGAAGAACAGGAAGAACAAAAGCCAAAGACAAAGAGAAAGAAAGAAGAGAGGAAGAAGAAGCCAAACTTTCATCTCTCTCTCTCTCTTTATTTTTGTAATAAAACATGTGTATCTCCAGAATACGACTTGCTCCCTGAGTTCGACCTCGGGAGAACTGTATTTTCCGAGTAACAAATATTAGCAAATGATGGCAATAACTATCTGTACTACAACGACTTAAGAAAAGCTAGTTGCTGCCACCGTTTCGCCATCAGGTTACCGAAATGGTTAAACCACATCCTAACCCTGGATATTATGACCCATACCAGTCAGTCCCTCAAAGGATCGCATCGTATAACCCAGGATATGGATTTCATACTCCTGCTTCTCACCCATGGAACATGGGCAGACCTGATTCACCCCTTGGAACCTCTGAAGAGCTATCGGTGCATATGCGGCCACATTATAAAATACAGAGAGCTATAGCGAGCGCTAAGGAAAAGGCCGCATCCTATCTACGCGAAATCCAGGCTATCATTGAGCCGAACCAAAGACAAAGCCGGATTCGGCATCAACAAGCCGTGATGGAGCTCCTTCAGGAAACAATAGAGATAACAAGGTGAATTGGACAAAATCGGGAAACCCAAGAACTATTGCTTTTGAGATATCAAGTGGAAAATAGCATTGAAGACCTCGAAGAATCTGAAACAACTACGCCGAAAGAACACACAGAAGATTCTCGGGAGCAGATGCCCGAAGATCACTCAAGGGAAAAAGAATTTAGCATGGATATGAGACAGGAGCAAGAAGTATGCCGAATGGGTTCATCTAAAATTGAGGAGGAAAGGACTGATATCTCCAAGACTGAGCCGCAATCAGATTATCCTAAATCCTGGGAGACACCTTTTGGGTTAGATAACCCGATCGAGACAAGGGAAGTAGATCCAATTGAGGATATGGATCTTGAGGCAAACATTACATGCGACACTACTGATCAATCTAGACCACTTCCCATTGTAGGTGAACCTGTGCTAGAGCCAACATCTTATGATCTGCACTCTTCTTCTTTCACCTACATCCCTAATTCAGATATTAGAGATTCTAAGATGACACTTTCTATCCTTGATCCTAACATCTGAAAACCAGAAGTAGCTATGGATAACTCGAATAAAGAAATAAATATGCTACCTGAGGTAGGAATTACTGAGGAGCCCAATGCATATGAGGGTGAAGCTTTGAGCAGGAGTTGGGGACGCACCTATCATCCTAGTAGATGGCTCGACTTTGATCCTGAGGGACAACCTCTGATGAATCAGAGATGGGTACTGATGAGGACGAAGTAATTTGTGATGAGGATTTCAGTGACCTCCCCACAGATTTGCTACTTTCACGAATACCCCCATCTGACCCAGAGCCTGGAGAGGGAATGATCTTTGATGTCAATTATCATTATGAGGATCCCTACGACTCAGACTCTGGTTCTGAGGTACATTTTGATCTACTCCCTCAGCAACTTCCTGCTGAATTGTGGGACATGATAAATCAGCTAAATCAACATCATGATCCCACCTCTGATTATCCTCTATTTTCCACTACCACTCCACACTTTCTTATAGCTAGACTTTTTGGAGTAGGGGTGCACAATCAGCTGGTTCGCATCTCCGGACCACTGATTCTGGGAGCATACGAGAATATCTTTCTCTTAACCTTAGTCGGCTCCTATGCTAGAAATGACACATCTGATTGAGTTTTCGCCCAGCTGGAGGCGTTAAACTCAGCACGTATAAATACCATTTCACCATCATCTATACATAACCATTTTTATACATAGCATATTTTTGTTTTAGCATATTTCCCTTTTGTATATTGCATGTTAATAGGTTGGCCTGTGCTGAATATAATTTCAGGAGCAATTCCAGGTGACTTCTACCCACTCATCCTCTGTTAGAGTTATTTTCTTTTATTCATGCATGAGGACATGCAAGAACTTAGGCATGGGGAGGTAGATACAGAAAAACTGAAAAAAATTTTTGTGCCAACACTTAGGAAAACCTCGGAGCTGCATGCAAAACATACTTTAGGACCTTAAATAAAAGAACAATCGACTCCACCTCTAATGCTCGCATTGGAGCTAGAAATCGTCCGCAACAGCCACTTCCGACTCACTCGCTCACCTATTGTTCTAAATTTAGGGTCAAGCTGATTGTAACCCGATACGGGAAATTCACAAAGTACAAATTATATGAGGTTACCTGTTTATAGCATATATAGATATTGCATTCATGAATAAGATTATTTCATTAAGAGAATGCATTAGGGATTTTATCCTTTAGTTGATTCCTGTAATCTGGAATCCAGTACACTTTTCACACACACATAGAATTTGCAACGGATTCACGGTGAAGGCTGATAAACGTCTTCAGTTTGTCGAGAAGAAGCAGTGCTTCTCTTCCTGAACCCTTGGACAATGTTTTGGGAGTTAGGCAGATTTTCCACCAAAAATCCACCAAATAGTGTGAGATGAGAGTAGAGTGTACTGGTGCTCTAAGATTAGTGCGAGGAATCTGGAATCCTAGATAATTAGGTGATGATGCTCTGAGATGAGACATAGTTTTCGCTCTCGGTTCCAGTGTATGCATTTTGTGCGAAATTGTGAGAGCCACTGAATAAGGCAAATACGCGGAGAGCAAGTTTTCATAAAACTAGGGCTAAGGTGGATGGTTATGACCATTCTTTATGGAATCTTCGGCTGAAGGAGGGTATTAATGTCAAGGTCAGAAATACACCGTCCTATCCATCTCTCCCGATGCCGTGAGTAGGCACTTCCACCAAATAAGCCACTCAATGTCTCTTGAGTACCACCAATCCCCAATAATGTCTCCTTAATAAAGTTCATGGATGTATGCCAGTTGTGCTATGCTAAAAAAAAAAAAAACAAGAAGAGAAAAAAGAAAAAGAAAAAGAATGATGAAAAGAAAGAAAAACTGAAAAAAAAAAATTAGAAAAAGAAGAAAAAAGAAGAAAAGAATGAATATTTAGTGTTTATCAAGGCACTACCACCAAATAAAATTGAGCTCCACCAATATGGCCTTAACCTATTCTTCTTGTGTTTCTGACCGCCCGAATACTGGCTGAGGAATCCCAACTTAGTGTTAGGGTTATGAGAACTCAATTAAAGTGTTAATGCCTAGTGAGACCACCAAATACAGGTCCTATGTGCGAATCTGGTGAGGTTGTGAGCTCTAAGAAAAAGAAAGAAAAAGAGCAAGAGAGAATGAATACAAAGGAATCAAAGAAAGCATAGTTTTTCTCATCTTTCTCTAAGTTAAGTTACTTAGTAATTTGGGAATCTGGATTCTGTAGTACTAGTCTCTATGTAGCACCAAGTGAGAATGAGCCACCAAATATATAATCCTTTCCCTCAAAGATTCTCTACCTAAGCCCAAAGCCGGGGTGAAATTCATATAATATCTTGAATACCCCGAGGGAAGAAATCTGCCTATCCTACTAGAATTTTTATTAGGGGTCAAGTACAGGCTTTAGAGGTGTATTAGCTTTCACTCGAATCCGTTGCAAAAGCTACATAGTTGCACCTTCACGATTGTCTGGATTTCTAGAGCATAGGGTGAAAACAAAAGGGAGAAAAATCTCTATGCAAACACTTGATAAAATAACCAGTCCCTTAGGGACCCTTGCTGTAAATAATTTAGTCTTTCATTTGCTAGGGACTAGTAAGATTTAGGCATGGGGGTATGATTGCGCAGCAATCATAGGTCTTAATTGACCTAAATTAGGTTAGGACTTAGCATAAGTTAGGGTTATTCATGCATGCATATGCATTATCTACATCTTTACTGCTTTCCTTTAGCTATGCATAAAATAATGTTATAATGTGCTGATTAAGTGCATTATGTCGATTGCAGGGAATAAGCTGATCAGGAGCTGGATCAGGAATAACAGGAGTTGTAGCAGAGCTGGAGCAGAAGGCCTAGTTTAGATGTAGGAATAATAATGTAAGGGGGTTAAAAGTTTACTATTCTATTAAGTAGGAATAAAGCAGTAAAATGTGAAGAGCTTAGGTCCATCCTAGCCCTAGGATAGCCTAGAGACTTCCCCAAGACTTAGCCACCCTTAGATTAGGTCACAACACCCTAGGAAGCCCTAAAACCCTAGTTCCAACCCTTCTCTGGATGTCCAGATAAGTTTTAAGACGTCCAGGACCCTCAGCCAACTCCCGCACACTTCAAACCCATTTTTGCAGTGTTATTGGACGTCCAGACACTTTGTCAGACGTCTAATTTCTACAGAATACCCAAAACAGAACCCGAAATCCTTCCTTACTCTGATTAGACGTCCGGACAACAAGTCTAGACTTCTAATTTTTTAGTATAAGACGTCTGATACTGCTCTCCAATTCCTGTTTTGAGATTTAAGCCTTGATCTTGGATCTCTAGGTCCCTAAACCCAATTCCAACCCCATAGGAACCTAAATTAAGGTGCCCTAACCCTAGTACATCACCTCTAGACCTCCATAAGGACCTAATTAGGTCCTCACTAAACCTAATTGACTTGGATCTTAGTCAATTCCATCAGCCTATTCAATTGGACTCATTGAGGCCAATTGAGCCCTGATCTCAGCACACACTGTCCAATTGGACTCAGTGAGAGTCCAATTGACCTAGACCTGACTTAATTGAGTTGTTTTACTCTCAATTAAGTTTCCACACACCCAATTAAACTTGTATTAAGTTTAATTGCACTTTACCTTAGTGAATTAGGGTTTATAACCCTAATTTGAGACCTACCTTGACCTAAACCCACTAGAACCCAACCTAATCAACCTAGCCACCTAAGTTTCGACCCACACACACCCACACACACCATCCACAAGAAAATATCTAGCCTTGAGTTCTCTAGAACTCTCTACCATATGTGGTTTCCTTGGTTGCCAAAAATAGCAACCAAGAGCCATTCAATTTTTAGATCCACATTTGGTGGATCTAAAAACCACCATCCACCCTCTCTCTCTCACTCTCCCACGAGCTCCCACCATAGGCCTCTCTAGAGAATTCCATAATTCTCTAGAGATCTTCCCTTAGGTCTATAAAAAGACCCCTTGGGTGCCCATTTGCACCCATTCACTTCCTTGGCAATTGCACTCCATTGGTGCCTTTCACGCCACCTCCACTTAGATAGTCACTCCACCTCCACGAGCTCACTACCACCACCATGGAGGACACCATGCTGGGATGCTGGATCAACCCTACCTCTCTCCAAGGGCCGGCCTAAATTCCGTTGGCCGCCCCTCCTTCTCTCGACCACTCCAAGGCCATCGGGGACCACCCCTAAATGCCCTCTATTCTTCTAGCTCTAGATCATGCTCTTCATAATTTTTATTGCTTTCATTTACTGCTTAGTAGAGTAGTCTTACTTCTCCCCCAATGATGCATGCGAAATCCCCTTGTTGATTCTTGTATGCAATCGTTTTCTAGTAGTTAGATTTCATTTTAAGCATTCATGTATAAGCTTTCCTCTAGATTTCCTTTTGCAACAACTCTCCCATGATGAATGAAATTTCATTTTATATATATATATATATATCTCTTATGTGTTTGAAATCACCTTGAGCTTAATGATTATCATATTTGCGTGATTTAAGTGCCTGTTCTTTAACCACCTATATATTACGCACCAGCATGTCGTTTAAATAAAGTAGAGCGGCTTTAAGATCGATTTCAAAAACAAAAACAACGCCTCCCAGAGACGAACGACCGGGACTCAAAGTCTCGTTATTTTCAAAATAATATCTTTGTTGGATCGTATTTCGCAACTATACTACGACGCTTTTATCAAAAATGCGATCTACGACCTCCCAACAGTAGGCTAGGTTGGCGCCAAGTAGGGTTAGCTTATGTGGAGCTTAGGTGGAGCTAGTTGGTGGAGTTGTTAGGTGGGGTTTTTAGGTGGTAAAAGCCAAGGAAGCTAGAGCATGTCTAAGCTAAGCTAAGCTAAGCTAAGCTAGCTTAGCTAATGGTGGAGTAGAGGAGGAGGTGTTGGAGTTAGGGTTTGGAGGGAGGGGCTAGATCTGAAGAATCTGGAGCTAAAGTGGAGCTGGCAGCTGCTGAAGAGGTCAACATGGGGCTTCTCTAGCTGGCTTAGCTTGCTAGTTCTTTGCTAGCTACTAAGCCAAGCTAAAGTGAGTTGGCTTCTATTGAATGGAGCTGAGGTGAGCTGGGTCTGGTGTTCCCGGGGAGGATTGAGCTAGTTGAGACAGCTAAGATAGCTTAGCTCAACCAAGTTGAGCTAAGCATAGTCCCTGAGAGCTGGACTTGAGCTTCCTAAGCTAGGATGAGTTCTTCTTCAGCTGGCTGGAGTTGAGTGGAGCTGGATGTGGCTGGATCTGAGATGGGGTGAACTCCAGTCAACTCAGCTGAGCTAGCTAGAGCTCCCTATGGACTAGTGGGAGCTGAGATGAGCTAGACGCAGTTAGGTTGAGCTGGATCTGAGTTGACTTGAGCTAGGGTGAGCTAAGATGAGCTTTCTTGAGCTGCCATTCAGCTGAGATTAGCTGAATGGAGCTGGAATGAGCTAACCCTAGTCCAAGTGAGCTAGATTCCAGCTGTGGTGAGATGGATCAAGCTGAGTTCCAGTTAGTCTGAGCTCCTCCTTCACCATTTGCCTTATTGAGTGCTAGGGTTTTAGGGATCTGTATGTATGTTCATCCCTAACACTCACAAAAATACATTAAAACAAAAAAAGAAAATGCAATGCATGCCTAACCTAGTTAATGCCTAAATGCAGCACAAAAACTCGTTTGCGGAGCAAAACTCTAAGATCTAGGTCTGTTTTAATGCATAAGAATGATGATAAACTATCGTTTATCAATGTATGATTTGGAAACAAATCCAATGATGACTACATATATTCTCCAAGCAGCAGGGAGGGCACTTCATAGTTGGAGAGAAGAGCTTAAAAGCCAAGTAAGACATAAGCATAGATATAGAATTCATAATAACACAATAACACAACTATTTACTTTTAGGTGTTGGTAACTTTTTTGTATATATAAATAGTTCTTTATTGGTAAGAATTATGAGGATGCATTGAGAGATGTGCCACTAGGAGTACAAGTTGGTCATTGGGTGGAGTGCTGCTAATATTGGGATCAGGAAAACACAAAGGTAATTAATATTTTATATTAATTACTTCTATTCTAAAAGAAAAATGATTAAGTATCAATTTCAATAATTTGCTGTTATAGGAGTAAGCTAAGAAAAATAAAGCTAATAGGGTGAAAGCTCTGACTGCAACCCACTGCTTGGGACAGATGAGCATAGATAACTTGAGGGATAATTATGTAAGTACATTTTCACCAACTTAATTAACAATATAAAAACTATTGATTATAATATCTATTATAAACTTACAAGTTAGGAGACTTAAATAAGAGAAGCTAAAATTTAGGATAACTTAATTTATAGCCACATCTCAAATATGAAGTCAGATACCCATAATGGTGTACAACTTGATTGTGTTTCGATCTATGAGTGGAGTCATAGCAAGTCTACTACTGATGGCCCCCATGTTTGGATTGATCCATTATATCAAGAGAGACATGTAAGCTCGTTGAAACAAGTAATGAATAACTTAGTGATAAATATTTAGGAGAACTTACCGTAAGCTCAACTATGTGTAGGGTCGCATGATGAAGTTGATGCATCCTTCTAGTGATGATATGGATGAGCAATCAGAGACTGGCCCATTATAGCCTATGATAGCAAAGCAAGAATTTAGGATAATTATGGCCCCCGAGCATGGTGGTTTTGTTCGTAGTGCTGGTGTGAGTGAGACTATTACTAGTTGGTATGGAAGAAAGGGATTGGGGGGTTCAGAGAGATTGCAACAGTTACAATTACAGGTGGAGACCTTTCAAGAGAAATTAAATGATGTTACGTCGAAGTTGGACAAGACAAATGATATACTAGAACGACAGAGACATGAAGCACAACAAGAATGGGAGCAGATGCAGGCACAAATGCAAGCACAGTTCCAGGAAATCTTAAGTGCATTGGGATGAGGTGGTGCAAATCATTCTTCTTTTCACTTCCACCTCATCCACCTGATAATGACTGCAGAGGTTCTGGAATAGGCGGCATAGAAGCCATTACATAGTTGCCTAGATTTTTTTTATTTTCACATGTCTAGTTTTATGTGCACATTTCAAAACATGTGATATATACATGTGTTTTATTTATGAATGAGTATCATGCATGTGGTGAATGATGGAATATATATATGAATGGTAGAATATATATTTGCATTTATGGTATATGAATGTGAGAAATAATGATATGAGTATGTTTGCATTTGTGGTATATGAATTTGGGAAATAATGATATCAGTATGTTTGCATTTGTCGTTAATGTATGAGGCAAGTTAACATATTTCTTTGTTCGACTTGCGCCTCCGGTTCCGAGTATACCCCCCAGCCGCGATCGTTTGATTCTACTCCCCTAGCTAGACATCAAATTGAATAGTTGAAATAGACTAATCGAAAATAATCTCATTTTGGGCTCCGAAGAGCGAGTCAAATCCTAAGGCCAACATCTACTCTATTTTATTTAGGGCTAGGTTTGAATGTGCTTTGGAATGTGATGGACCCTTTATCTGAGTTGTGCCCTTAATAATTGATTGATGTGTGTGTGCGTACACAACTAGTGGTTTTCAAGCAAGATTATTTTTGATGCATTGAATTTTAGGGTTCAAATCTTACTTAATAGCTTTTTAGGATTCAACTTTAGGTATTTTCAAACAAGTTTTGTTGGCACACCAGGTTTTGAAAGCACAGGTGAAGATGTTTTCCTTTGAAGCTTAAAAGAATGTGGAGTGCCTGGTAAATCCCTAAGAATTGAACCTATGTGACAGCTACTTAATGAGTTGATTTTATGTTGAGTGGTGCGGCCCAAATAACTCAAACAATTGGCCACAGTTGCACCACTGAGTTAGGCACACAAAATTGATTAACCTAGAATGATTTCTACTCTTTTATGTGTTGAATTGTATACCGGTTCCACATATCAGAATCCGGTTGAGTAGAAGAAAATCAATTAGGTTAAGTGCCTTGAATGTGGGTGTATGCTGTGTGTATGTTGAATTACTCCACAAAATTATCTTTTTGTTTTTTTATATGCGAGGGTGAAATGAGAGTGTGAGTGGAAATCCAAACAACCAAACTAATCCTAGGATTTATGCAAACACCTAGGTTAATTGGAATTTGAATTTAATGTGATGAAATGAAATCTATGGAGAGGGAAAGAATGGAGAGCACTTACAGTTGTCTTCAACTGCACTTTACTCCGACCTGCCGCTTGACGATTCCCTGATGGAGGTCTCTGCAAAACAATAGACACAAGAGAAAGCAAGCTAGAAGACAGTAAAGTGCATGAAATGCGAAAAGAAGATCGGAAAAATCGTTGCCTCCCCGACAATAGTGCCAAAATGTTGAAACACTGGAGGACTACGCTATCGGATTTGGTTTTGAAAACCTATCGTTGTACTTTGAATAGTGAAGAACTCGAGTTCAACAAATAAAATTTATACCGGAATAGAAATCCCGGGTCGAATTCAGGGAGGTTACATTGTTGAGCGCGAGAATCTTCGCTAACGTGTTCGGTTTTGGAAAACCGGTCGTTGTAGTTCGAAAGCGAAGGATTCGTGTTCAACAAATAAAATTTATACCGAAATAAGAATTCCGGGTCGAACACAGGGAGGCGAACGTTTGATTTAAAAACTCCGCGTTTCTTTTTATTTTGTCACAAAGAAATTCAATTTAAACTATCTAAGTATCTACAACAAATAAAAGAGAGAGAGGGAGTAAGAGAGAGCGAAGGAATACTATACATGGAAATCAAAATGAGATGTAGAATAGACAAGGAATTTATCATAAAAGAGTTCTTTCATTACAACTAGAAAACATAAAACAATTACTCTAGAAAGCATTAAAAGAATGGAGGGAGAAATGTCCTCCTCGACGATCGCTCGGAGGACGAATAGACTACTCTAGAAAGCAGTAAATCTATACTAGAAAGCAATAAAAAGAATAGGGAGAGAGAAATCCTCCTCGACGGTTGCTTGGAGGACGAGCCGGACGGGACGACGCCTGGACGAAGGAGAACGAAGCGGGACGAAGGAGGACGAAGCAGAAGAACGGGAACGAAGCAGCACGCCGTCGTCGTCGCGGGATCCACTTCCGAAGGGGGACGAAAATTTGGACTTTATCTCGCGAGAAGCATCCCGGGTGTGGGACAAGCTTCTCTTGAGCTTTGGAGAGGTAGAGAGGAGAAGGAAGGGATGAAAATTTCGTATGGAGGGGGTCTCCTTTTATAGTTGCAAGGAGTGGGGGCAAAATGGACATTACATCTTCAAAATAATAAATAAGGGGTCTTTAGTGACGGATAAAACCGTCGCTAAAGCCCCGCCGTCACCGTCGCCGCCGCGCCACGCGCGCCCGCTCGGCTGGCCTGCGCGCGTAACGCAGACGCACGTCCGCGTCGTCTCAGCCGTCCGATCGCGAGATCGGACGGCTTAGATCGCGCCCGCGCCCGCTGCGTAGCGCGCCGCCCGCGTGCGATCGCGCGCCCACCAGGGCGTCCAATTGCGCGTCGGCGCTATCGGGCGCGCGCGGCCGTTGGATCTTCATCCGACGCTCGTGCGCGCCCGCTCGCCCGCGCCTTCGACCCCCTCTCCGCGGCTCGAACCCGCGACCTCCGCTTCGCCCGCAGCTGCGTAGCCGCTGCGCTACGCGGCGAAATGGTCGCGCGGACGTTTTTAAACACGCGCGACCGCAGCCGTTGGATCGAGATCCAACGGCGGAGAGGAGACGTTGCGTGGTCTTCACAGGACTCCTGCGGCCGATTGGGCGGCTGGGATGGCGCCACGTGGCGCTATCTTGGCCGTCCATCTTCTGGAAGTTGTAGATGGTGCCACGGATGTCGGATTGACTTGATTTTTGTGTCGTTCGGCTGCGATCGTCGATCCGAATTCATCCGTGTGGTCGGATTTTCCATCTGAAGTGCGGATTTACACCATCCTGGCCCTTGATCTTCTAGGGTTCCTCGGTCTCTATCTGATGCTACGGATGCCTGATTAGGGCGATCTTGGAGTCGTTGAACTCCAATCGTCGCCCTGATCATATCCATACGGTTGGATCTTTGATCCGAGGCCCCGATAAAATATTTGCCCTGTCCAAGCACATAAAAGGAGACAATTAACCTCCATTTTATTCAAACTACTCTAAATGCAAGATGATGCATGTAATGCAATATTTATATCATGAAATGCAATCCTATGCTTAAGAACATGCATAAATAGACATTTTAAGTAGTGTAAATGTGTTTACATCATACCCCCATGCCTATCTTTTGCTAGTCCCTAGCAAAAACTATATGCTATTTATAAAAGAATTAGGTTAGATTATTTGGACCTGAGTTATTTTCAATCATTAAGAAATTGTCTACTTAAGAACTGAACTTTCAAAGACACAACAGTGCCCGGGTATCAGCCAAAATGCAGACCGCCTCAAGCCTCGCCTTATTCAAAGAAAAATTTCTTTTTCTGTTTTTACTCTTTTTTTTTTTAGATTTTCAAATTTTAGGGTTTAAGAGTGGCTTTCTACGGCCATTCAACTCACCCAAGATTTGATGAGAACCCTAAGTTTTAAGCATCTTATTGTGATGTGATAGACTCGTTGACCGGCAATTAAAACGGACTTCGGATTTCTACGCCTCTAGGTGACCTCAAAAAGAATTCTGCCTAAAGGTGTATCTTTACAACCGGTAGCTTTCTCCCTACTTTTATTTTTTAACGGGGTCAACACAAGGGTGAATCCAGTGTATATCTCCCCGGTTTATTCTACTTCTCCGCTTCTTCCTAAGTGTTTTGGGAATTTTTAGTGCATTTTCTGAGCTGGGTTCTGGACAACCGGTCGATGAGCTGTTACCACCGACAACTTGCCAGCCATACTCGTGCGGCGAAGTGTGGCTTATTTCTTTTTGTTCTTTTCTCCTTTTTGATTTTTTTTTTTTTTTTTTTTTTAAGTAGGTGGCTTCCCTGGTCTAAGATTTACCTAAAGGCAGCAAAAAGAGAAAGGTCCAGTGACTGGGCTCTGGACAACCTACCTATGGGCTGTTACCCACGATAACTCGCCAGCCATATCACCCTAGAAGGTTCATTAGCTACCCAATTTCCGTTAAAATCGCCAAACAACGAGTCAGTGCAAAGAAAGTGTGTAGATGCTTAAGACTCAAAATTCCCTCACATCAGAGGGCGGGTTGATAAGTCGTGTACTTATCACCCAAACTTATTTACTCCAATTAAAATAAAATTCAAGTTGGCGAGAACTCGAAAAACAAATCCACATTTTAGTGGATACATAGGCTGATTAAGTCCAAAGACCTGAAGGGTCTTTGTGTTCAGAACATAATATAGTATTTCTTAAGATCGAAAATTTTCTGAAACCCAAATTCTCTTTCCTAATTTTGATTTTTTTTTTTTTTTTTTTTTAAATAAAACAAATCTACGGAGCTGACGAATGAATTCAAAGATAAATATCCATCCCCCCATGCCTATCTAATGCAATGTCCTCATTGTATTAAAAAGACATAAAACAGAGTGGAAAAGCGTAGAAAGCACCTGAATTGCGTGGATATCGGGTCCGCTCCGAGATGAAAATGAAAAAGAACTGTATATGTGCTGAGTTTAGTGCCTTCAGCTAGGCACACTATACAAAGAAAAGAAATGAAGAATTCACATGTGCAGGTCAGAATTAGAATAAACAAAAGAATCCTCTGACCTGTCAGCAGAGGTCCACAGATGTGGACCAGATTGTGGTGCAGACCCACACCCCATAATCGAGAATATCTTAGGTTCTGGATAAAAATTACCCAAAACCTAAAATCAGAATGCAAGCGGGGTCGGGCCTGCGATTTGTGAGGATGCAACCCAAGGCCAAAATGTCGGGTTACAGAGAATTGAAGCTCAAAATGATAATCATTAAATGTGTGCTTGAGTTTGACATCCTCGAAACAAATGTCGTAAGGGTTCTGATTTGATGGTTTCAGCTTAAAAGGAACCCTTCGACTCAATCTTCCATTTCCTCCAAAATTAACTTCCCAAATTAGAACTTCCCCGCTCCTATCCTCCTCATTAAGTGTATCAAATTCCAGGACATCTTGTATATTCATTACCCCGTCTGGAATCTCCAAGTGTAAATGATGTGGCAGAATCAAAATTGACTTGGGTCTAATTATCTCAGAATTAAAATCATCAATAAGCTCAACAGGGTGTAACTGATAATCAGGGCATTGAATTGATTCCTCCAGAAAATGCGATTCTGGATCTGTATCGTGTGCCCTAATAAGATCAGTTTCCTTAGTTATTGGGCTATCAAATGATCTATCAGATTCCTCAGGCCCAATCGTCTCACAAAAATCGTGATTTGAAAACTCGTGTGAGACTTCGCAACTTGAATCTTCACCATCAAAGAAATCAGGATCCGTATCAATGTATGTCCCAAAATCAGTTGTCACTTTGTGTTCCCAGGAGACATACGTTTTCTCGTAACCCGGCTCAGGGATCTCAGGTGAAGAAATCAGATCATCCTTAATTGGTTGCTTTAATTCAATCTGGTCAGCTTCGTAACACGTGTCCCCCCCAACAGGTGCCTGAGCGGGTTCTGTCATTGGCTTTCCTGAAGAGAGTTCATCCTGGGAATTATTCCAAGATTGAATCAAAGCAACCACGAATCTCATCCTCAATTTCGCTAATTTCCCAAGTAGAAACTCACCCGGGTTCTTATCCTTAACATCCTGGAGCCAATCCAACAAAGACTTGTTTAAATCATCAATCATTTCAATCAGAGGCTCCAATCTCTCAATGCAAGGTATTGGCTGAACTTCTAAAGATTGAATGATATTCCTCAAGTTAGCCAGAACCTTATCTTGAACCTGATTAACCTGAACCAAATGAGTTGGTTCAGGGTTGGGCGGGTTTGACATCAATGTAGAGGAATTAACGAATTGAGATTCGTTATACCCATCCTGATAATAGGTCATTTCAGATTGTTCAAAAGATGGAGATGACCTAAAGGCAGTGAAATCAGAGGATGGGTAAGGATCAGTGTATCCTTCTTGATTGTAGATCGCATTAGGTTGTTCATGAAAGGAGGACGATCTATAATCGATGCAACTCTGAGAAGGATAGAATTGAGAATCAAAGTGTTCAGGGATAGACCCTAAACACGGGGGTCCGGAATTGTATCCCCAATCCGAATTATCCAAACTAACTGATGGTCGATTACAATACGAGTTGGGATAATCGTCATGTTGAGGATAATTTACAACAGGAGGGAAAGAGTGGGAATGCGTGAAATATGTGGAAGGATTCATGAGACACGGGAGGAAGAAAGGTGCCCTGCAATACAAACAATCAAACCTTTCCTTAAATGGGTTAGCCTACAGACCTACAGACTCTCAAAACCCGTCTTGAGATAAAGGAACGATTTGATCTACTTCTGTCTGTTCAATCCAACCAGTTAGAAGGAGGGACTGGGGAGAAGGTTCTTCCTTCGGCTTGCGCCTCCGGTTCCTAGTGTACCCCCCAGCCGCGATCGTTTGACTCTGCTCCCCTAGCTAGACATCAGATTGAACAGTAGAAACAGACTAATCGAAAATAATCTCGTTCTGAGTTCTGAAGAGCGAGTCCAATCCTTAAGGCCAACGTCTACTCTGTTTTATTTAGGGCTAGGTTTGAATGTGCTTTGGAATGTGATGGGCCCTTTAAATGGGTTGTGCCCTTAATGATTGATTGCTTTGTGTGTGCGTGCACAACCAGTGGTTTTCGAGCAAGATTATTTTTGATGTGGTGAATTTTAAGGTTCAAATCTTGCTTAGTAGCTTTTAGGATTCAACTTTAGGTGTTTTCAATCAAGTTTCATTGGCACACCAGGTTTTGCAAGCACAGGTGAAGATATTTTCCTTTAAAGTTTAAAAAGAATGTGGAGTGCCTGGTAGATCCCTAAGAGTTGAACCTAATTGGCAGCTACTAGATGAGTTGATTTTATTTGAAGTGGTGCGGCCCAAACAACTCAAACAACTGGCCTGATGCACCACCTAATTAGGCACGCAAATGATTACCTAATCTGATTTCTTACTCAATTATGTGTTTGGATGTGTGTACCGGCTCCTAAGATTGGTTTACCGGTTGAGTTAGAAAATCAGATGAGGTTGTGTACCTCTGTGAGATTTTTTTATTTTTTTCTTTTTTTAATGTGGGGGTTGGAGTGAGTATGGATGTCAAACAACAAACAATCTAACCTTAGAGTTTATAAGAACACCTAGGTTGATTGATGTTTGAATTATTATGTGATGAAATGAAATCTAATGGGTGGGAGGTGGGGGGTAACTTACAAAACCTTCCACAGCACTTTACTCCGATCTACCGCTTTTGCCTGTCTCGAAAGAGTACCTGCAATTACAATAAGAAAGGAGAAAAGTGAGGTAAATGATTTGTAAGTTACAAAACGCGAAGAGAAATCAAAGAGCGTTGCCTCCCCGGCAACGGCGCCAAAATGTTGAACGAGACGAATCTACGCTAACGTGTTCGGTTTTGGAAAACCGGTCGTTGTAGTTCGAAAGCGAAGGATTCGTGTTCAACAAATAAAATTTATACCGAAATAAGAATTCCGGGTCGAACACAGGGAGGCGAACGTTTGATTTAAAAACTCCGCGTTTCTTTTTATTTTGTCACAAAGAAATTCAATTTAAACTATCTAAGTATCTACAACAAATAAAAGAGAGAGAGGGAGTAAGAGAGAGCGAAGGAATACTATACATGGAAATCAAAATGAGATGTAGAATAGACAAGGAATTTATCATAAAAGAGTTCTTTCATTACAACTAGAAAACATAAAACAATTACTCTAGAAAGCATTAAAAGAATGGAGGGAGAAATGTCCTCCTCGACGATCGCTCGGAGGACGAATAGACTACTCTAGAAAGCAGTAAATCTATACTAGAAAGCAATAAAAAGAATAGGGAGAGAGAAATCCTCCTCGACGGTTGCTTGGAGGACGAGCCGGACGGGACGACGCCTGGACGAAGGAGAACGAAGCGGGACGAAGGAGGACGAAGCAGAAGAACGGGAACGAAGCAGCACGCCGTCGTCGTCGCGGGATCCACTTCCGAAGGGGGACGAAAATTTGGACTTTATCTCGCGAGAAGCATCCCGGGTGTGGGACAAGCTTCTCTTGAGCTTTGGAGAGGTAGAGAGGAGAAGGAAGGGATGAAAATTTCGTATGGAGGGGGTCTCCTTTTATAGTTGCAAGGAGTGGGGGCAAAATGGACATTACATCTTCAAAATAATAAATAAGGGGTCTTTAGTGACGGATAAAACCGTCGCTAAAGCCCCGCCGTCGCCGTCGCCGCCGCGCCACGCGCGCCCGCTCGGCTGGCCTGCGCGCGTAATGCAGACGCACGTCCGCGTCGTCTCAGCCGTCCGATCGCGAGATCGGACGGCTTAGATCGCGCCCGCGCCCGCTGCGTAGCGCGCCGCCCGCGTGCGATCGCGCGCCCACCAGGGCGTCCAATTGTGCGTCGGCGCTATCGGGCGCGCGCGGCCGTTGGATCTTCATCCGACGCTCGTGCGCGCCCGCTCGCCCGCGCCTTCGACCCCCTCTCCGCGGCTCGAACCCGCGACCTCCGCTTCGCCCGCAGCTGCGTAGCCGCTGCGCTACGCGGCGAAATGGTCGCGCGGACGTTTTTAAACACGCGCGACCGCAGCCGTTGGATCGAGATCCAACGGCGGAGAGGAGACGTTGCGTGGTCTTCACAGGACTCCTGCGGCCGATTGGGCGGCTGGGATGGCGCCACGTGGCGCTATCTTGGCCGTCCATCTTCTGGAAGTTGTAGATGGTGCCACGGATGTCGGATTGACTTGATTTTTGTGTCGTTCGGCTGCGATCGTCGATCCGAATTCATCCGTGTGGTCGGATTTTCCATCTGAAGTGCGGATTTACACCATCCTGGCCCTTGATCTTCTAGGGTTCCTCGGTCTCTATCTGATGCTACGAATGCCTGATTAGGGCGATCTTGGAGTCGTTGAACTCCAATCGTCGCCCTGATCATATCCATACGGTTGGATCTTTGATCCGAGGCCCCGATAAAATATTTGCCCTGTCCAAGCACATAAAAGGAGACAATTAACCTCCATTTTATTCAAACTACTCTAAATGCAAGATGATGCATGTAATGCAATATTTATATCATGAAATGCAATCCTATGCTTAAGAACATGCATAAATAGACATTTTAAGTAGTGTAAATGTGTTTACATCATACATCAATCAAAATTTGCAATTATATTCTTTTTGTGTTTTTGTTAAAAAGTGGAGTAATTCAATGAAATGAAGCACTATAAACAATCAGAGAAAGAAAGAGAGAGAGAGAGAGAGAGAGAGAGAGAACATCCACTTGATATTGCAAAATGTTTGTATAATTAAGTAAGCGAGAAATTACACTAGAAAGCAGGAAAGCTCTATTCTAGAAAGCAAGAAAAAGAAATGGGAGAGAGAAGATATCCTCCTTGACAATCGCTTGGAGGACGAGCCGGACGAGACGACACCTGGAAGATGAAGAACGAAGCAGGAAGAAAGAGGTCGAGGCAGGAAGAATGGGAATGATGCAGCACGTCATCATTGTCGTGGGATCCGCTTCCGGAATGGGGGCGAAAAATTGATTTTATCTCTTGAGGAGCATCCCGGGTGTGGAACAAGCTTCTCTTGAGCTTTGGAGAGGGAGAGAAGAGAAGGAAGGGATGAGAAATTCGTATGGAGGGGGTCTCCTTTTATAGTTGCAAGGAGTGGGGGCATTTTGGTCATTACAATTTGAAAAACATTAATTCAGGACTTTTAGTGACGGATAAATCCGTCAGTAAAGGCCTGAACGTGGCCTTCATGAGCGGCGCTCGCGCACCCGCTCGCCTTCCGCACCTAAAACACATGCTCACGTTCTTCAAATCTTAGTCGTCCGATCGTGAGATCGAACGACTTAGATCTCTCCTCGCCACGCCTCAACTGCGAGTGCCTACGCGTGCGATCTCGCGTCAAGCGAGGGCATCTGATAGCGCGTGGGCACTATCGACTGCATGGCACTGTTGGATCACAATCGTGCGGCTCCTCGTGCCCGCGCGCCCGCTCCAAATTGAGGCACCCGCAGCTCGAACGGGCATCTCCTCTTCTTGATAGAGCGCTCGACCAACACATTGTGGGCACATTTGCGTCGAGCGCTCGTTTCATGCGTGCGCACCTTGCAGCAGTTGGATGCGCATCCAACTGCGAAGAAGCGTCGGTCAGATGAGCTAAGGCAGGTGCTTGCGGCCGGTTGGGCAGTGGAGATGGCACCACGTTCCGCCATCTTGGCCGTCCATCTTCTGAGTATTGTAGATGGTGCCACGGGTGTTGGATTGGAACAATTTTTGCGTCGTTAGGCTGCAATCGTCAATCCGAACCCATCCGTGCAGTCAGATTTGTCGTATGAGGTGCAGATTAACACCATCTTGGCCCTTGATCATCTAGGGTTCCTCGATCTCTATCTAATTCTACGAATATCCGATTAGGGTGATCTTAGAGTCGTTGAACTCCAATTGTCGCCCTGATCAGATCCGTACGATTGGATCTTCGATCCAAGGCCTCGATAAAAAGTCGTCCTGTCCCTGACCATAAAAAGGAGACAATTACTGTACAATTTATACAACTTAATCTAAATTCATGATTATGCATGCTATGCACTATTTACAATGTATGATGCTAATGTAACACTAAGAACATGCATGAATAGACATTTTAGGTTAATCAGATGTATGCACATCAATTACCATTTAATTAATGAGCTGTGTATTTTCAAGGGCATTTATCATGAACAAAATGGAGGGTTCTTGTATGAATATATTTGATTCAGTATATGATAAATTGAGTGAAGAATATTGAAGACTGATCAGTAGAAGTTGTTTTCCATGTCACGAAATACCTGATTTGAAGTTCTGCTTGCAATAACACGTGAAGCTTGTGATGACCAAGGGATGTGAGAGACTCGTGCTTTTCTTTGAACTTTTCCAAGGTAGCAGTTATAAGTAGAAAGCACACTTCTTGTTGCCTTGTGAAGTGCCTATAAGAGTACATGGATTTTTAGGATTTTGAATTTTGTTACAAGTTGGCCACTATGCATGGTTGGGAATTGATTATTTAGTTAAGAAAGAACTCTTCAATTTCAATTTTGATGAAGTTACTATTATTTGCTGAATTTTGCTTTGTCAAGAGTCAAGGAGACAAGTTCATTCAAGTGAAATGCATTAGAGTGCCTTTTTCACCTTAGGTTTTGCTGCATGTACTTAAATTGAAGACAAGCTTTACACAATGTTCACTTCAAATGCTTCTTTTGGCCACAATCACATGAAGAACTTGGAGCTGCATGGCATGAATTTCAAGTTTCATGATAAAGGTCAGCCATGAATCATATGTAAATGTTGGCTTTTTTATTCTTCAAAGTTGAGGGGAGCTGTGAGGTACATAGCTTTAGGTATCAAGTGAGTAAAGTCCAGAATACTTGTTTGTAGTAACTTGGCCTATCTATTTTGGTGCCTATATCATTTTTCTTTTTCTATCTTCTTTCTCTATATGTCATATTTGAGATTTACATACTCTGGTAAGGAACCTCATGGCTTTGGTTTCATACAATTTGTTGATCCGTATGATGCTTCTGAGGCCTAGTATCATATGAATATATGACCAAGTTTTTGGTGGATGGGAGTTAACCCTAGTTGTTGCTAGTGAATCTAGGAAAAGGCTGGGGAAATGCGAAATAGGGATAGGCTACAGTGTGTAAAATATGCTTTCAATGGTATATGGTTTTGAATGGGGTAAGAATACTATGGTAAATCACTTAAATGCCTTATTTGTATTGCATATACCTTATACTTTGATTAGAGGACCTCCTGGTAACCGGCGTTGCTCTTATTATGGTGGTAATTATGATATGTCCATTACTTCTTTTAATGCCTTATGCCTTATAGGTTATGCATTTGATTCCCTAATCAGCTACTTGGGTTAAATAGTCTTATTCATTTTAGTTTTGGACTTGTTATTCAAGTCATTTTTGGTGATCAATATATGGTAGTTAAGTGTCCTCCATTTTTTTTTTTTGAAAGCAGCAACCTGTGCAATCACAACATACATAAATTTTCATTAATGCTTGTGATGTAGCTATTACTTGATAACCATCTATATATGTAACCGGCAAAAGTACCATTAGTGTTCAATGTGTTAATCTCCTTTTATGTGAAAAAGTTTGTGAAGCACACTTATAATGGAGAACTTTCTTCATGTAACCTAGAATGAATGAGCGGTCGAGGAAGGCTGGATCATACTTAGCACTTTCATTTTCTGATTCAATTAGCAAAAATGACTACCTATAAAGTCACATATCTTTGTATCTGCTTTACCTTTTGATTTTGAGGGTAAGGAGGAAAAATCGGTTAGGTACATCTAAACTTGGTAATAGAACATCTTGGAGGTTTGAATGCTTGCTTGGTTAAATAGATCTGATCATTTATCCTAGAGCTTATGCCAAGCTTAAGATAAAGTAGGACCATTAGGATCATCTTGCATATGATATTTGTGTCTTGGTATACATTGGTTTCCATTCCAAAACTTGCATCCTGTTGGCAATTTTCCTCTACAAATATTTCTTGTTAACCATGAAATAAATGGATAGCTCATGAAATTTACTCTACCAGTTTTACTTGGCATTGAAAAGCCAGATGTTGTCATTTTTGTTTGACTACAAAAATAAATGAATGTGGCCAATTATGTCATCCAATCAACAAAATATACTCTCTACTAGCGTTGAAAGAGAGGACATCTTCTTTAGAATCATTCATCTTCATTATGGAATTACTCCATTTTTTATTGTCTTCATATTTAGTTTCATCTCTTTTTTTGGCTTGACAACTAGAGGTGTCTAAGCTGGAGTTGCAGGCCTTAAGAAAGCAAGTTTTTAAGGAGCGAAGACATGGAGATGATCTCTCCAAAGAGGTCAGTCTCCTAAGAGAGGAGTGGGATTCGCTCAAGAGAAAATGTGAATTACTCAAAGCTTCCCACTACGACATTGGCAAAGAAAGGGTAAGCAATTTGCAAGATGGTGAAGTTCCAAGATCCATCTTAGAGGAAACAAAGCTTGAATTAGATCATGAAAATATGGCAAATTCAATAAAGATAGATTTTAAAAACAAATAATTTTCAAGTTATTTTCCAGGAAATTTTCCATGTAAACTGTTTGGTGCATACGAATTTATTAATCCAATAATCCAGTCAATAAGTGATCTTTATATAAATAATCTGAAAACTTAGATATCAAGAGTAATTAATGATTTATCTATCTATGATTAATGTAATTGCATGATGTTATTTTGTGGATGATGAGGCAGTTGAGAAGATGAAGATGGAATTGTTGAGACCTTACTTGGATGCCTTGGGCCCTGACTTCAAGAATGGAGCCAATTTCGCCATAGTCGATGCAGTCACCTTACCAAAGCATGTTCCATTTTCCCTCTTCATCCACACTCTCTAGTTCAATCAATTCCGCTCTTGTGTCCTCGACCTCACTGCTCAAGGTGAGGTGCGTGTTTCTTAGCTTGTCATTATCATTTGATACGATTCTAGCTTAATGTTATTATAATATACTGTCCTTAAAGTATGAAAACAAATTAGAACATTTCTGATCACGTCATACTTGGATCTTCAACTAAGACCATACTGATTATAGAATCCAGTTATTAATTACCTTAACATCAAATGCTACATTAGTCTTCTGAAGAGGAGGTCGAGAAAGAGAAATTAGAATAAGGTTAACCAATCCTGAGTTATGACACAGATGCTGGAATGGAATTACTGAGAGAAGGTAATGAGGCAAAATGTATTTCATCGTTTGTGGAGGCAATTTTCCCAACTCTTATAATTGCACAGCAAGAAGAACAAGAAATCCCTCTTCAAAAAATGGGGGTACAAAAAATCCAGATGTCATCTACCACAGCAGCTCACTTACTCGACATCTCTACAGTCCAGGAGGTCTACATTGTTCTCTACTTCTGTTCCAAGGAGACCCACTCATATCAAGGTGAGATGGGCTAAGGAGTAGGGCCTTGGAGCATCTTGCAGTGACTACCAACCACCACGGAGTGCACTGCATGTGGAAGCAACCACCCAAATGTTAGATATTTAGCTCTGGATTAGTAGGTACATGATCATGTCCACCCCCCAGTCACCAATTGGTATCAGGAAAACTTAAATAGCAGGAAGCATCTCCCTTTCAAGAATGTTGGAAAAGTTTCCTACTGCAGGGACTATGCAACAAATGACGGAGACAATGGAGAGAATGATGAAGGACCCTTTTCCCTACAGGGCATCTCATGTCCATTCATGAGTGGTGGTGCTGAAGAGGAGAATGGAGTTAGCAGTTATAGGAAGTGGAGGACCTCTAGGGAAATCAAGGAGTGGGATGCAGAGTACGAGATGAGATTTGACATGCTGAGCATTGAGATTCTTAGAGCATAGTATAATGGCCTAACAAAGTCCTTCTTGGAGGGTCAAATGGAGAAAGAAAACCTTGGTGAGCAGGTTCGGCACCTGAAGAGATGCAAATCTTCTTCTATTGAGGTATAATACTTGTTAAACTTTGATTGTAATGGTAGATGAACAGAATGGTACTAATTTTCCCACAAGAAAAGGTGTTCTTTCGATAAAAGCATAGACCTCGGTGATTGAGACATGGGGACCTGCGAAGTGATTGAGAGGGTCGAGGAGTCTTCCTATGGGCCATTGTGGGTGGATGAACCAGCAACCACACAAGACACGAATTTAGGGAACAATTGCTTACCTTCTCATTCAAAGTTTCATGCCATACATATAGTTCGTTCATATCACAACCATATCTCTTGGTACAAGCAAGATCTTACAAAATCCAAAGTGATATTTCCATAATCCTATAACATGGTTAGGAACCCAAAACGTGCAATTGTGGACAGCCAAAATGTGCTTCTACGACTCTATAGTCGAGCCTCTGTCCCCCATCCTCATTTGACCTAAGGACCGCCTGAGATTGTTGCAGCTCGATGGTTCTTCAAAAATGGCGATTTCCTTGTTAGCCACGTGGTCACTGTCAAGGCATGCATCACAAACAGACTCAGTGTTCAGCTAAAAATCAATCAGTTTCCCAAAATCAACTGACCGGCAAAGTACTTAGCTATCTGCATGGGCAAATATCTACTGGCAAATGATTGGTCTCATTTGCAAACCATTACTCGCAATCACTGGCGAAGTCGGGTGACATGGATAACATGCACAACATGTACATGAATTTCCCATCCGTTACAAAAGGGGCAAAATCCTGGAATTCATGGACTAACAGGTGGTTATTACAACCACTTGGGCATCTATAAAAGAGTATCTGTGACTTGACCAGCACCCCCCACCACCCCCCCAGCGTGAGTAGGAAACAAAAAAAAGAGAGGAGAAAGCAATATTTTTTGTATTCTGTATCAAACTCCTTTTGATTCTCAATGCAAATTTTGAGGGTTCCTACTCCCTTCTCAGATTTACACCTTCAAATAGAGTTAACCAATTCTTGTTTGGTTGCTTGATTCAACTTTAGTTTGAGTGGACCTAATGGGAACACCATCATGAGTCATAACTAGCATAATTTGGTCTAAAAAGGTTGATCAATGCTCCTACATATCCATGAGAAGGTCCTAAGCGCATATTATCTTGTTTTGAAAAGAAGAGAAGAATACAAGGTTATTTCTGCAAAATTAATAGCACTTCATAAATACAAAATAACCATGGGGTATTTCAGGGGTTTATTAAAGGTCATATGGTCATTAATGTCTAATAAGTAGGTCCATGCAAAACAAAATTGGTTTTCATACATTTCAAGAATTAATGGACATCCGAAATCCTAAAAACAGACCCACTTAATTAACTGATGTTCTAGTCAGTATAAAATTCACCTAAACCTTCTAAAAATCATAGAAAAATATTCTCTAAGGTTTTGTATCTTTGATTTGACCATCTAAACCCAATTTGACCTAAGATAGAATCTGATATAGATAATTACCCTAATGTGGGTTTTTGCATACATTACCCAATCAAACTTCGTTAAAACTAAAATCCAACTTCACCATTAGATTCTTTGGGTCCAAATTAGGTTTGTACCAAAATTTAAACCCAATCTGAGATCATTTTGACCTAGTTTGCATTTTAGTTCCAGTCTGACTCTTGTTCTCTCAAATAAACCCTCAGCTTTTGAAATCTTTGCAAAAAGCCCCCCAACTTCTTCATCTTCTTTGAAATTTAGTCCTTGCCGCCATTGGAGGTCAACCGACCACCAAGTGAGCTTTGACCAAAGGAAATCCTACTCAAACCTCAATAAAATCCCACCAAATTTGGTAGGATTGATATTCACACCTAGGGAAACCTGTTGGGATCAATTTCGACTCCTAACTCCCTCTAATTTGTGTGTGCGAACCCACGAAATCAGTGGGGTTCTTCTTGAATCCCAAGCAAGCTATGGAGCTTATTTCTGATTCTCCAAGCTCTCCTAAGCCCCATAAAATACCTTCCATCCCTGCGTTACCTCCTTAAAAAGAAATAGAGCCAGAAAAACACCCCTTCTTCCTCAACCTCCGGCTTGCTCCACCTTGCTCCGGCGACACTCCACCTCCTGCTTCTTTGTCGACCGCCACGTACGATAAGCGGTCAATTCTCCTTCCCCTCATCTTTCCTCACCTTGCAATACCAGCGAGGTGCTCTCTATCCCTCTGTCATCGTCGTTATCAACCTCTGGAGCACCTTCATCTCCGGCGTCTGCCATAACAGACCCGGCACCATCTCCACTCCCCGTCATCCAACTTCTACCTCAATCGATACTCCTTCAGCCACTGATCACCACAGTATCACCATCGCTCCAATTCGACCCTTCACGTGCCCGCACACCCGCTGTCTTCCACCTCGCAGGCGTACCTCCGGCAAGGCATTTTCGTCGCTACAGTCCATCTCTCTACCCACCACCAAATCAGCAAGTGTCGCCTCGCTCCCCTGATCAAAAGCCCTAAAGAAATTTGGGGCTTTAATATCTCACTCACCTCAATGAACAAAACCTCCTTCGCATCGTTGTCCTGAGGTCATCAGGCCTCTCCACTCACCCTCTCACCACTCCACGCACACCATCACACTCATCATTCCACGGCAAAGGTTTTGAACTATTCTGACAAGGACGCAAAACTGTGCTCTTCATTTCAGGTCACAGGTTGAAGTCGCCATTGTTGGAGCTTCTTTAAAGAGCTCCATAGCATGTTCTTGCAGTGATTGTCCCAGGTCCTTGCTCCAAGTACTGCGGAACACCTCCAGGCATTCGTACAGGTCTTAAATTCGGAGCATTGACTGCTCCTTCAACTCCAATTGGATGAGAGTTGCTACTGCCATTCGCGTGAAGAAGACGAGGACATTTAGTCCCACATCGTATAGTGACGAGTAGCTGAAGGCGCATAAGAGGAATTTGTGTTTCCATCCGGTTGCCCAAGACACCGGGGGGTCGGGTCCCTCGCTCACGAGCCTCACTCCTTGCTTGCCACCCACGGTCACAAGCCTGGTCCCCGGATCCGGTTACTGTTCCTACTCGATTACTCGGTTAACCCCAGGTCTTTGAGAGAAAGAAGAGAAGGAAAGAGAGAGAGGGGGTTTTGCCTCACTCTCTAACTCTCTAACACTTAGAAGATTTTAGGGAGGCCTTTGCCTCTGTTGTGCATAGCTACTATGCCTCCCCCTGAGGCTTGAAGAGAAGAGGCCTTTGCCTCTGTGCGTGACTTGAGAAAGAGCAAAGAAGAAGCCAAAGAAGAAGAAGGGAGCAGTGCCTTCGCACTGTTGCAGCAGAGCATTTAAGCCATCTGATAAGGAGTGCCATTGTCTGATTTATCTGACATAGTGCACTGTGCACTTGAGCTTGCATGGATTAGACTTGCTTGATACTATTTAAATATTTGCTATTATTGTAATTAGGGTAATTGGTGATTCAAATCACCATTTTACCCTATTCTTTTTGCACTATTGACATTTCCCTTCATTTATATATCATTATTGCTTGGAGTTTTGTTACAAATTGCTTATCTTGTGCTTAAATTGTTATCTTGAGATTAATTGCAATACTTGTTCCCAATGAACGACCTCAGACTTCAAATTTCACTATAAATTGTATTTATTTTCGTGTGATTTCGACCTATACTACAATGCACCTTTTAAAACATCAATTTCGCACGTTAACATTTTGATGCCGCTGTCAGGGAGCAACGCATAATTTGATCTCTTGATTATAATTTCTGACTCGGTTCTAACTTGCTTTATCTGTTTGGTTGTGATTTGTGTAGGAGATTCACCCAAGGAAGATCAGCCGTGCATCAAACACTCTAGGGGCAGGTCAACTTCATTCCCTTTTTCCTTAAAAGCCCCTGGTTCTAAGTAGAGATAAAAAAGAAAAAAATCAATTAGGATGAACTTGCTTTTTCATATTTAGAATCAATCATCACAAGTTGCCTGATTTGATTTATTTCTAGAAAAACCCTAATCCTGATTTCTGCACCTATTTAGGGTTTAAGGTATCTAGGGCTGCTCACCTTCTTGATTGAGCCCTAGGTACCACATTTGGACAAAAATCAATTGGATCAAGTAAAGCCAAATCAGGGTTTCCATTTCAGGGTTTTAGAGACACATTTGCTTAAGAAAAAAAGGAATCTACTCTCCAAAAGGTGTGTGTCCTATGCCTTGATTGAAAGTACCTAAACAAGCAAACCCTAAAATCAAAGTGCTAAGCATCACTTGAATCCTAAAATTGGGACCTAATAATTAAGGACAAATACAGGTGAAGTTGACCCACCTTGCGAGGTCAACCAATCTTCCAATTAGGTCACCACTCACAAATACATTCTAAAGTTCAAGTGAAATCCTAAGCACCCTCCCTCTAAACTTAAAGTTGGTATACTTAAGGGGAAAGTTATCCATTCTGGTCTACCTGGATCCACGATGACAAGGAAGGTCGGGTGGGGGAAACCCTATAACCCGTGGGGACGCTCTTCCATGTAGGGGTCTTTACAGGACTCTCCCTTCCTAGTTGCCCAAGTATTTCTCAGGTGGATGACCTTTTGATCTAGAGGTATCATCCGCCTCGAACCTCTATAGTCATCCAAAAATATTTAGGTGTCTTGATTGTCCATCACACTTTCTGTCCCTCATCTACTCCATCGATGTATGTTCAAGGAGGTCCTTAAGACCACCCTTAAGGCCTCCACTAGCCTTCCACTCTCGTCATGGCCGAGCCTCGACCTCCTTGTCTGTGCAACCACCCGATCAGATCAACATCTCTTCTGATTCATCTAAGCCAAGATCTCCTTCATCCATAATCATGGAGCAACCAGCAGGAGAAGAAAACAATCTCCAGAATCAGCTTCAGCGCCTCAACGATCTATTCCAGGCTTTTATGAATCCACCGCAGCGTCCTATGAAGCGAGATCATTATAATCTCGCTGCAGTAGCAAACAAACCCAAAGTTCAAATCCTGGCTGGAGGGCCTAATACAAAACTCAAGCCCAACATGATTCATGCTATCCCTAAATTTCATGGGCTTAATTCCGAGGATCCCTTTAAGCATATCAAGTAACTCAAGCATCTGGCCCAGACCTTCGGGTGAGAAGATCAAAATCGAGATATCTTGCTCATGAAGATGTTCTCTTTCTCTCTCATGGACAAGGCTACCCACTGGTACCAAACCCTAACTCATCCGATCAACACATGGGCTGAATACAATCCAAGTTTCTGAAAAAGTTCTTTCCCGTTGGTCGGACAAATGCTTTGAGGCAACAGATCACGCATTTTACACAAAATGTAGGAGAACCGCTTCATGAGGCAGGGGATCGCTTTATGGATCTCATGCAGAAGTGCCCCCATCATGGAGTTCCTAAATGGAAACAAGTCCAGTCTTTTTACTAGGGACTCCATGAGGATATCAGACTATTCGTCAATGCGACCTGTGGAGGAAACATCATGGGTCAGCACGAGGACACAGTGTGGGAGATTCTCGAGAATATGTGTGAGAACTCTATCAATAATGAATCCATGGGCATGTTCGACCAGACGACTGCCTGTGCATTGACGAATACGCGGGATGCACACGAGACTCAGGGCATGTCCTCACCCATTGATCTGAAATTGATGGCTAGTCACCTGGACAAGGTCCTGATCATCGAGAAGAAGGTGGACAAAATGACTCGACATCTGCAACGAGCCACTTCCACACAAAACCCCTTCCCGCAACCGCCCTTAGGTAGGGAGGTTGTGCATAACATCTACCACTGATCTTCTCAAAGGATGGACCCATATCCACCCTTGTCTGATCTAGGGTTCGGAGGAAACTCCTAGCCTGTCTACTCTAGTTAGGGGAACTCTGAACCCTCGTATTCTGATTTCTCTGAGGTTCATCAGACCTACAAGGACCTCAACGCTGTCCAAAACGATCCTTTCTTAAACACTTATAATCCAGGATGGCATAATCATTCTAACTTCATGTGGGAGGGGAATAATCAAAATCAGAGACCTCAATATCAGCCCCGACCATAAATTTCTCATCCATATCAACCACCTCGGCCTAGGACCAATCCAAATTACCAATCCAAGCCAACACAAGAAGATCAAATGTCTCTAATCCTTCAAACCCTGGCTAACATTCAAAAGACGAATGCGGCTATGCAAAAATAGCACAAGGATGAGATCACAAAAGTCTGTAATCAGCTCGCACAGATAGCAAATTCTCGCCAACCTGGTGCACTCTCTTCACAGCCTCTACCTAATCCAAATAACGTGACAAACCAAAGGCACATTATGAACCCAAATCAGGGCCAAGTACATTATTTTTATCAAGCCCCTTCTACTCCATCACCTGATGGGATGGAAGCTTCCACTTCTTATTTTGGGTTTCAGTAGCAAGCACCTATTTTGCCTAGCCCAAACCAAAGTCAGGCGGGATTGAATTCCGTCACCACCCGTAGTGGCAAAGCAACACAGGGCCCACCATTTCCTAGCCACAACCAACCTAATACCGCAAATCCCAACCCTAGATTGATCATCCAGGACACCTCTATCCCTGATAAAGAGCCTGAGCCAATTCTAGAGGAACCGACTGAGGTTCCATTTCCCAAGGCCTTGACCAAGGGAAAGAGGAAACCCAAAACCGTGGCCTTGAGGAGGACCTGGTCAAGCTCTTTGAGCAAGTCCAAATAAGCATCCCCTTGATGGATGCGACATTCCACGTACCGGCTTATGCGAGATTCCTGAAAGATGTATGTACACCTAAACGTAAGCCGTGAACCAAGGGCGGGAACCCAATCGTACTGTTGGAGCAAGCCAGCTCCATCATTTTGAGCAAACTGCCGCCTAAGGCAAAAGACCCTGGTACCCCTCTGATCTCCTATGCAATCGGTGATATACATTTTGATAGAGCTTTATTGGACCTAGGAGCTTCCATAAATCTGATACCCACATCCCTACTAGATCACCATGAAGTATATGAGCCTAAACTGACAAGATGACTTTGCAATTAGCAGATCGATCCATCAAGTCACCTAAAGAAATTCTCGAGGATGTCATAGTTAGGATCAATTATTTTTATTTTCCCATGGATTTCATCATTCTAGACATGGATGCCCCTGAGAACTTGAAGAACACACCGATCATATTAGGGAGGCCTTTTCTAGCCATAGCTAGGGCCAATATAAATTGTGAGGAGGGCCAAATTGAGTTAAAATTTAGGAGCAAGACACTAAAGATCAACATCTTTAAGGCCCAAAAAGGAATCAATTGTGGGACTATCGAGCAGATCTGCAATATTGAGTCTGTGGTTGAAGATCTATTTATTGAGGAAAACCTGCTTATCCCTAATATTCAACCACAAGAGGATCAAACCCCATAGTTAGAGGAGCCTAGACCAGCCCTAGACATACCTACAGCTCCTGCCTTTGCTCCCAAACCCCACCCTAAACCGCCTACTGCTGCTGACAATCCTGTCATGGATTTAAAGCCCCTCCCTAATCATCTAAAAAACATCTTTTTGGGTTCTAATCGCATGTTTCCTATGATCATCAATTCCCGACTGACCTTTGATCGAGAAACAAGATTGATTTCTGTCCTCCAATAGCATCGGAGAGCCATGGTTGGACTCTCGATGACTTAACTAGTATCAGCCCTTCATATTACACACACCGCATCTACACTAAAGAGGGCTCACGACCATCCCGTGAAATGCAGAGACGTTAGAATCTGAACCTGTAGGATGTCGTGAAAAAGATCATTAAGTGGTTAAATGCTGGGACCATCTACTAGATCTCCGACAGTCGTTGGGTCAGTCCAATCCAGGTTTTGCCTAAAAAGGCAGGGCTCACCGTGATTACGACCGAAACCGAAGAAACCATTCCGACCTGTATCGCAAACTAGTGGAGAGTCTGCATTGATTACCGAAGACTGAATGCCTCCACGAAAAAGGATCATTTCCCACTGCCATTTATTAATCAGATACTTGAGAAATTGACGGGAAATCGATTCTTCTGCTTCTTGGACGGGTACACCGGTTATAATCAGGTGGCAATCCATCCTGAGGACCAAGAGAAGACAACCTTCACCGGCCCCTAAGGGACGTACATGTTCCACAGGATGCCTTTCAGGCTCTGCAATGCACCTGCCACCTTTCAGTGGTGCATGCTTGCCATATTCTCTGATATGGTAGGTGATTACCTTAAGTCTTCATGGATGACTTCTCAGTATTTGGGGAATCGTTCGATCATTGCCTCCTGCACTTGGTCCAAGTCATCAAGCGATAGATTGACTTGAATTTGGTTCTTTCCTGGGAAAAGAGCCATTTCATGGTTCCTGAGGGAATTATCCTAGGACATCTTATCTCCAAGAATGGCATCCAAGTTGATCGGGCTAAGGTTAATTTGATTTACAAACAACCTATGCCTAGATCGGTTGATGGGAACACCATCATGAGCCATAACTAGCCCATTTTGATCTAATTGAGAGAATAAATGCTCCTATATAACCGCCTAAAAGTCATAATTCACTGCAGAACCTTTCTAAGAGAAACACAAGAAATAAGGGGTAAAACTATAATTTTACCAATGTAGTACAACAACAGATTTTCTCAAGGTCTAAACAAAGGTCAAAGGGTCTTAATAAGGTAATAAGTGGGTTGGATCAGACAAAAAAGGGTTTGTGTGTATCCTGTGAATTAAATGACTTCTTGAAATCATAAAACAGACCCACTTGATTAAATAAAGTTTTGGTCAAGATAAAATTCACCTAAATCCTCTGAAAATCATAGAAAAATATTATCTAGGGTTTAGAACCTTCAATTTGGCCATTGAAATCCATTTTGACCTAAAATAGGGTCTCAAACAAATATTTGATCTAAATTGAGTTTTTGCATAAATTTCCTAGTCAAATGTGGTCAAACCCAAAATCCAACTTCACCATTGGATTCCTTAGGTTAAAATTAGGTTTGTACCAAAATTTGGACCTAAGTTGAGTTTTCCTTGACCTAGTTTGCAAAAAGGTCCAGCCTGATTACATTGGTACCCCTATCTTTCAAAAACCCTTACAAATAGCCCCCTAGCTTCTTCATCATTTTTGCAATTAGGTCCCTCCACCATTATAGGAGAGCAATCCCACTCCAACGAGCTTTGGAAGGAGAGTTCTCCCTGATTACTCAAAGGATCTCCTCCAAAATTGGAAGGGAGATTCTCTAAGAAAATCTCTCCAATCTGAACCCATCTTTGATCTCAGATTCTTTTCCAATCTCTCATGCGAACACATGAGAGACATGGATATCCTAACGGCTTCCAACTCCGGTGAGCTTTCCTTTCTTGGGAAGCTTGCTTCCCAAGCCCTGACCTTCAGAGCTCTATTTAAAGGAGCCCAGACCTCTCCGAGCTCCTCACGCTTGAATTCGGCTGCGAGCACCCCTGATTCCTCTCTTCTCCTCACGGCCATAGGTTCCTCGACGTCCAGTAACCTCCCTCGCTCCTCATCATTGTCCGACCGCCATACCTGCGACGGATTCCTCCTCCTTAACTTCGTCCGTGCCTCAACATCCCCGTAGGTGTCTCCCTCTCTTCGTCCTCACTGATCTCCACTCACCAGAGCCACTCTTCATCTCCGACGTCAGCCACACCAGCCCCGGCGCCTCTGCTCGCCCCTGTCATCTCTTCACCCCCCAAATAAGCTCCCTCTTCCCTCAACATTCTTCTCCACCCTTTATTCTTCAAAATCGACCACTGCCGACCTCCATCACCTCCATCCCTGCTATCTCCAACCACCAACTCCGGCAAGGCTGCTCCATCTCCACAGGCCATCCCAACCCTTGCCGACAAGCCCATAAGCTTCCCCTCACTCCACTCACTGCACCACTCACTCAAACCGCCCCCCGAACATACCCACACATTCTCACACAGTGTGCCCTAGGCACACACGCACAGGTACTGCAACGCCACGCCAACCGCCCAGCATCTTCGCTGTGCTCCGATGACCCTCTCTAAACATTTTGATGTAGTTGCAAGGCCAATCTTGTGATTTCAGGTTCATCGCCCCTCTACCATTGACCGGTGAGCTTGAAGCAAGCTTGCTAAAGCTCCAGGTCCGCCCAGCCCAAGTGTAGTAGTCCCAGGTGCATGGAATACCCTGACGCACACACTCAGGCCCTCAATTGGAGTCGAAGACCTCGGTTGCTACTGCAATCGCGAAGGCCATCTTTGCAGGCGCACGTGAGGAAAGGGTGGGGCATTTAGTCCCACCTCGAAAGTGAAGGCGCGCCGGCACCTACATAAGAGGAAAAAGTGAAGAAGGCTGTTCGCCTCAGATCCATGGGGTGAGGTCCCACTCACCTGACCCGGTCTCGTCCGGCTCACACCTCGCGGACGTGGCTTGACTCGATCCGACTGCACACCTCACCCACTACCGCACGCTGATGGGCCTCGTCTCAGGTATGCACCCGACCCGATTACCCGACTGACTGTGTGGCTCTAGGAGAGCGTATCCTAAGAGAGAAAAGAGAGGAGAGTTGCACGCGAGTAGGGGTAGGTTTTGCTACAGGTTCTTCAGGCCAACACTTAGCCGCAGAAGGCTAAGGCAGGAGTTGAAGCCAAGGCCAGAAGAAGAAGAAGAGAAGGCAGATGACAAAGAAAGAGAAGAAAGAAGTTGAAGAAGAGGATGCCAGAAGAAGAAGAAGAAGAAGGAAGAAGGAGAAGCTAAGGAAGAAGGAAGGCAAAGGTAGAAAAAAGAAGAGAAAGAGAAAGATCGTGAAGGCAAAGGAAGACAGAAGCCAAAGAAGAAGAAGAAGAAAGGAGAAGATAGAGGCAGAGAAAGAGAAAATCAATCAAACATTTAAGTCGTCTGATTAAAGAAGCAGATGACAAATTTTAGCCTCATTGCATATTTTACATTGAGTCATTTGGTGATATTATAGGAGTATGTGGTAATCTACGTCACCATTTTACTCCCATATTTCTGCACTCTAATATTGCTATTATTGCAATTTCATTCAATATAAATTGTGATCTTGATTTCTAAATACCAACTTGCTCCCTGTGTTCGACCTCAGAAATCTTTTCGAGTGATAAAATTATATCTGTTTTGAATGCTTTTTCGGTTGTACTACAATGCAATACTTTTAAAACCCAATTCAGCGCGATGAACATTTTGGCATCGTTGCTGGGGAGCAACGGGCAATTTAGAATTCTTGATTACAATTCCTGATTTGGTACTAACTTGCTATATCTCTTTTTGTTGTGGTTGTTTCAGGAAGAAGATTCAAAGAAAGACAGCTGCACATCAAACACACCAAGGGCAGGTAATTTCTGATCACTTTCTCTCTTAAGCCCCTCATTCTAAAAGGGAAAAAAGGATAAAATAAATTAGGGCTACTTGCTTTACATTCTTAGCTGATTCATCAAGTTGCCTGATTTGATTTCAATAACAAAATCTGATTTGTGCACCCACTTAAGGTAACTAAGGCTACAACTTTCTTGATTGAGCCCTAGATACCACATTTGGCAAATTAAATTGGACCAAAACTAGAGCCAATTTAGGATTTTAGAGACACACCTTCATAAGCAAGAATCAACTCTCCAAAATAATGTGTGCCTAAGCCTTAGTTAAAGTGATTTATTCAAGCAAACCCTAAAATTCAGGCTCTTAATCTCACTTGAATCCTATAAGAAGGGACCTAAAACTTCTCAAAGGACAAATAGGTGAAGTTGACCCACCTTGTTGGGTCCACTAACCTTGAAATTAGGTCACTTAGTGCACTCAATACATTTAAAGTTCAAGTAAAATCTTAAGCACCCTTGCTCTTAATTAAAACTGGTAGACTTAAGAGGTCAAGTCCCCATTATGGTCTACCTGGAACATCAGTGACAAGAGAGGTCAGGTGGGGGAAACCTTGTAACCCGTGGGGGTGCTTTATCATGTAGGGGCCTTTGTGGGACTCTCCCTCTCTGACTGCCCAGGTATTTCTCAGGTGAACGGCTTTCTGACTAAGGGGTATCATCTGCCCCGAACCTCTATAGTCATCCAAAGTTTTTAGGTGTCTTGATTGGGTCCATCACATTCTACTCTCATCTAGACCATCGGTGCATGTTTGGTAGGAGGTCCTTAAGACCATCCTTGAGGCCTCCTTTAGTCATTCACTCCCATCAAGGCCAGGCCTCGCCTTCCGTATTTGTGCAGCAACCCCATCACATAGATATCTCCTCTAATTCGTTTGAACCCAATTCTCCTTCTTCCATCATCATGGCACAACCCGCAAAAGAAGAGAATAACCTTAAGAACCAACTTCAGTGCCTTAATGATTTATTCCAAGCCTTTGTGAATCCACCACAGCGTCCTATGATGCGAAATCATTACAATCCCACTGCGGTAGCGATCGAACCTCGAGTCCAAATCCTGACTGGAGGTCCTGATTTTGAACTCAAGCCCAACATGATTCATGCTATTCCAAAGTTTCATGGTCTCAACTCCGAGGATCCTTTCCAGCACATCAAACAACTCAAGCATCTGGCCCAGACCTTCAGGTCAGATGTCCAAAATTGGGATATTCTTCTCATGAAGATGTTCTCCTTCTCTCTCATGGACAAAGCAGCTCATTGGTATCAGACTCAAACATGTCCAATCAACACATGGGTTGAACTACAATCCAAATTTCTGAAAAAGTTTTTCCCAGTTGGTCGAACAAATGCTTTACAACACCAGATCACACACTTCACACAGCAGCCTGGAGAACCACTTCACAAACATGGGCTCGTTTCCTAGATCTCATGCGAAAGTGCCCCCATCACAGAGTTCCTAAATGGGAACAAGTCTAGTCTTTCTACCAGGGACTCCATGAAGATATTCGTTTATTCGGCAATGCAACTTGCGGAGGAAATATCATGGGTCAATACAAAGACATTGTGTGGGAGATTCTCGAGAATATGTGCGAGAACTCCATCAATAATGACTCCATGGGCTTATTCAACCGGACGAATGCCCACGCATCGACGAATCCAAGGAGAGCACACGAGACGCAGGGCTTGTCCTCATCCGTCAACTTGGAATTGATGGCCAATCGTTTGGACAAGGTCTCTATCATTGAGAAGAAGGTGGATGAGCTAACTCGACATCTGCAGCGAGCCACCTCTGCGCAAAACCCGTTCACACAGCCGCCCTCTGGGAGGGAAGCTGTGCATAACATCTATCACCAATCTTCTCAGGGGATGGACCCGTATCCACCTTCGTCTGACTCCAGGGCCAGAGGAAACTCCGATCCTGCCTACTCTAGTTGGGGGAACTCTAAACCCTCATACTTTGACTTTTCTGAGGTTCCTCAGACTTGCGAAGACCTTAACATCATCCAGAATGACCCATTCTCTAACACCTATTTTACCCACACCAAACCAAAACCAGGCAGGACTAAATTTAGTTACAACTTGTAGTTGCAAAGCAACACAAGACCCACCTTACCCAAACCACTTTCAACCTAGTAGTGCTAACCGAAGCCCTAGGATAGTTATCTAGGACACCCCTGTCCCAGATCAAGAACCTAGACCCATTTGATGAGAACCTCAACATGAACCCTAACTAGCATATTTTGACCTAATTAAGTGTACAAAAGCTCCTACAAAACCTAAGAGAAAGCCCGAATCAGGGGACTACAAATTTGAGTATAAAATAATTCACAAGGGGTAAAACTATAATTTTACCAATGAAATACATAAATAGGATTTATAGGGGTCTAGACACAGGTCAAGTGGGCTTAATAAGAGAAAAAGTAGGATGATTTGATCAGGAAAGAGTTATAGCAAAATATGGGAATTAAATGACATTCTGTAACCCTAAAACAAATCCGCTTCAATTCACGAAGTTCCAAGCAAGATAAAAATCAATTAAACCCTCTAAAATTCATGAAAAAATATCCCCTAGGATTTATAACCTTCAATTTAGCCATTGGAACCTATCTTGACCTAGATTAAGAACTATACCCAATTTTTGACCTAATTTGGGTTTCTGTGCAAAATATCTAGTCAAAAAAGGTCAAACCTAAAATCCAACCTCACCATTGGATTCCTTAGGTCCAAATTAGGGTTATACCAAAATTTAGACCTAAGGAAAGGTCACCTTGACCCACTTTACAAAATGGTCCTCAATAATTACTTTTTGACCCTTAACTTTTTGAACTCTTGCATTTACCCCCTCAACTTTCCCATCATTTTCTGCAAATCGGTCCCTCTGCCACCTGCAGCAGCAGGCCATACCTCTGGCGAGTTTGCGCGGAGGATGGCGCCGCGCAGGGCATGGGAGCCGGCCCTAGACTTGAAAGGAAGATCCCCTACGTTGTCCTCTTCTACATGGACCGGTTCCCATGCCCTGCCGGCCACCATACCTCTCGTGCAAATGTGCGAGAGGTATGGGGCTTTTTCCGGCCATACCTCCAGCAAGGAGCCCACGCCACCTCCTCGCATTTCCCTCCCAGCCAGCGCCTATTTAAGGAACGGCAGGGGCTGCTTCTTCCTTCAAGGTTCGTTTGGCCCGAGATCTCCTCTCCTATTCATCTCTCACCAACTCCGACCAACTACTAGAGCTTCCGGCGACATTCCCTCTGCTCTCTCGTCACCCTACCACCATATCAGTGGCAGGATTAACTCCACTATCTTCCGCTGCACCGCACCATACCAGCGGGCGCCCTCCAGCCCCTCTTCCTCGTCGCCATTCTCTCCCCCTGGCACCTTCGTCTTCGACGACGGCAGCACCGGCCGTTCACCATTTCCGCTCCTCCCCCTTCGCTCTGGACTCGCAGATAAGTTTCTCTTACTCTCCCCTTTATTTCCCCCTTATTAATTTGTTTTTTCGACCCCTTGACTCCACTATCCACCCTCACCATCTCCACCTCCGACCACCAACTCCGGCGAGGCCATTTCCCCTCCACAGACAGCTTCACCCCTCGCCAACCGGTCCCTGAGCTTCACCACCTCCCACTGATCACCTCTCGCCCTTCCACTGACCATGCCACCTACTGAAACTGTCCCCCAAACACACCCACCAGCACGCACACAGTTTGACCTAGCCACGCACTCTCGGCCACTGTCACACCACACTGGCCCTCGCAACACCTCCGTCGTGCTCTAGCGGAGCCTCCTGAGCATTCTGACGTGGCCACGAGGCCGTTTGAGTAATTTCAAGTTCAGAGGCTCGCTGCCATTGCTGCAGAGCTTGGAGCAAGCTTGCTAGCAACTCCAAACCTCTGCAGTCCCAAGTTGAAGTCCCAAGCTGCGCGGAAGAGCATCGTGCACGATCCCAGGTCCTCAATTGAAGATGCAAGCTTCGCATCTTGCTGCGATTAGAGAGACACTCCCTACTGCGGACGCGTGAGAAAGTGTAGGACGTTTAGTCCCATCTCGGAAGTGCGCGGGATGCCCGCACATAAATTGATTTTGTGTTTCAGGCTTATCGCCTCGAAACACATTGGGGTGAGGTCTCTTGCACCCCCACCACGCCTCGTCCGCGACACTTTCCCTGCAAACCTGGCACCCAGATCCGATTAATCCTTGCCTATTCACACCTCGCGCACCACCCACCCTGGTGCGCCTGGTCCCAGGTGCGTCACCCGACCTGCTTATCCGATCAAGGCTCTGGGAGAGCGAACCCTGGAACGAATTTGAGAGAGAGAGAAATGTGGGAAGGGTAGGGTTAGGTTTTGCCTAACCTTACACTATGTAGGAAAGCAGGAGAAGAGGAAGTCAGAAGAGGACTTGGTGTAGAGAAAGAAGAGGTAGAAGAAGAGGAAGCGGCTAAGGACTTAGCCGCATCAAAGAGCAGGAGTTGAGGAAGAAGGAGAAGGAAAAGAAGAAAGAGAAGGAGGAGGTGCATCTAAACAGCAAAGAAGAAGAAGCCAAGAAGGCCAAGTAGGGAAGAAAAGAAGAGAAAGAGAAGCAGAAAAAGAAGAAGAAAAGAAGAAGAAGCCAAGAGAAAGAACCAGCAGAAGAAGCAGAACACTGTAGCAAGTGGCTGCTTAAGGCATTTGATTCCCAGAATCGGATGTCTGAAGACAGAAAGAAGAGAAAGAAGAAGAGAGAAGAAAAGAAAAGAGAAGAAGATTTTTATTTCCTATCTCTAATTTTTTGTAAAACAATGTATTATTGTAAATTGTGATTTTCTATGCTTCTAGAATCAAGTGTTGCTCCCTGAGTTCGACCTTGGAGATTTTTTATTTTCAAGTAATAAAAACAAAATTACGTACTGGTCAAGGTTTCCATTATGGCCTACCATTTTGGTGCCGTTGCCGGGGAGCAACGGGCATTCTAGAAGCTATTAAATCACAATTTCTGATTGACGACTGACTTAATCTCTCTTTTGTTGTGCAGGCATAGGAAGGCAAGAAGGAACAAGCAGCCGCACAACAACCACACCAAGGGACAGGTAATCTTCTATCCTCTCTTTTAAGCCCCTTAATTCTAAAGAGGAAGAAGAAAAAGAAAATCAATCTAGGGTTACCTGTCTTTCATACATAGTAAATCACAGAGTTACCTATTTTTAAATTTCAACACATTTTATCTGCATATCCACTTAAGGTAATTAGGGCTAAAACCTTCTTGCTTGAGCCCTAGTTACCTAATCTTGAGGCAACTAACTGGACCAATTAGAGCCAACCTATGATTCTAAGCTAAGGTTTTGGAGACACACCTTCTAATCAAGAACTGAAAATTCCCAAAAGAAGTATGCCTAAGCCATTGCTTGAAAATACCTATTAAGAGAAACTCTAAGAAATCCGGCTGTTAATTCACTTGAACCATAAAAGAAAGCACCTAATAAGCTCTCACAGGAACTAATAGGTGAAGTTGATCCCTTGGATCAACCAACCTTTAAATTAGGTCACTTTTGCACACAAAAAGTTAAAGTTCAAGTGAAACCCTAAGCACCTTGATCCTAATTAAAAGTGGTAGACTTAAGCGGTTAAGGTCCACATTCTGGTCAACCTGGAATCTCAGTGACAAGAGAGGTCAGGTGGGGGAAACCCTGTAACCTGTGGGGGAGCTCTACCGTGTAGGGGGTCTTCACAGGACTCACCCTCTCTAGCTGCCCAGGTATTTCTTAGGTGGACGACCTTCTGATTAAGGGGTATCATCCACCTCAAACCTCTATAGTCACCCAACATTTTGGGTGTCTCGATTGGGTCCAACGCCTTCTAACCTTGTCAAATCCCTCAGTGCATGTTCTGTAGGAGGTCCTTGAAACCTCCTCTAGAAATTCACTCTCCCCGAGGCCAAGCCTCGGTACCCTTGTTTGTGCGACAACCACTTCACATAGACCTCTCTTCTAACTCTGAACCCAATTCCCCTTCTTCTTCCACAATGGCTCAGCCTGTTGAAGAAGAGAATAATCTTGAGCACCAGCTCCAGTGACTCAATGATCTCTTCCAAAACTTCATGAACCCACCGCAGCGCCCCATGATGCGAGATCACTATAATCCTGCTACGGTGGCAATTGAGCCTCGAGTCAGAATCCCGACTGGGGGAGCTGACTCTGAATTGAAGCCCAACATGATTCATGCCATACCAAAATTCTATGGGCTAAACTCTGAAGATCCCTTCCAGCATATCAAACAGCTTAAGTATCTAGCCCAGACCTTCAGGTCAAACACGCAGAATCGAGATATCTTACTCATGAAGATGTTCTCTTTCTCCCTCATGGACAAGGTGGCTCATTGGTATCAGACACAGACCCGCCCAATTAACACTTGGGAAGAACTTCAGTCCGAGTTTTTGAAGAAGTTCTTCCCTGTTGGTCAGACAAATGCCTTGCGCCATCAGATTACTCACTTTACGTAGCAAACGGGAGAACCTCTTCATGAGGCATGGGATCATTTTCAGGATCTCATGAGAAAGTGCCCCCATCACGGAGTTCCTAAATGGGAACAAGTCTAGTCTTTTTACCAAGGACTCCATGAAGATATTAGACTGTTCGTCAATGCAACTTGCGGAGGGAATATCATGGGTCAACATGAAGACACCGTGTGGGAGATTCTCAAGAATATGTACGAGAACTCCATCAACAATGACTCCATGGGATTATTCGACCGGACAAATACCCGCGCAGCGACGAACCTTAGGGGGCACATAAGACGCAGGGCCTATCTGCATCAGTTGACCTGGAATTAATGGCCAGTCGATTGGACAAGGTCTCAATCATTGAGAAGAAGGTGGACAAGCTGACTCAGCACTTGCAGCGAGCCACCTCTACACAAAACTCCTTCGCACAGCCCCCTCCTGCACGGGAAATTATGCAAAATATTTTCCACCGACCTTCTCCTGGGATGGACTCTTATCCACCCCCATCTGACTCCAAGACCAAAGGAACCTCCGATCCTTTCTATCCCTGCAGGGGGAGCCCTAGTCCCCCATTCTCCGACTTTCCTGAGGCTCCCCAAACCTGCGAGGACCTCAACGCCATCCAGAATGACCCATTTTCCAACACCTACAATCTTGGATGGTGAAACCATCCCAATTTCCAGTGGATGGGAAATTCTCAGAATTTGAGACCACCCTTTCAGCCCCATCCACAAGCCCCTCATCCTTATCAGCCGCCTCAGCCTCGGCCCAACCCCACTTATCTATCCAAGCCCAACCATGATCAAATGTCCCTTATCCTCCAGACTCTGGCTGACATTCAGAGAATAAATGCAGCTGCCCAGAAGCAACATAAGGATGAAATCACAGAGGTCCACAACCAACTCGCCTAGTTAGCAAATTCTCGCCAACCGGGCACACTTCCTTCTCAACCTCTTCCTAACCCGAATAGCGTGCCAACCCAACGATGCATTATGAACCCAAACCCAGGCCAAGCACACTTGATCTATCAGGCCCCTTCTGTTCCATCACCTGACGGGATGGAAGCATCAACCTCTTATGTGGGTTACCAACAGCAGCAACCCATCCTACCAACCCCCAACCAGAACCAGGTAGGACTAAATTTTGTAACAACCCGTAGTGGTAAGGCAACCCAAGATCCACCTTATTCGGACCACTCCAAGCCTGGTAGTGACCCAAACCCCAGGAAAGTCATCCAGGATGTTCCTATCCCTGTCCCAGATCAAAAACCTGGACCTATCCTAGAGGAACCAACCAAGGTTCCATTTCCCGAGGCCTTGACCAAGGGAAAGAGGACAACTAAAATCGTGGCTCCTGAGGAGGACCTGATCAAGCTCTTTGAGCAGGTCCAAATAAACATCCCCTTGATGGATGTGATCCGCCACGTACCGGCTTACGTACAATTCTTAAAGAATGTGTGTACACCTCAGCGTAAGCCGCGAACCAAGAGTGGGAGTCCAATTGAACTGTCAGAGCAAGCCAGCTCTGTAATCCTGAGTAGACTCCCACCCAAGGCAAAAGACCCAGGCACTCCCCTAATTTCATGTAAGATCGGTGAGACCCAGTTTGATAGAGCATTATTGGACCTAGGTGCCTCCATAAACTTGATACCCACATCCCTACTTAACCATTTAGAAGAATTTGAACTGAAACCGACTGAGGTGACATTGCAGTTAGCAGATCGATCTATCAAGTCACCTAAGGGAATTCTTGAGGACGTTATTGTTAGGGTGCGGGATTTCTACTTCCCTGTAGATTTCATAGTTTTAGATATGGACGCACCTGAAAACCTAAGAGATACACCAATCATACTAGGGAGACCTTTTCTGGCCACTGCAAGGGCCAACATAAGTTGTGAGGAGAGCCAAATAGAGCTAAAACTTGGGAATCCGACTCTCAAAATTGATATCTTTAAGGCCCAACAAGAGATTAATTGCAGTATCATTGAACAAATTTGTGACATCAGAGCCGTGGTTGATGAACCACAAATTAAGGACAACACGATTATCCCTCATCAACCACAAGAAAATCTTAAACCGTAATTAGAGGAGTCAGAACTTGACCTAGACAGACCTATAACTCCTACCCTTGTACCCTACACCCACTCTGAACCACCCGTTGCTGCTGATAACCCCATTCTTGAACTCAAACGCCTTCCCGATCATTTGAAATACATCTTTTTGGATTCCAATCAGACACTTCCGGTGATTATAAACTCCAAACTCACACCTGACCAGGAATCCCGTCTGATTACTATTCTCCAGCAACATCGCAGAGCCATTGGCTGGACTCTCAATGATTTGATTGGAATAAGTCCCTCTTATTGCACACACTGCATCTATTCTAAAGAGGGTGCATGACCTTCACGAGAAATGCAGAGACGTCTGAATCCCAATCTGCAGGAGGTCATGAAAAGGGAGATCATTAAGTGGTTAGATGCAGGAATTATCTACCCGATCTCCGACAGTCGTTGGGTGAGCCCAATCCAGGTTGTGCCTAAGAAGGCATGGCTCACCACCATCACGACTAAAACCAGAGAGGTCATACCTACCCGTATAGCCAACTCATGGAGAGTCCGCATAGATTACCGAAGACTCAATTCCTCCACAAAGAAGGATCATTTCCCCCTACCGTTCATTGATCAGATTCTCGAGAAACTAGCGGGAAATAGATTCTTCTGCTTTCTTGACAGGTACTCCGGTTATAGTCAAGTGGTGATTCATCCAGAGGACCAAGAAAAGACCACGTTCACCTGCCCCTTCAGGACGTATGCGTTCCGAAGGATGCTTTCGGTCTCTGCAATGCACCCGCGACTTTTCAGCGGTGCATGCTTACCATATTCTCTGATATGGTAGGTGACTATCTGGAAGTCTTCATGGATGACTTCTCAGTTTTTGGGGCATCATTTGACGATTGCCTCCAGCACTTGGTTCACATACTCAGGCATTGCATTGACGTAAATTTGGTTCTTTCCTAGGAAAAGAGACACTTTATGGTGCCTGAGAGGATCGTCCTGGGACACTTAATTTCTGAGAGAGGCATCCAGGTGGATCGAGCCAAGGTTAATCTGATTCTAGACTTCCTATGCCTAACTCAATCAGGGACATCCGATCTTTTCTGAGGCACGTCGATTTTTACCGTTGTTTCATCCCTGATTTCTCGAAAATCGCACGCCCCCTGACTACTCTTCTCTCCAAGGATGTACCCTTTGAGATTTCTAAGGAATGCACTCAAGCTTTTGAGATCCTTCGTGACCGAGTCACCCAAGCCCTGATCCTACAGTCCCCCGATTGGTCTCAACCCTTTGAGATCATGTGTGATGCATCTGACTTCACTGTAGGAGCGGTTCTTGGGTAGAAGATTGACGGAAAACCTGTGGTCATTTACTACGCTAGCAAGACACTTGACGAGGCTCAGCGTAACTACACGGTTACAGAGAAAGAGCTACTAGCTATAGTATTTTCCCTCGAAAAATTCAGATCTTATCTCCTGGGTTCCCACGTCATAATCTACTCGGATCACATAATTGTGAGGCATCTCCTTGCAAAGAAGGATGTGAAGCCTTGATTAATCCGATGGATCTTGCTGTTGCAAAAATTCGACCTCGAGATTCGCGACGAGGCAGGAAGACAGAACGTGGTAGCTGACCACTTGTCTCGCCTTCCTTCTGAGATCATCAACCCTTCTGGACCCATCACGAAGCATTTCCCTGATGAGCACCTCTTGAATATTGATCCAGGCTTCCATGGTTTGCTGATATAGTAAACTACTTGGCATCACACCAGATCCCGTCTGATTGGCTGAACGCCAAGAAAGACAAGTTGCGCTCTGATGCCAAGTACTACATCTGGGAAGACCTGTACTTATTCCGCATAGGTGCTAACCAAATCATCCGGCAATGTGTCCCGGAGGGCGAAATCAGTGACATTCTCTCTTTCTGCCATGACCAGGCATGTAGTGGCCATTTCTCTGGGCATAAAACTACATCAAAAATCCTCTAGTGTGGCTTTTACTGGCCCACTATCTTCAAGGATGCATACAGTCACTGTAAGGCATGCATTCGTTGCCAAACTTTGGGCAACATGAGCCATCGCTACATGATGCCTTTACAGCTGATTCTCGTATGCGAGATTTTCGATATTTGGGGGATTGATTTTTTGGGCCCCTTCCGTATCTCAAATGGCTTCGAGTACATTTTACTCGCTGTGGATTACGTGTCCAAATGGATCAAAGCCATTCCGACCCGAACCTGTGATCACAAGATCGTCATCAAATTCATTCATCAAAATATCTTCTCACGGTTCAGGATTCCTCGTGCGATCATCTCTGTTAGAGGGACCCATTTTACCAATGCTCAGTTCAGGTCACTGATGACCAAATACGAGGTGTCTCACCGAATCTCTACTCCTTACCACCCCTAGACTAATGGTCTAGCTGAGCTATCAAATTGGGAGATCAAGAAAATCCTGCAGGTTACTATATGACCTGACATGAAGGACTAGTCATCCCGACTCCCAGAAGCTTTGTGGGTTTATAGGACCGCCCACAAGACCCAATTAGGCATGTCTCCTTTTAGACTGGTGTACGGGAAGGCGTGTCACCTTCCCGTCCAACTAGAGCACAAAGCCTATTGGGCAGTACGGAGCTGCAACTTAAATCTTTCTAAGGCTTGAACCTACAGAAAGCTTCAGATAAGCGAGATTGATGAATTATGCCTTGATGTGTATGAGAACTCACGAATCTACAAAGAGCGAGTTAAAGCCTTTCATGACGAGCACATTTCTAGAAAGATCTTCCACCCTGGTCAGAAGGTCCTACTCTTCGATGCCCGACTCAAACTCTTCCCTAGGAAACTGCGAGCCAAGTGGGTTGGACCATATCTTGTCCGACAGGTTTTTGGAAATGGAGCCGTCGAGATCAGTCCACTCAGCCACGATTCTGAACCTTTCATCATGAACGGTCAGAGACTCAAACCATTCATTGACGTAACCATTACAGATTTGGCTGAGTCATTATTTATCCTCCATTCTCCCTGAGCTTATTGCGCTCAGCCGATGGCGTAAAACTCAGCGCTTAATGGGAGGCAGCCCGTCATTCTTTTTGAAAAACCAAAACCCTTTCTGACATTTCTTTACACTTTAGGTTCATTCCTTAGGACAACCAACTTCACCTCAGGTACTCATACCTAAGATTATAAATCATCTGCAACAGTCACCTCGACTCATCCAATCACCCAAATTTCTGTCCTAATGCCTGAACCTGGCCAAATAAAAACCCACCTAATGAACAATGAGGGCATTGCAAACCTTAGGCATGGGGGGGGTATGAAAGTGCAATGAAATGACATAACAAGAAAAGGTTTCAAAAAAAAAGAAGGAAGAAACTTTGGAGGAGGAAGAAAATGCTGGCAAACTTTATAGAAGGAGGAGGAGAAAAAGAGCAGAATGATAAAAAGGAGCACAAAATGAAAAATAAAAGGGATAGTCATTAGTAAGAAATTAAGGAATTAACCAAAGCTCTAAACCACATTAAGGGAAAGTAAAGCAAAAGTGCACAACAAGATTAGTAAGAATGCAAACCTTAGGCATTCTTGGCTAGACTCTTAGTACCCATTAAGATCTAGATATTCTTCAAGAGGTTGAGGAAAATGAAAAACTTAAGTATTAAGTCTAAGGCTTAGGTAGTATTCAGCCTTGTTAACTAACTTTTGGTTTACGGAACTCAGTAACCTAAGCATTCAAATTCACACACACAGTTTGGTTCAGCGAGCATAAATATCAAAATCACGCAGAAGGGTTTCAAATATTCTGAAAATATCACCTAAATTAGGAGCGACCGATCAACACAAGTTGATTTGGACAAGTTCCCGGCATGGAGAGGTGGGAAATTCCCCTCGAAGATGCGTAACAACATAGCATCTCCTCGGTGCTTGTCTCCTAGTATATTTACATGTCCTACTGGGGGCATGAAAGCACTCAGCTGGTTCAAATTCCATGGATGGCATTATCACGAAGTGTCAATTGCCAGGGTCTAAATTCAGCCACGAAACTCCATGGATGGGATTATCTCGAAATCTCAAAAGCTAGGGTTCTGGGGGTTACCATGGGCGGTGCTATCTCGAAGCATCGATTGCTAGGGACCTTTGAGGATTGATGATGGGGACGAGGAATCCGATACATACCGAGTTGTGAAGCCAATCCTAAGCTAGAATTAAAAAGAAAAGAGAGAGAAAACTCTCCACACAAATAAACCTTCTATCTCTCTCTTATAAAACGCACTGCAAACTGAACCAAGGCTAAAAATATCTCAAGCACGGGTACTTTAACCACGAAGTCCAATAAACTGTAGGATAGTTTCTGAGGACCTTAAAAACCTTTACTAAAGTCTGAGGCTAAAGCTAGACAGATCTGGATCTTGGTTGGTACTAGAGTACCTTTTATGCCTATGGTTGGCATTCTGACCTAATCAAGGATACAAGAAAAAAAGCACTTATCAAATTTGATGAAAGGAATTCATGGTCTAGAGTAGAGGTTAAAACCTTAAATTTTTGCTAAGGGACTAGCAAAAGCTAGGCATGGGGGTATGATGAGAACCTCATCATGAACCCTAACTAACACATTTTGACCTAATTAAGTGTACAAAAGCTCCTACAAAACCTAAGGGAAACCTTAATCAGGGGACCGCATATTTGAGTATAAAATAATTCACAAGGGGTAAAATTGTAATTTTACCAATGCAGTACATAAACATGATTTCTAAGGATCTAGACACAGGTCAAGCGGGCTCAATAAGAGAAAAAGTGGGATGATTTGATCAGTAAAGGGTTATAGCAAAATCTGGGAATTAAATGACATTCTATAACCCTAAAACAAACTCTCTTTAATTCACAAAGTTCTAGGCAAGATAAAAATCAACTAAATCCTCTAAAATTCATGAAAAAATATCCCCTAGGGCTTAGAACCTTCAATTTGACCATTGGAACCTATCTTGACCTATATCGAGAACCATACCTAATTTTTGACCTAATTTGGGTTTCTATGCAAAATGTCTGGTCAAACATGGTCAAACCTAAAATCCAACCTCACCATTGGATTCCTTAGGTCCAAATTAGGGTTATACCAAAATTTGGACCTAAGGAAAGGGTGCCTTGACCCACTTTACAAAATGGTCCTCAATAATTATTTTCTGACCCTTAACTTTTTGAACTCTTTCATTTACCCCCTCAACTTTCCCATCATTTTATGCAAACCGGTCCCTCTGCCACCCGCAGCAGCAGGCCATACCTCCGGCGACTTTGCGCGGAGGATGGCACCGCGTAGGGCATGGGAGCCGGCCCAGACTTGAAAGGAAGATCCCCTGCATTGTCCTCTTCTACATGGGCCGGTTCCCATGCCTTGCCGGCCACCATACCTCTCATGCGAACGCGCAAGAGGTATGGGGCTTTTACTGGCCATACCTCCGGCGAGGAGCCCACGCTGCCTCCTCGCATTTCCCTCCCAACCAGCGCCTATTTAAGGAACGACAGGGGCTGCCGCTTCCTTCAAGCTTCGTTTGGCCCGAGATCTCCTCTCCTATTTGTCTCTCACCAACTCCGACCAACTGCCAAAGCTTACAGCGACATTCCCTCTTCTCTCTCATCGCCCTGCCACCATACCAGTGGCAGGATTAACTCCGTCGTCTTCCACTACGTCGCGCCATACCAGCGGGCGCCCTCCAGCCCCTCTTCCTCGTAGCCGTTCTCTCCCCCTGGCACCTTCGTCTCTGGCGACGACAGCACTAGTCGTTCACCATTTCCGCTCCTCCCCCTTCGCTCTGGACTCGTAGATAAGTTTCTCTTACTCTCCCCTTTATTTCCCCCTTGTTAATTTGTTGTTTCGACCCTTCGACTCCACTATCCACCCTCACCATCTCAACCTCCGACCACCAACTCTGGCGAGGCCATTTCCCCTCCACAGACAGCTTCACCCCTCTTCAATCTGCCCCTGAGCTTCACCACCTCCCACTGATCACCTCTCGCCCTTCCACCGACCATGCCACCAACTGAAACTGTCCCCCAAACACACCCACCAGCACGCACATAGTTTGACCTAGCCATGCACTCCTGGCCACTGTCACACCACGCCGACCCCCATAGCACCTCCACCGTGCTCTGGTGGAGCTTCCTAAGCATTCTGACGTGTCCACGAGGCCGTCTACGTAATTTCAGGTTCAGAGGCTCACCGCCATTGCTGCAGAGCTTGGAGCAAGCTTGCTAGAAGCTCCAAGCCTCTGCAGTCCCAGGTTGAAGTCCCAGGCTGCGCGGAAGAACCTCGCGCATGGTCCCAGGTCCTCAATTGAAGATGCGAGCTTCGCATCTTGCTGCGATTAGAGAGACACTTCCTGCTGCGAACGCGCGAGAAAGGGTGGGACGTTTAGTCCCACCTTGGAACTGTGCGGGTGGGCACCAGCACATAAATTGATTTTGTGTTTCAGGCTTATCGCCTCGAAACACACTGGGGTGAGGTCCCTCGCACCCCCGCCACACCTCGTCCGTGACACTTTCCTCATGGACCTGGCACCCATATCCGATTAATCCCTGCCTGTGAACACCTCCCGCACCACCCATGTCGGTGCGCCTGGTCCCGGGCGCATCACCCAACCCGCTTACCTGATTAAGGCTCTGGGAGAGCGAACCCTGGAGCGAATTTGAGAGAGAGAGAAACACGAGAAGGGTAGGGCTAGGTTTTTCCTAACCTTACACTGTGCAGGAAAGCAGGAGAAGAGGAAGTCATAAGAGGACTTGGCGCAGAGAAAGAAGAGGTAGAAGAAGAGGAAGCAGCTAAGGACTTAGCCGCATCAAAGAGCAGGAGCTGAGGAAGGAGAAGGAAAGGAAGAAAGAGAAGGAGAAGAAGGTGCAGCTCAACAGCAAAGAAGAAGCCAAGAAGGCCAAGCAGGGAAGAGAAGAAGAGAAAGAGAAGCAGAAAAAGAAGAAGAAAAGAAGCCAAGAGAAAGAAGAACCAGCAGAAGAAGCAGAACACTGTAGCAAGTGGCTACTTAAGGCGTCTGATTCCCAGAATCAGACGTCTGAAGACAGAAAGAAGAAGAGAAAGAAGAGAGAAGAAAAGAAAAGAGAAGAAGATTTTTATTTCCTATCTCTAGTTTTTTTTGTAAAACAATGTATTATTGTAAATTGTGATTTTCTATGCTTCTAGAATCAAGTGTTGCTCCCTGAGTTCGACCTCGGAGATTTTCTATTTTTGAGTAATAAAAACAAAAATACGTACTAGTTAAGGTCCCCATTATGGCCTACCACTATTCTAGAGGAACCATCATGGGTTCCATTTCCCGAGGCCTTGACCAAGGGAAAGAGGACAAACAAACCCATGGCACTTGAGGAGGACCTGGTCAAGCTCTTTAAACAGGTCTAGATAAACATCCCCTTGATGGATGCAATTCACCACGTACCGGCTTATGCACGATTTCTAAAAGACGTGTGTACACCTAAGTGTAAGCCGCAAACCAAAAGTGGGAACCCAATTGTATTGTCAGAGAAAGCCAGCTCTGTAATTTTAAGAAAACTCCCACCTAAGGCAAAAGACCCAGGTACTCCCCTGATTTCCTGTACATTTGGTGATTTTCAATTTGATAGAGCTTTATTGGATCTAGGAGCCTCCATAAACCTAATACCTACATCCCTACTTGATCTTGAGGAATCTAAGCTCAAACCGACAGAGGTGACATTACAGTTGGCATATCGATCTATTAAGTCACCTAAAGGAGTTCTTGAGGATGTCATTGTTAGGGTTTAGGATTTCTATTTTCCGGTGGACTTTGTAGTCTTGGATATGGATGCTTCAGAAAATCTAAGGAACACACCAATCATACTAGAGAGACCCTTTCTGGCCACTGCTAGGACCAACATAAATTGTGAGTAGGGCCAAATTGAACTGAAATTTGGAAACTAAACATTAAATATTGTCATCTTTAAGGCCCAACAAGGGATTAATTACAGTGTTATAGAATAGATATGTGATATCAAGGCTGTGGTTGACGATCCATATATTGAGGAAAACCTGGCTACTTCTGATCAACCATAAGAGAATCAAAACCTGCAATCAGAGGAGTCCAAACTTGACTTAGACACACCCATAACTCCCTCCCTTGCTCTTGACACACACCATGAACCACTCGCTGCTGCTGATAACCCTGTTTTGGAACTTAAGCCTCTTCCCAACATCTAAAGTACGTCTTTTTCGATTCAAATCAGACATTTCATGTGATTATCAATTCAAGACTCACACCTGATTAGGAATCCCGTTTGATTTCTATTCTCCAGTAACATCGTAAAGCCATTGGATGGACTCTCGATGATTTGACTGGTATCAGCCCCTCTTACTGCACACACCGCATCTATACTGAAGAGGGCACACGACCTTCCCGTGAAATGCAGAGATGTCTGAATCCTAATCTGTAGGAGGTCGTGAAAAGGGAGATCATCAAGTGGTTAGATGCTAGGATCATCTACCCGATCTCCAACAGTCTGTGGGTGAGTCCAATCCAAGTTGTGGCTAAGAAGGCAGGACTCACCGTGATCACGACTAAAATCGGAGAAACCATACCGACCCGTATGGCAAATTCATGGAGAGTCAGCATTGATTACAGAAGACTCAATACCTCCATAAAGAAGGATCATTTCCCACTACCGTTTATTGATCAGATCCTCGAAAAACTAGCGGGAAATAGGTTCTTCTGCTTTTTGGGCGGGTACTCCAGTTATAACCAGGTAGCAATCCATCCTGAGGACCAAGAAAAGACCACTTTCACCTGCCCCATCGAGACATACATGTTCCAAAAGGTGTCGTCCGGTCTCTGCAATGCACGTACTACTTTTCAGTGGTGCATGCTTGCCATATTCTCAGATATGGTAGGTGATTATCTGAAAGTCTTCATGGATGACTTTTCAGTGTTTGGCGAATCATTTGACGATTGCCTCCTGCACTTGGTCCAGATTCTCAGGCGGTGCATTAACGTGAATCTGGTTCTTTCCTGGGGAAAGAGCCATTTCATGGTGTTTAAAAGAATTGTCCTTGGACATCTCATATCAGAAAAAGGCATCCAGGTTGACCGAGCCAAGGTGAATCTGATTTCCAAACTCCCTATGCCTAGCTCGATCAGGGACATCCGATCTTTCCTAGGGCACGTTGATTTTTACCATCGATTCATTCCTGATTTCTCAAAGATCGCACACCCCTGACTACTCTACTGTCTAAGGATGTTCCTTTTGAAATCTCCAAGGAATGCACTCAAGCATTTGAGACCCTCTGTGATTGAGTTACCCAAGCTCCAATCCTACAGTCCCCTGATTGGTCTCAACCCTTTGAGATCATGTGCAATGCATCTAATTTCGCTATAGGAGCGGTACTTGGGCAAAAAATTGACGGGAAACCCGTGGTCATCTACTATGCTAGCAAGACACTTAACGAGGCTCAGCGTAACTGCACAATTACTGAGAAAGAGCTGCTAACCGTAGTATTTGCCCTAGAAAAATTCAAATCGTATCTTCTGGGTTCCCGTGTTATCATTTACTCTGATCACACAGCTGTGAGGCATCTCCTTGCAAAGAAGGACACGAAACCTCGACTAACCCGTTAGATCTTACTATTGCAAGAATTTAACCTCGAGATTCGCGATAAGGCTGGAAAACATAACATGGTAGCTGATCACTTGTCCTACCTTCCTTTTGCTATTATCGACCCTTCTGAACCCATTACGGAACATTTTCCTGATGAGCACCTCCTGACTATCAGTACAGGGCTTCCATGGTTTGTTGATCTAGTAAACTACCTAGCATCACATCAGATCCCGTCCGATTGGCCGAAGGCCAAGAAGGACAAATTGCTTTTCGATGCCAAGTACTACTTTTGGGAAGACCCGTATCTATTCCACGTCGGTGCTGATCAAACCATACGACGATGTGTCTCGGAAGCGAAAATTCAGGGCATCTTGTTCTTCTGCCATGACCAAGCATGCGGTGGACACTTCTCAGGTCATAAAATCGCAGCGAAAGCCCTCCAGTGCGGCTTCTATTAGCCCATGATTTTCAAAGACACATACAATCACTGTAGGGTATGCACTCGTTGACAAACCTTAGGCAACATGAGCCATCGTGACATGATGCCCTTGCAACCGATTCTCATACGAGAAATCTTCAACATCTGGGGGATTGATTTTATGGGACCCTTTCCTGTTTCAGATGGCTTCGAGTACATTCTACTCGCTATTGACTATGTGTCCAAATGGATCGAAGCCATTCTGACCCAAACCAATGATCATAAGGTGGTTATCAAATTCATTCATTCAAACATCTTTTCACGATTCGGGATTCCACGTGCTGTAATCTCTGATGGAGGGACCCATTTCACTAATGCTCAATTCAGGTCACTGATGACCAAATACGGGGTGTCACACCAAATCTCTACTCCTTATCACCCCCAAACTAATGGTTTAGTTGAGCTATCAAATCGGGAGATCAAGAAAATCCTCTAGGTTACTGTTCAACCTGACAAGAAAGACTGGTCATCCTAACTCCAGAAGCTTTGTGGGCTTATAGAACCACCCACAAAATCCAATTAGGTATGTCTCCCTTCATATTTGTGTACGGGAAGGCATGTCACCTCCCCGTCGAATTAGAGCACAAAGCCTATTGGGAAGTACAGAACTGCAATCTAAATCTTTCTAAGGCAAGAACCCACAAAAAGCTTTAAATGAGCGAGATCAATGAATTACGCCACGACGCGTATGAGAACTCGCAAATTTACAAAGAACAGGTTAAGGCCTTTCACGACAAGCACATATCCAGAAAGATCTTTCACCCTGGTCAAAAGGTCCTACTCTTTGATGCCAAGCTCAAATTATTCCTAGGAAAACTCAGATCAAAATGGATTGAACCTTACCTCATCCGACAAATCTTTGGAAATGAAGCCATCGAGATCAGTCCACTCAACCATGATTCAGAACCTTTCATCGTGAACGGCCAAAGACTCAAACCGTTCATTGACCTTACCAATACAAATTTGGCTGAGACATCCTTTACCCTCCATTCTCCCTGAGCTCATTGCACCCAGCCGATGGTGTTAAACTCAGCACTTAACGGGAGGCAACCCGTCATTTTCTAAAAACCTGAAACCTTTCTTGACATTCCTATGCTGAATTCATATTGCACTTTAGGGTTCATCCATTAGAACAACCAACCCCACCTCTGGTACCATTACCTGAGCTTGAAATCGTTTGCAACAGTCACCTCGACCTGTTCGCCCACCCAAAACCTCTTCTAATGAATGATCTAAGCTGAACTCGAACTCACCTAATTTACAATGGGGACATTGCAAATCGTAGGCGTGGGGGGGTATGAAAGTGCAAAACGCCGTGAAAATCATCTCACAAGAAAAGGTTTCATAAAAAAAAAATCACATATTCCAAAAATACCAAAAAAATGAAAAAAATTCTTGAAAAAGAACAAAAAAAATGAAAGGAGAGAAAATTTTGAGGCCATACAAATCTTGAAAAGGGAAAAGTGAAAACTGTCAAAAAGGAGCACAAGTTGAAAAGAAAAAGAAAATAGATAGTCATTAGTAAGAAATTAAGGAATTAACTGAGTTCTAGACCGTATCAAGAAAAAGAAAATAAAAGGCAAAAAGTGCTAACGAAACACAGAAGAGATTACTAGGAACGCTGATTTTAGGCCTTTTGGGCTATACTGCTAGGCTTAAAAATTCAAATATCCGCTAAGATCTGGATAGTCCTCAAGAGGTTGGAGAAAATGAGAAGCTTAAGTATTAGGTCTAAGGCTTAGGAAGTATTCAGCCTCGTTAACTGACCTATGGTTTGCGGGACTCAGTAACCTAAGCACCCCAATCCACACATAGTCTGGTTCAGTGTGCATAAGTATTAAAATCACGCAAATGCATTTAAATTGTCCCAAAAAAGTCGCCTAGATTAGGAGCAGCCAATCAACACAAGTTGATTTGGACGAATTCCCGACGCGGAGAGGCAGGAAATTCCCCTCGAAGATGTCCAATAACATATCGACTCCTCGATGCTTGTCTCCTAGGATATCCACATATCCTACCGGGGGCATGCAAGCACCATGTGCTGGTTCAGATGCCATGGGCAGCATTATCCCAAAATGTCGATTACCAGGGTTTGGATTCAGCTACAGAACACCATGGGTGGGATTATCTCAAAATCTCGAAAGCCAGGGTTCTGGGGTTGCCATGGGGGGTGCTATCCCGAAGCATCGATTGCCAAAGACCCTTCAAGGATTGATGATGGAGACTAGGAATTTGATACAGACCATGTTGAGAAGCTAATCCAAAGCTAGAAATAAAAAGAAAAGAGAGAGAAACTCTCCAAACAAAGAAAATTCCTCTATCTCTCTTTTACAAAAACGCACTGCAAACTGAACCAAGGCTAAAACATGTTACAAGAACGGGTGCTTTAACCACAAAGTTCAACGAACCTTAGGATAATTCCTGTGGGCCTTAAAAACCTTAGCGGTAGACTGAGGCTAAAGCTGGTCAGGTCCAGATATTGGTTGGTACTTGAGTACCTCTAGGCCTACTATCAAAATCTAGGCATGGGGGTATGATGGGAACACCATCATGAGCCATAACTAGCTCATTTTGATCTAATTGAGAGAATAAATGCTCCTACATAATCACCTGAAGGTCATAATTCACTGTAGAACCTTTCTAAGAGAAACACAAGAAATAAGGGGTAAAACTATAATTTTACCAATGCAGTACAACAATGGGTTTTCTCAAGGGAAAAACAAATGTCAAAGGATCTTAATAAGATAATAAGTGAGTTGGATCAAACAGAAAAGGGTTTGTGTGTATCCTGTGAATTAAATTTCTTGAAACCATCAAACAGACCCACTTGATTAACCAAGGTTCTGGTCAGGATAAAATTCACCTAAACCCTCTAAGAATCATATAAAAATATTCTTAGGGTTTATAACCTTCAATTTAGCCATTGGAACCCATCTTGACCTAAAACGGGGTCTCAAACAGATATTTGATCTAAATTGGGTTTTTGCATAAATTTTCCAATCAAATGTGGTCAAACTCAAAATCCAACTTCACCATTGGATTACTTAGGTCTAAATTAGGTTTGTGCCGAAATTGGACCTAATTTATGTTTGCCTTGACCTAGTTTGCAAAAAGGTCCATCCTAATTACATTTGTACCCTTATCTTTCAAAAACCCTTACAAACAACCCCTAGCTTCATCATTTTCACAATTAGGTCCCTCCGCCATTAAAGCGGAAGAATCTTACCCCAGGGAGCTTTGAAAGGAGAGTTCTCCCTGATTGCTCAAAGGATCTCCTCCAAAATTGGAAGGGAGATTCTCTAAGAAAATCCCTCCAATCTGAACCCATTTTTCATCCCAGATTCTTTCCCGATCTCTCATGCGAACGCATGAGAGACATGGGTATCCTAACGGCTTCCAACTCTGGCGAGCTTTCCTTTCTTGGGAAGCTTGCTTCCCAAGCCCTAACCGACCTTCAGAGCTCTATTTAAAGGAGCCCAGACCTCTCCGAGCTCCTCACGCTCGAATTCGGCCACGAGCACCCCTGATTCCTCTCTTCTCCTTACGGCCATAGGTTCCTCGACGTCCAGTGACCTCCCTCGCTCCTCGTCATCTGACTGTCATACCTGCGGCGGATTCCTCCTTGACTTCATCTGTGTCTCGCCGTACCTACAGGCATCTCCATCTCTTTGTCCTTGCCGATCTCCACTCACCGGAGCCACTCTTCGTCTCAGGCGTCGGCCACACCAACCCCAATGCCTCCACTCGCCCCCTTCGTCTCTTCACCTCCCAGATAAGCTCCCTCTTCCCTCTACATTCTTCTCCACCCTTTATTCTTCAAAACCGACCACTGCCGACCTCCATCACCTCCATCCCTGCCATCTCCGACCACCAACTCCGGCGAGGCCGCTCCATCTCCACAGGCCATCCCAACCCTCTCCGACAAGCCCATAAGCTTCCCCTCACTTCACTGAACACTTCCCCTCACTCTACTCACTGCGCCACTCACTCAAACCACCCCTCGAACACACCCACACATTCGCACACAGTGTGCCCTAGGCACACATGCACAGGTACTACCACGCCACGCCAACAACCCTAGTATCTCTGCCATGCTCCGACGACCCTCTCTGAACATTTTGACGTGCCCGCAAGGCCAATCTTGTGATTTCAAGTTCGTCGCCCCTCCGACATTGATGGGTGAGCTTGAAGCAAGCTTGCTAAAGCTCCAGGTCCGCCCAGCCCAGGTGCAGCAGTCCCAGGTGTGCGGAATACCCTCGCGCACGCACTCAGGCCCTCAATTGGAGTCAAAGACCTCGGCTGCTACTGCAATCGTGAAGGCCATCTCTGCAGGCGCACACGAGAAAAGGGTGGGACATTCAATGTAGATTCCCTACTAGGAGGGGGTGACGTAATAAATTGTAGAATAGAATATAAACAATCTCACAAAAAAATTCAATCACACAATGTGCACAATTATCTTTAGGTGGAAACCCAAACTGGGTGAAAATCACCACCTAACCCTCTCGAGTTAGGATTTTCCAATCAACCAAGTTGATCAAATCCACTAAACGAATCACTTAAACGAGGGTGATTCAACCTCAATTACAACCACGCTACTTTATACGAGGGTAGCGTACCTCAAACCCCTTCTCTTCACGAGAAGGATTTTGTCTCACGAAGGAGACGGGAATTCGCAAAGCGAATACCCAACCAAAGTAACAAAGATAAATAACAACAATCCTATAGAGCCAACAAAGATTTAAACCTAGCTTCTATAGGAATTAGGAAACTCCCCTTTGATGGAAGTGCGTCGAATCGATGACGCGGGTGCGTGAGCCACACGACGGCGCAACGTCGCTCTAGTGAACTACGGCGGGAGAGCGGGTGCGCAAAGGCTTGATGCTCTCAAGATGAAGAACTTGAGCTTGGAGAGCAAGAGCTTTTCTAGGACACAATAGAGTAGAAAGTATGTTGCTTGGGTGTGTCTCGGTGTATAAGAGGTTCTCCTCTATTTATAGAGGCCTTAGGAAGGCTTTGGAAGGCTTTGGAAAGCTTCCATAGCCGTTGGGAGCAAAGCCCAAGAGAATCAAGCCGAAATCAGGAACAATGATTGTACTGACAGGGTTATCAGACGTCTGATCTTGGCATCAGACGTCTGGAAGATCAGTTTAAGACGTTTAGGAACAAAGTCAGACGTCTGATTTTAGGCAGGTTTCTTCCTGACTTGAATCAGATCTAAACAGGGTTCTAGTGCAAGTCCATCAGACGACATACAGGATGTTTGGCACTATGTCTGGACGTCTGGAAACCTACTTTTCTGCGGGAATGGATTTCCAAGAGAGTGCAACGGCTAGAAAATCTCTGAGAAGAGATTTTTGGGTCAGTCGAGGCAAAACGGTCATTTATCAGACATTTGGAAAGGCTTAAGGACGTCTGATAAAGCTCTAACGGTCTTATTCTTCAGTGTTTGTTAAGCCAGCCAATGGTCCACTAATTGGACGTCTGGCAAAAACATCAGGCGTCTTCTAAGATCTGGATGTCTGGTCTAAGGTCTGGACGTCTGATTTCATCAGACAGAGCTAACTAAGTCCAGCCTAAATGTTATCAGACGTCTGAATCAACAGTCAGATGTCTTAAAACCCATTATCAGACGTCTATTTTTGAAATTAGACGTCTGAAAAGGTTGTTTGAACCCTATATTGGTTTTCTAAGTTCTCTACAGAAAACCTAAGTATCCTAGGGTTGTGCCGGTGTTCCTAGTACTATTGTTAGGGTACTTTGAGGCTCTTTAACATGATGTTCTAAGGAACAGAAAGAGCAAGGACATAAAGATAAAAGTACATAAAAGAAATAAACAAAATTCTATCCTATTCTTCCTGTCCTTCCATCTTCAATCTGTCACTCCTCGCAAATCTCCTCTGTTCTCCATCAAGATCCTCCAATCTTTCCTGGATGCGAGCTCGAATTTCGTCTAATCACGTCTCCATTTGCAATTGACCTAAAATCTAATACTCCAAGTGCAAATGTTAAATGACACATGTTTTGTTATCATTAAAATAAACGATCGCGGTACTCTAGCACCAACATTCAGTCCCACCTTGGAAGTGAAGGCATGCCCTCACCTGCATAAGAGGAAAACGTGAAGAAGGTTGTTTGCCTCAGATCAATGGGTTGAGGTCCCACTCACCCGACCTGGTCTCATCCGCACTCATGCCTCGTAGACCTGGCTTGACCCGACCCGACTGCACGCCTCGCTTACTACCACACACCAATGGGCCTGGTCCTGGGTATGCACCCGACCCGATTACTCGACTGACTGTGTGGCTCTAGGAAAGCATATCCTCAGAGAGAAAAGATAGGAGAGTTGTGCGCAGGTAGGGGTAGGTTTTGCTACAGGTTCTTCAGGCCAACACTTAGCCACAGAAGGCTAAGGCAAGAGCTGAAGCCAAGGCCAGAAGAAGAAGAAGTGAAGGCAGACAGCAGAGAAAGAGAAGAAGGAAGAAGAACTAGAAGCTAAGGAAGAAGGAAGGCAAAGGCAGAAAAAAGAAGAGAAAGAGAAAGATCATGAAGGTAGAGGAAGACAGAAGCCAAAGAAGAAGAAGGAAGGAGAAGACAGAGGCAGAGAAAGAGAAAAGCAATCAGACATTTAAGTCATCTGATTAAAGAATCAGATGACAGAATTTAGCCTCATTACATATTTTTACATTGAATCATTTGGTGATATTGTAGGAGTATTTGGTGATCTACATCATCATTTTACTCCCATATTTCTTCACTTTAATACTGCTATTATTGCAATTTCTTTCAGTATAAATTGTGATCTTGATTTCTAAATACCAATTTGCTCCCTGTGTTCAACCTTGGAAATCTTTTCGAGTAATAAAATTATATCTGTTTTGAACGCTTTTTCATCTGTACTACAACACAATACTTTTAAAACCCGATTCAGCGCGATGAACATCAGTCAAGGACATCAGATCTTTTCTAGGGCATGTCAATTTTTGCCGTTGATTCATTCCTGATTTCTCGAAAATCACACCCCCCCTAACTATCTGGCAAAAGATGTCTCCTTCAAAATCACCAAGGAGTACACTTGTGCATTTGAAAGTCTACGTGACCAAGTCACCCAAGCACCTATCCTGCAATCCCTTGATTGGTCTTAACCCTTTGAGATCATGTGCGATGCATCTAACTATGCAGTAGGTGTCGTGCTTGGGCAAAAAAATGACGGGAAACCCGTGGTCATCTACTACGCTAGCAAGATGCTTGACTAGGCTCAGCATAACTATACAGTTACTGAGAAAGAGTTGCTAGCCGTAGTATTTGGCCTAGAAAAGTTTCAATCTTATCTTTTAGGTTCCCGCGTTATCATATATTCGGATCACACCACAGTGAGGCACCTTCTCGCGAAGAAGGATGCGAATCCTCGACTAATCCGTTAAATCTTGCTGTTGCAAGAATTCGACCTCGAGATTCTCGACAAGGCGGGAAAACAGAACGTGGAGCTGATCACTTGTCCCACCTTCCTTCTACTATCATCGACCCTTCCGCCCCAATCACGGAGCATTTTCCTGATGAGCACCTCCTGACTATTGGTATGGGACTTCCCTAGTACGCTGATTTGGTTAATTACTTGGCATCTCATCAGATCCTATCTGATTAGCTAAAGGCTAAGAAAGACAAATTGATATTGATGCCAAGCACTACATATGGGAAGATCCATACCTCTTCCGCATTGGTGCTGATCAGATCATTAGACGATACACCCTGAAAGTGGAAATTCAGGACATCTTGTCCTTCTGCCATGATCAGGCCTGCTTCGGACACTTCTCCAGACATAAAATTGCAGCTAAAGTCCTCCAGTGTGGCTTTTATTAGCCCACGATTTTCAAGGATGCACATGATTATTGTAAGGCATGCACTCGTTGCCAGACCTTGGGCAACATGAGCCATCGTGATATGATGCCTTTACAGCCAATTCTCGTGTGCAAAATCTTCAATATATGGGGATTGATTTCATGAGCCCCTTTCCCAAATCAGACAGCTTCGAATACATTCTCCTCGCTATGGACTACGTGCCCAAATGGATCGAAGCCATCCCGACCTGAACCAATGATCATAAGGTGGTACTCAAGTTCATTCAACAACACATCTTCTCATGGTTCGGAGTCCCACGTGCTATTATCTTTGATGGAGGGACCCATTTCATGAATGCACAGTTCAGATCCCTGATGACAAAAATACGGGGTGTCGCACCGAATCTCAACTCCTTATCACCCTCAAACCAACGGATTTGATGAGCTATCTAATCGGGAGATCAAGAAAATCCTTCAGGTCACTATTCGGCCTGATAGGAAGGATTGGTCGGCTCGCCTTCTGGAAGCTTTGTGGGCTTATGGGACCACCCACAAAACCCAATTAGGTATGTCTCCATTTAGACTCGTATATGGGAAGGCATGTCACCTACCCGTTGAAATGGAGCACAAAGCCTATTGGGCAATACGGAAGTGCAACCTAGATCTTTTTAAGGATGGAACCCACCGACAATTACAAATGAGCGAGATCGAGGAACTACACAATGACGCATACGAGAACTCGTAAATTTACAAAGAATGAGTTAAAGCCTTTCATGACAAGTACATATAAAGAAAAACTTTCCATCATAGTCAGAAGGTCCTACTCTTTGATGCCAAACTCGAACTATTCCCAGGCAAACTCAGATCAAAATAGATTGGACCATTTCTTATCCAACGTGTTTTTGGAAATGGAGCTATAGAAATCAGTGAAATCAGCTTGATTCTGAACCATCTATCGTGAATGGTCAGAGACTCAAACCGTTCATTGAACTCACTGACACAAACTTGGCTGAGTTATCTTTTGATCTCCATTCTCCCTAAGCTTATTGCACCCAGCTGATGGCATTAAACTTAGCGTTTAACGGGAGGCAACCGATTATATTTTTGAAAAATCTGAAATCCTTTTGACATAACTCTTTGCTGAACTCACATTGCACTTTAGGGTTCGTCCATTAGAATAGTTGACTCTACCTTTGGTACTTATATCAAAGTTTGAAATCATTCGCAACAGCCACTCCGACCCGTCCACCCACCCTTTGACCCTGTTCTAGTGTACGATCTAAGCTGAACTTGAACCCACCTTTTTTTTTTTTAACAGAAAGGAAAGCTATCGAATCACCGATAGCAATCCAGGAGAGCTTTTATTGACTATATAAGAAAAAAAAGAGGATTACAGGATCGAACCCCACATATGTATGAGTCCAACAATTGTTTACAATATTATCCACACATATTGGTCTCTCCTGAAATAATTTCTCATTTCTAGCTCTCCATACCGACCATAGCACTACCACCATGGGCACATAGGGCTTATTTGTAACCAAAAAGGAACTCCATAAGTTCTCCTACGTGGGAATCAAACCCCTGCAAACCCCTCTCCAGACACAATCTGTTACCATGCAAGAAAAGAAGATATGACATATGAGGACATTGCAAATCATAGGTATGGGGAGGTATTAAAGTGCAAAACGTCGTGAAAATTAAATCACAAAAGGATTTCGCAAATATATATATAACAAAATGGAGGTTGAGGAAAAAGAAGATCCATTTGAGAGAAAAATGAAAAAAAAAGAGGAAGGAAAATTGAAAAGAAAAGAAATGAGCAAAAAGATAAAGAAAAAAATTGATCCCCTTCAAAATAATATGGAACTTATCTAACTTCTAGGTTGGATCGAATGATGAATTAAGACCTAGAAGGCTAAAAATTAAGAGATTAATGGCGAATACCGACCTTAGGCCTCTTGGATCTGTTTTGGAATTAAACACTCATGTACTTGTCAAGATCCGGATTAGTCCTCAAGAAGTTGAGGAAAATGTAAAGCTTATGTATTAGGTCTAAGGCTTAGAGATTATTCGGTCCTGTTAACTGACCTTTGGTTTGTGAGACTCGGTAACTTAAGCACCCTAAGTCACACATAATCTGGTTCAGTGCGCTTAAATATGAAATCATGCCAAAAAGCATTTATGCTTTTCTGAAAATAGTGCTAAGATCAAGATTAGGAGCAACTCGAAAACACAAGTTGATTTTGATAAGTTCCCATCGCGGCAAGGTAGGAAATTCCCCTCAAAGGTGCATAATAACATATCGTCTCCTCGGTGCTTGTCTCCTAGGATATCTAAATATCCTACCATGGGCATGTAAGCACCTTGTGCTGGTTCAAATGCCATGGGCGGCATTATCACAAAATGTCTATTGCAATGATTTGGATTTAACTACAGAACGCTATAGGCGGCACTATCCTGTAGTGTCAAAAGCCAGGGTTCTAGGGGTTGCCATGGGCGGTGCTATCTCGAAGCATCGATTGCCAGGGACCCTGCGAGGATTAATGGTGGGGACAAGAAATCCGATACAGAACGTGTTTAGGGCCAATCCGAGGTTGGTTTTAAGGAAAAATATAATGAAAAGAAAAATAGAGAGAAAGCTCTCCAAAAATGAAAATTTTCTTCTATCCCTCTCTCTTACAAAAAAATGCACTGACAAACTGAACCTAGGCTAACCATGTTACAAGCATGGGTGCTTTAACCGCTGGGTCCAACGAACCTTAGGATAGTTCTTGCGAGCCTTATAAACCTTCACAACAAACTGAGGCGAAAGCTAGTTAGGTCTGCATCTGGGATGGTACTTGAGTACCTCTAGGTCTATTGTTGGTATTAAGATCTGATTCCTAGAGATGCGACTTAGTAGTGCATCCTGACGGTTACATTCAACCTAGATAATTGGTTTAATCCATAGAATTTTCCTAAGAGACTAGCAAAAGCTAGGTATAGGGGTATGATGGGAACACCATCATGAGCCATAACTAGCTCAATTTAGTTTAAAAAGGTTGATAAATGCTCCTACATATCCATCAGAAGGCCCTAAGGGCATATTATCTTGTTTTGAAAAGAAGAGAAGAATATAAGGTTATTTCTGTAAAATTAACAGCACTTTATAAATACAGAATAGTCATGGGATATTTCAGGGGTTTATTAAAAATCATATGGTCATTAATGTCCAATAAGTGGGTCCATATAGAACAAAATGAGTTTCCATGTATTTCAAGAATTAATGGACATCTCAAACCCTAAAAACAGACTCACTTAATTAACTGAGGTTTTAGTCAATATAAAATTTACCTAAACCTTCAAAAAATCTTAGAAAAATATTCTCTAAGGTTTTGTACCTTTGATTTGACCATCTAAACCCAATTTGACCTAAAATAGTCTCAGACAGATAATTGCCCTAATGTGGGTTTTTGCATAAATTATCTAGTCAAACTTAGTAAAAACTAAAATCCAACTTCATCATTAGATTTCTTGGATCCAAATTATGTCTGTACCAAAATTTGGGTCCAATCTAAGATCATTTTGACCTAGTTTGCATTTTGGTCCCAATCTGACTCTTATTCTCTCAAATAGCCCCTCAACTTTTGAAATCATTGCAAAAAACCCCCCAACTTCTTTATCTTCTTTGTAATTTAGTCCTTACCACCATTGGAGGTCAACCAACCTCCAGGCGAGGTTTGACCAAAGGAAATCCTACTCAAACCTCAATAAAATTCCACCAAATTTGGTGGAATTGATGTTCACACCTAGGGAAACCTATTGGGATCAATTTCAACCCCTAACTCCCTCTGATTTGTGTGTGTGAACCCACGAAATCAGGGGGGTTCTTCTTGAATCCCAAGCAAGCTATGGAGCTTGTTTCCTGTTCTCCAAGCTCTCCTATGCCCTATAAAATACCTCTCATTCCTACCTTACCTCCTTAGCGAGAAATAGAGCCAGAAAAACACCTCTTCTTCCTCAACCTCTAGCTCGCTCCACCTCACTCCGGCGACTCTCCACCTCTAGCCTCTTCGCCAGCCGCCACGTACGATAGGTGGTCGGTTCTCCTTCCCCTCGTCTTTCCACAGCTCGCAATACCGACGAGGTGCTCTCTATCCCTCCTTCGTCATCATTATCAACCTCTGGAGCACCTTCGTCTCCGGCGTCGACCATACCAGATTCAGCGCCATCTCCACTCCCCTTCGTCCAACTTCTACCTCAATCAATACTCCTTCAGCCACTGATCACCACAGTATCACCATCTCTCCAATTCTACCCTTCACGTGCCCGCACACCCACTATCTTCCACCTCGCCGATGTACCTCCGGCAAGGCATTTTCGTCACTACAGTCCATCTCTCCGCCCGCCACCAAGTCAGCAAGTGTCACCTCGCTCCCTTGATCAAAGGCCCTAAAGAAATTTGGGGCTTTGATCTCCCGCTCACCTCAACGAACAACACCTCCTTCTCACCGTTGTCTTAAGGTCGTTAGGCCTCTCCACTCACCCTCTCGCCACTCCACGCACACCATCACACTCGTCGTTCCACGGCAAAGGTTCTGAACTATTTTGACAAGGCCACAAGGCCATGCTCTTCATTTCATGTCACAGGTTGAAGTCGCCAATGTTGGAGCTTCTTCAAAGAGCTCCATAGCGTATTCTTGCAATGAATGTCCCAAGTTCTCGCTCCAAGTAGTGCGGAACACCTCCAGGCATTCATCCAGGCCTTCAATTCGAAGCATTGACTGCTCCTTCACCTCTAATTGGACGAGAGTTGCTACTGCCATTTGCACGAAGAAGACAGGGACATTTAGTCCCTGTAACGACCCGGTTCCCGAGTCCCTACGAGACACGAGAACCGGACCGACTCGACTAATCCCAAGACCCAGTCGTCCAACGAGGAAGTAACCAAAAGACAGTAAAATAAACCACATTCAGCATGAATATAACTAACAGTAAAAAGTACAGCAGTAAGGAAAGAAACTACTACAGTAGGCACCACCACAACAGTAAAACAACATTTACCATATAACAAAAACTGCAGGTAAAGAAGGTACAGCGGAAACAAAACTACTCACTAGAACAGAAACAAAAGAAGGTACAAAGCGGTGGCAACTCTACTGGACCCTACTCGGCCCAGCGTCCTCTGCAGCCGCCGACCCTGGCTGCTCAACACCTGGTCCTGAAAAAGGTAACGAGTGTAACACGTCAGCAAAACGCTGAGTAGAGTGGCAAACTAACTAAAGGCAACAGTAGAGTGTACAGTAGCTGTTATGTTCTATTACTTCCTTTATTTACATCTTTCAATTTTTCTCACTATTTCATTTACTTCTCAGATCCTTTACTTGATCTCGAATGTCCTCGTGGGACGATCTTGATTGCAGTCTTTTCCAACAGTAGAAGTAGCACGTGATGCTCTCCTGGCCGGGAGAGTCCCCCGTGGTGATCCTACCCTCAGTCAACCACCCCAAGGTCACTGACAGACGTAACGGTGACTACGGCACGCGCGATAAACGCACAGGTAGCTAGCCCGTACTGGCACGCGGTCAGTCGTTTCCGTTAACGGGTGCGCCCAAAGCACAGCACAGAACCAGGGCAGAGCCCTCTCAGTAACAGGGGTCCAACCCCTCCACAGTAACCAAACCGGGGCCTTGCCCCTCCGCAGTCCGCGCACCCTCGTCTGACTACCCTGGTTTGCCCTAGTGGGCCTAACAAGTCGGTGAAGGAGGCTAGCAGAACCCCGGGGCCCGTGGGGTAGCTAGTACTCTCCTAACACTACTAGCTCTCCTCGGTACTACGTACACGAGGGCCAACAAGTCGGTACAGAGCGGCCAAGCCTAACCCCGGGTCCCTGGGGCGGCTGGCCCCACTCTGCACTAAAACAGGTACAGGTACTTCCCTTGGTACTGCGTACCCAAGAGACAGTACAACTACATCTCAGTTCCATTCCTTTTCTTTCCAGGAGTTCCACTCCTAATTCCCCGTAGGGTTCCAGCCCTTTATCTCAGAACATCATATGTTTCACTTTCCAGATTCACGTTCTCAATTTCCATGATCTCAAACATGTTTCTTTGTTCATAACAGGCAGCTGTTAATTAGTTTCACAGGCAGCTTATATATTCCTTTCCATTTTTCCAAGACTGCAGTAATATACATTCCACTAGTTTTTCCATCCTAGGATTCATGCCATATCCTAGGATCTATCATACAATCTAGTTTTCCGGCCCTAGGATTCATGCAACACCTAGGAGCTATCATTCCATACATTTCTCATTCCTAGGGTTCATGCAATGCCCTAGGTTCTAGTTATGGTTCCATACTTTAACAGATTTTATTAATGCTTAAAACCACTCTACCAGGTACAACGGAAGTAATGGGGGCGTGGTCGGGAATCCCGTGCGCCTCCGCGACTCTCAAGACGGCAACCGAACGAGGTCCTATCACAAGGATCAAACACAAGGAGTGTCTCAAAACAGTGTATAGCTACTGTAGGCGGGTAGAGGAATAAATTCTGAATCGAACGCAACTCGAATCGCGGAAAACGGAGCCCAAACGGGCCCTAAACGGGTCGAGAAAGACAATACTGTGCAAAATCAGACGTCTGGAACTCCTTCCAGACGTCTTAAACGGTGGATCAGAGAATTACCTGTTCGGCTTGGTTCCCCGGACGTCCAGAAGTCTGTGGCGACGTCTCTCCTAGATCCCAGACGTCCGATGGTTTCTCCGGACGTCTGGAGGTCACTCCCGCCGTCTGGTACAACTTCCAGACGTCGGATTCGCAAAGGATGACGAATCCGAACACCTGCGCACAGCCAACCCTCCTCCTTCAGTACGGTCAGTCGACAAAAGAAGAAGGAGAAAGCGGAACTCACCTTTCAGACGTCTGTATGATCACACAGACGTCGACCTTGCCGTCTGGATATCAGTCCAGACGTCTGATTCTGGAGATTTTTCCAGAATCAGAACCTCGCTCGGCCTCCGCTCGCGACGCCGCCCGCGTCGCACCTCGCGCGTCCGCTGCTCCGCCCGCAGCAGGTCCCTCTTCGCGACGCTCTGCGCCCCCTGCGCCCTCCGCCGGCCGGCCAAGCTGCTCCCGGCGAGCTCGCCCTCACGGCAGAGCCCCGCCCTCGCACGCCGCAGCTCCTCCGCGCCTTCTGCTGCGCCGCTGCCGCTGCGCCCTTGCGTCCGCTCGCTCCGCCCGCAGCAGGAGAGGAGGAAGATGGTGGAGACGGGAGGGGAGGCGCGCCCCCCCTCCCCCTTTTAACGCCGCGCGGAGAGGAGGAGAGAGACGGCCGCAGTCGCCTGCAGCCGCAGAGAAGATGCGGATCGCAGGTCTGCGCGCACAGGCGCGCAGACGAATATCCCGTGCGAGTATAACTGTTCGTCAGACGTCTGTAAACTATCCCGGACGTCTGGTCAGACGTCTGGATGTGATCCCAGACGTCTTTACCGACGTCTGGGCCACCTCCCAGACGTCTTAAAAGACGTCTGGGGCACGAGCTCGTTACAATATAACAAACTCAAAGGAAGTTTCGTCCCCGAAACTTGCGCCAACTAGGGTGCGGAAAAAGGATGTCCAAATAACCATAACAAACTCAAAGAGGACCGAAGCCGGTCCGAAAAGACGTACCCGCGAAAAGCTCTGGGTACCGCTCCCGCATTGCCGCCTCAGGCTCCCAGGTAGCCTCCTCGTACCGCTGGCTCCTCCACAAAACCTTTACCAGGGGTACTTGCTTTCGTCTCAACCTGCGGACGGCTCGGTCTAGGATCTGCACTGGCCGCTCGGGGTAGGTCAGGTCGTCGCTCACCTCGACGCTCTCGTGACTCAGTACGTGGCTGGGATCGGCTACGTACTTCCTGAGGTTGGACACGTGGAACACGTCGTGCACACCAGAAAGCTGCGGGGGAAGGGCAAGTCTGTAAGCAACGGGTCCAACCCGCTCCAGGACCTCGAAGGGCCCCACGAACCTCGGCGCGAGCTTCCCTCTCACCCCAAACCGCTATAAGCCCTTCATGGGCGAAACACGAAGAAAGACGTGGTCCCCAACCTCGAACTGCACCTCTCTGCGTCTGCGATCTGCGTAGCTCTTCTGTCTGCTCCTGACAGTGCGGAGTCGTCTGTGGATCTGTTCAACTACCTCCTGACTCTGCCGGATCAACCTGGGGCCAACCTCCCACTTGGTCCCCACCTCAACCCAACTCAAGGGTGCCGCGCATTCCCGTCCGTACAGAGCCTCGTAGGGAGCCATGCCGATGCTCGAGTGATAACTGTTGTTGTATGCAAACTCTGCCAGGGGCAGGTGTTCCTCCCAAGAGCCCCTCCAGTCTAGTACACAGGCACGCAAAAGATCCTCAAGTGTCTGTATCGTGCGTTCCGTCTGTCCGTCCGTCTGGGGGTGGTAAGCCGTGCTAAACCTCAACCTCGTCCCCAAAGCCTGCTGAAACTCAGCCCAAAACTGGGACGTAAAGCGGGTATCCCGGTCGGATACGATCTCCCGCGGAACTCCGTGTAGTCGCACCACATCACGGATATACCTCTCTGCCAACTGTGCTGGTCCCAAAGTGACTCGGATCGGCAAGAGTCGTGCCGTCTTCGTTAACCTATCCACTATTACCCAGACCGCGTCGTGTCCTCGCTGGGTAACAGGTAAACCCACCACCAAGTCCATGGTGATGCTCTCCCACTTCCACTCTGGCACTGGAAGCGGCTGAAGCGGCCCTGCAGGCCTCTGATGCTCGGCTTTCACCTGCTGGCACACTAAGCACTGCTGCACGAACTCACCCACATCCCGCTTCATCCCTCTCCACCAGAACTCGCGTCTCAAGTCATGGTACATTTTCGTGTTTCCGGGATGTATGGTGAATCTGGAACCGTGTGCCTCAGTCAGGAGCTCTCTCAACAGCTCCTCGTCTCTGGGGACGCACAGCCGTCCCCTCAAGCGTAACACCTGGTCTGTGAAAGAGAAGTCCCCTGGGTCCCCTGACAGTACTCTGTCGCGCAAAGACTGCAAGTACGGATCGGCCATCTGTCCCGTGATGATGCGGTCTATCAACTCTGGTCTGGTCTGCCGTGTCACCGCCACTGCCCCACAGTATCCTCGTAACTCTAGAGGTCGCCAACTGCCCACCTCCTCCAAAAGGCTCCAACTCTGTAACTGTAGACTGGCCAAGCGTGCGGGCGCCTTACGGCTCAAGGCGTCAGCCACCACATTGGCCTTTCCCGGGTGGTAGGAGATGCTGCAGTCGTAGTCCTTCAGGAGCTCCAACCAACGTCTCTGTCTCATGTTGAGCTCCTTCTGGTCAAAAAGATATTTGAGGCTCTTGTGATCTGTAAAAATCTCGAAGATCTCACCGTACAAGTAGTGCCTCCATGTCTTCAGCGCGAAGACAACAGCTGCCAACTCTAGGTCGTGGGTAGGGTAGGTATGCTCATGGGGCTTCAGTTGCCGCGAAGCGTAAGCGACCACGTGACCCCTCTGCATGAGCACACCTCCTAACCCCTGCAAGGAAGCGTCCGTGTACACGACGAACCCGCCACTACTGTCAGGAATGGTGAGCACGGGAGCCGAGGTCAACCTCTCCTTCAGTTCCAGAAAACACGCCTCACAGGCGTCTGTCCAAGTGAAAGGCACATCCTTCCGAGTCAACTGTGTCATAGGACGTGCAATCTGCGAAAACCCTCTGATGAACCGTCTGTAGTAACCTGCCAGTCCCAGGAAACTGCGAATCTCAGTGACTGAACGCGGTCTCTCCCACCTGAGCACTGCCTCGACCTTGGCGGGATCCACCGCCAGGCCGTCTCCAGAGATCACATGACCCAAAAAGGTCACCTCCCTCAACCAGAACTCGCACTTGCTGTATTTGGCGTACAGCCTGCGTCGTCTCAGAGTGTCCAGAACCATCCGCAAGTGCTGTCCGTGCTGCGTCCGATCTCTAGAATAGATGAGTACATCATCTATGAAAACCACCACAAACTGGTCCAAGTACGGTCTGAACACCCGGTTCATCAGGTCCATGAAAGCAGCGGGGGCATTGGTCAGCCCAAACGGCATGACCAAAAACTCGTAGTGTCCGTACCGGGTGCGGAAAGCTGTCTTGGAGACGTCGGTCTCCCTGATCCTCAACTGGTGGTATCCAGACCTCAAGTCGATCTTGGAAAATACCGTGGCACCCCGCAACTGGTCAAACAAATCATCAATCCTCGGCAGCGGATATCGGTTCTTGATGGTGACCCTATTCAGCTGTCTGTAGTCCACACAAAGGCGTAGGGTCCCATCCTTCTTCTTCACAAACAGTACCGGGGCTCCCCAGGGAGACGCACTGGGCCTCACGAAACCCTTCTCCAAAAGGTCCTGCAACTGAGACTTGAGCTCTCGCAGCTCAAGCGGTGCCATCCTGTATGGCGCGGTGGAGATGGGGTTGGTCCCTGGTACTAGTGAGATCTCAAACTCGATCTCCCGCTCGGGCGGTAGTCCTGGTAACTCGTCTGGAAACACGTCGGGGTACTCTCTGACCACGAGGATGCTCTGGAAGTCTGCCACGGGGCTGTGCTCTGCCACCACACAAGCTAAGAAGGCCTCACACCCCTGGCTCAAAAGTCTCGCCGCCCGAAGTGCCGAAATGCACCTAAAACCTCCGTCCACTGGCTGCCCGTGAAACTCGAAGGAAGGCAACTCCGGAATGGAGAAGACAATCTTCCTCTCAAAGCAGTCTACCAATGCGTGGTAAGCGGACAGCCAATCCATCCCCAGGATCACCCCAAAGTCCTCCATCTGTATCATAATCAGGTCAGCTGGCAGGCTGTGTCCCCCGATGCTGACCCCGCAACCCGTGTACACCTCCTCAGCTACAAACAGCTGACCACTCGGACCTCTGATTACGAACGGGTTCTCTAACAATGTATAATCCTGGTCCAAACTAATCGCGAAACTGTCTGCGACAAACGAGTGCGTAGCGCCGGAATCGAAAAGCGTGTAAACGAGTCTGCCAGAAACTGAAACCATACCTACTACCACGGATCCCGAAGCTCTGGCGTCCCTGTGTGTTAGGGCGTTGATACGCCCCTCAGCTCTAGGTGAGGACGAAGCAGCCACACTCTGCGTCGGACGGGTAGGTGCTGGCCGGTACCCTCCTCGCGACTGCGGTCCTCCTCCTCGCGCCTGGAAACCGCGGCCTCCTGCGCGCCCTCCAGTGCTCTGCGCGGGAAGTATCTGCTGACCTCCTGCCCTAGATGGGCAGTCCCTCCTGACGTGGCCCGGCTGGCCACACTGGTAGCAGAGGGGAACCCGACTCCCGCCCTCAGTGAGTCCCTGCTGTCGGCTAGGCGGGGGTCCGGTGCTGGCGACTGGCCCCTGTCGAGGGCCCCCAAAGGCCACTGATGGCCCTGCACAACGTGACGGCTCTCCTGCGGACGCCACGTGTCTCCGTGGAGTTCTCCTAACACGCCTGGTGTGGCGGCGGAAATCTCGTTCCACCACTAACTCCCCTGGCGTACGCTCGGAAGGGGGAGGGGGTAGCGACGTGGGTGGAAGCTGAAATTCTTCTCGAACCACCTCTCGAATCAGTTGGACGAGGTCCCGAGACGGTATACTCAGGAGAAGAGGAGGGGTTGTATGTATTCCAAGCCCGGCACATCCGTCCCCCGGGCCCTGACCTCGGCCGCGCCTGCGGCTCACCCTCCTAGCTCCACGACGCGGCATCTCCTACAATGGAGACGCGAAACAAAACGGAAACGTCAAAACAGACGGTACCTAACAACACTTCTAAGAGCTCAAGTCAAGAGATATGTTGTGGTGGCTACTCTAGCTATAAACATGTGAATTGGTTATTTTCCAGTCAGTTGATTCACTTCTCGGGACGACCTTGCTCTGATACCATCTGTAACGACCCGGTTCCCGAGTCCCTACGAGACACGAGAACCGGACCGACTCGACTAATCCCAAGACCCAGTCATCCAACGAGGAAGTAACCAAAAGACAGTAAAATAAACCACATTCAGCATGAATATAACTAACAGTAAAAAGTACAGCAGTAAGGAAAGAAACTACTACAGTAGGCACCACCACAACAGTAAAACAACATTTACCATATAACAAAAACTGCAGGTAAAGAAGGTACAGCGGAAACAAAACTACTCACTAGAACAGAAACAAAAGAAGGTACAAAGCGGTGGCAACTCTACTGGACCCTACTCGGCCCAGCGTCCTCTGCAGCCGCCGACCCTGGCTGCTCAACACCTGGTCCTGAAAAAGGTAACGAGTGTAACACGTCAGCAAAACGCTGAGTAGAGTGGCAAACTAACTAAAGGCAACAGTAGAGTGTACAGTAGCTGTTATGTTCTATTACTTCCTTTATTTACATCTTTCAATTTTTCTCACTATTTCATTTACTTCTCAGATCCTTTACTTGATCTCGAATGTCCTCGTGGGACGATCTTGATTGCAGTCTTTTCCAACAGTAGAAGTAGCACGTGATGCTCTCCTGGCCGGGAGAGTCCCCCGTGGTGATCCTACCCTCAGTCAACCACCCCAAGGTCACTGACAGACGTAACGGTGACTACGGCACGCGCGATAAACGCACAGGTAGCTAGCCCGTACTGGCACGCGGTCAGTCGTTTCCGTTAACGGGTGCGCCCAAAGCACAGCACGGAACCAGGGCAGAGCCCTCTCAGTAACAGGGGTCCAACCCCTCCACAGTAACCAAACCGGGGCCTTGCCCCTCCGCAGTCCGCGCACCCTCGTCTGACTACCCTGGTTTGCCCTAGTGGGCCTAACAAGTCGGTGAAGGAGGCTAGCAGAACCCCGGGGCCCGTGGGGTAGCTAGTACTCTCCTAACACTACTAGCTCTCCTCGGTACTACGTACACGAGGGCCAACAAGTCGGTACAGAGCGGCCAAGCCTAACCCCGGGTCCCTGGGGCGGCTGGCCCCACTCTGCACTAAAACAGGTACAGGTACTTCCCTTGGTACTGCGTACCCAAGAGACAGTACAACTACATCTCAGTTCCATTCCTTTTCTTTCCAGGAGTTCCACTCCTAATTCCCCGTAGGGTTCCAGCCCTTTATCTCAGAACATCATATGTTTCACTTTCCAGATTCACGTTCTCAATTTCCATGATCTCAAACATGTTTCTTTGTTCATAACAGGCAGCTGTTAATTAGTTTCACAGGCAGCTTATATATTCCTTTCCATTTTTCCAAGACTGCAGTAATATACATTCCACTAGTTTTTCCATCCTAGGATTCATGCCATATCCTAGGATCTATCATACAATCTAGTTTTCCGGCCCTAGGATTCATGCAACACCTAGGAGCTATCATTCCATACATTTCTCATTCCTAGGGTTCATGCAATGCCCTAGGTTCTAGTTATGGTTCCATACTTTAACAGATTTTATTAATGCTTAAAACCACTCTACCAGGTACAACGGAAGTAATGGGGGCGTGGTCGGGAATCCCGTGCGCCTCCGCGACTCTCAAGACGGCAACCGAACGAGGTCCTATCACAAGGATCAAACACAAGGAGTGTCTCAAAACAGTGTATAGCTACTGTAGGCGGGTAGAGGAATAAATTCTGAATCGAACGCAACTCGAATCGCGGAAAACGGAGCCCAAACGGGCCCTAAACGGGTCGAGAAAGACAATACTGTGCAAAATCAGACGTCTGGAACTCCTTCCAGACGTCTTAAACGGTGGATCAGAGAATTACCTGTTCGGCTTGGTTCCCCGGACGTCCAGAAGTCTGTGGCGACGTCTCTCCTAGATCCCAGACGTCCGATGGTTTCTCCGGACGTCTGGAGGTCACTCCCGCCGTCTGGTACAACTTCCAGACGTCGGATTCGCAAAGGATGACGAATCCGAACACCTGCGCACAGCCAACCCTCCTCCTTCAGTACGGTCAGTCGACAAAAGAAGAAGGAGAAAGCGGAACTCACCTTTCAGACGTCTGTATGATCACACAGACGTCGACCTTGCCGTCTGGATATCAGTCCAGACGTCTGATTCTGGAGATTTTTCCAGAATCAGAACCTCGCTCGGCCTCCGCTCGCGACGCCGCCCGCGTCGCACCTCGCGCGTCCGCTGCTCCGCCCGCAGCAGGTCCCTCTTCGCGACGCTCTGCGCCCCCTGCGCCCTCCGCCGGCCGGCCAAGCTGCTCCCGGCGAGCTCGCCCTCACGGCAGAGCCCCGCCCTCGCACGCCGCAGCTCCTCCGCGCCTTCTGCTGCGCCGCTGCCGCTGCGCCCTTGCGTCCGCTCGCTCCGCCCGCAGCAGGAGAGGAGGAAGATGGTGGAGACGGGAGGGGAGGCGCGCCCCCCCTCCCCCTTTTAACGCCGCGCGGAGAGGAGGAGAGAGACGGCCGCAGTCGCCTGCAGCCGCAGAGAAGATGCGGATCGCAGGTCTGCGCGCACAGGCGCGCAGACGAATATCCCGTGCGAGTATAAATGTTCGTCAGACGTCTGTAAACTATCCCGGACGTCTGGTCAGACGTCTGGATGTGATCCCAGACGTCTTTACCGACGTCTGGGCCACCTCCCAGACGTCTTAAAAGACGTCTGGGGCACGAGCTCGTTACAGTCCCACATCATATAGTGACGAGCAGCTGAAGGCGCATAATAGGAATTTGTGATTCCACCCGGTTGCCCAAGACACCGGGGGGTCGGGTCCCCTGCTCACGAGCCTCACTCCTTGCTTGCGACCCACGACCGCAAGCCTGGTCCCCAGATCCGGTTACTGTTCCTACTCGATTACTTGATTAACCCTGGGTTTTTAAGAGAGAGAAGAGAAGGAAAGAGAGAGAGCGGGGGGTTTTGCCTCGCTCTCTAACTCTCTAACACTTAGAAGATTTCACGGTGGCCTTTGCCTCTGTTGTGCATAGCTGCTGTGCCTCCCCCTGAGGCTTGAAAAGAAGAGGCCTTTGCCTCTGTGCGTGACTTGAGAAAGAGCAAAGAAAAAGCCAAAGGAGAAGAAAAGAGCAGTGCCTTCGCACTATAGTAGCAGAGCGTTTAAGCCGTCTGATAAGGAGTGACATCGTTTGATTTGTCTGACACAGTGCACTGTGCACTTGAGCTTATGTGGATTAAACTTGCTTGATATTATTCAAATATTTGCTATTATTATAATTAGGGTAATTGGTGATTCAAATCACCATTTTACCCTATTCTTTTTGCACTATTGACATTTTCCTTCATTTATATATCATTATTGCTTGGAGTTTTGTTACAAATTGCTTATCTTGTGCTTAAATTGTTTTGTTCAGATTAATTGCAATACTTGTTCCCAGTGAATGACCTCGGACTTCAAATTCGAGTATAAATTGTATTTGTTTTTGTGTGATTTCGACCTATACTACAACACATCTTTTAAAACATCGATTCCACTCGTTAACAGGATCCTTTCTCTACGAACAATCCCTGCAGGGAATAAAAAGGGGGGTTCCGATCACTATTGCAAAGATCTACTTTGTTGCTTTTGCTCAGTATTGAAGCACCTAGAAGAAAATCTCAAAGCAGTTCCTTTTCCTTGGAAACTATATATGAAACATTTTGTTATCTTCATCATTTCTGTTCTATCATGCAGTATGCCAAGCGCTATTCTCGGAAATCTCTAAGAGTTTTGGGCAGTGTGGGAGAGCCTATAAATCCAAGTGCATGGAGGTCAGTCCTTTACCCCTTAGTCTTATGACTTGCATCACAAGTTAAATAAGTATATACTAACATCTTCTTGTGATTTAGGTGGTTCTTCAACATTGTTGGTGATTATCGATGCCATATATCAGACACATGGTGGCAAACAAAGACTGGTGGTTTCTTGGTAAACTCATCTGAGCTCCTTCCAACCACAGCATTACCAATTAAAGGGTGCTTTTTCAAAAATCCAAATGCATAAATTGCCAAATCTCATTGTCTATTTTCCTTAATACATGTTAACTTGTACAAAATCAAGTCTCTTTTTGTGTATGTCTGATGTGATGTCTATGATGTTTGCAGATTACTCCTTTGCCTGGAGCATGGCCACAGAAGCCTGGTTCTGCCACATTTCCTTTCTTCGGAATCCAGGTATTTGCCTTGCAACTCTTGTGGAAACTGCACTTGGTAACATTTACAGGCTGTTTCCCTTTTTTCCTTTTTAATGCAACCGGTGATAGTTGATAAAAAGGGAAAGGCAATAGATGGTGAATGCACTGGATATCTCTGTATAAAAAATTCTTGGCCTGCTGCTTTCAGAACCTTATTTGGTGATCGTGAGAGATATGAAACTGCATATTTTAAGCCCTTCCCTAGTTACTACTTCAGTGGTGACGGATGCAGCAGGTATAACTTGGGGGAATGGGATTTCCCTTCTTATCATTCTACTCAGTGAAAGAGTGTGAAATCATTTAGAGGCAACTGTGGAATTCAATATCCTAATGTCCGTCCTAGTTTATGATAGAAATCTCCTAAAACTTGTGATTTTACATTACAAAAAAGGGGAAGAAAGAAAAAAAAAAGAAAGGAAAATTTGAATTTTGGAAGCTATATTCAGTTATAATTGATAAATTGCAAGCTAAATATATTGCATTTATTTGTAATTTCATTATTCTTCAAATATTCTGGTAACTAATCCACTAATAGAAAAACATGAATAAAATGTGAATTGCCTACTACTTTGAGCAGGCAGTGGCTTTGCACGTAGATATGCAAAATGATAATTGTAATGCTTCATTATCAGCTGTCAAAATGACATCCTAATTTTTTGTTCACCGACGCTTGGTCAGAAGTTGATGTGTTTGGTATAAGCATCTGAACTCTGCAAATTTAGTACAACATTCCAGACTAATTTATTCGGCTATGCAGTGCACATGCTGTTCAATTCAACCATTAACCTGATGTAGGTCCCAAGCCTGATCAACTAGGTCCTTGTATTCATATGATCCAGCACACATCATACTGTCATTAGTTGTCCAGATCCAATCTTCTTCCTAAGGTCGTAGCTGCCATGGAATCCTGTGAACGATATATTTTCAAATTCTACAGAAAGTTTTTTTTTTTTCCTTTTGAGCCTTTGAAACTTGACCAGTTTTCTTCAACAGGGACAGAGATGGCTATCATTGGCTGACTGGAAGAGTTGATGATGTGATAAATGTCAGGTAATCTGAGAACTTTACTTGATACTTTTCTGTTGTGATGCCTAGGCTCAAGATATCTCACTGGATACCATTTTTTCCTCTGTTTCAATTGTATTTTAGATGACATATTGCCATTTATTTACAAAGGGAACTTATATGTTTATATGCAGTGGTCATCGAATAGGAACTGCAGAGGTGGAATCCACTCTGGTCTCACACCCTCAGTGTTCCGAAGCTGCAGTTATTGGCGTCGAGCATGAGGTGGAGCTTTCTTCAGGCACCATATAGGACTTCTCATTTTTCCATTCCCTCTCTTTACAATGTTGATCCTTAATTTCTTGCAGGTAAAGGGACAGGATATATATGCTTTTGTCACTTTGGTTGATGGTGTCACGTACAGTGAAGAACTCCGAAAAAGCCTCATAATGACAGTCAGAACTCAGTTTTGTTTTATATCTATTAAATAATTCAAAAAATGTGGCTGAAATGAAACGGTAGATTTCCAAAATAGGGTTGCAGAGGACGCAAAATCTGGTTGATTTTTTTACCAATTTATAGTTAGACATAAGCTAAAAGAAACCTAGTCAGATAGAATTTCAGCATAAGAGAAATTGACCCCTTTATATATTCCTACAGCAAGTGCTGCTATCCCAAGTAATAATTCACATGCGGGAAATGTGAACGGCGAGAAACACAAATGTCCATCCTCTCCCTCTTATGGTAAGTTACTGTCATTGTTATTATTTTATTATAGTGACTCTTAGCAGTTATTCCTGAAGCAATTGCAACCCATCAGGGGAAAAAATCAAGACAACTGATGTGGGCAGTTGTATATGGCATTCTGGCAATATATTCTGGTCAATTGTATAGCATTCTGCAGTCAATTAAATTCTGGCCTTTCTTTTTTGTATTGCTTTTTGAGAAGATATTTTTCTTTTTTTTGGGGCATTATTTTGCTGGTATATGTATAATGTTATCCACTTTGCAAATTTTCTCTGTGCACGGGCATGCTTGTACAAGTGCATGTATATGTGATGATGGTGGGTGCATGTTCTTGGATGGCCCTGGACCTCAAGCACTCTGTATAATGGAGGGCATTTTTAAGCATATTTAAAATAGTTTGTTTTTTAACCTTATTTTATCCAGGGGTCACATCCTTTGGGACCTGTATCTGGAATGGATTTACCTAGCCCTGGTTATGCTAGAACATACTCAAACAACCAATTGTACGGTCAGTATGGTAACACACCAAGAAACAAGCAGCCATTTGGATCTTATGGCAGTGGTTTGCAGTTGAATGACCGGGGTTGGCTGACCACAGATGGCAAGTACAATGCCCGGGGCCGAGGCATGGGATTTTATGGCTATGGTAATGAGAGCATGGAGGTTTTAAATGAGTTGAACAGTGGTCCAAGATCTGGTCGCTTTAAGAATGGCCAGAAGAGTCCGGGTCCTAATGTTGATTCTTCATTAGGACTGGAATATATTAGAATAATGAAGACAAACCCATGTTGTTAACCTTGCTTGAAGTGGGAAAAAGGTTAGTTGGAAGTCAAAATGGGATCCTCTTATTTCGGCATAGGCGCTGGTTACAGTTTAATATCGAACATTATAATCCACTAAAACCAATAATCTTAAATATATAGCTTAATTATATTGTTGTATGCGATAACTTGATGACAATTAATTTTTGTTTATCTGATAAAAGTTTGACTTTTCTCCTCTTCCTTTTGAGGTTACTTCTTCTTCATGTCATAACTGGACTTTTTTTTCCTAGACAACTGAAGTTATTTATTCCTGTAGGAATCGGTCTGCAGAACAGCTTTTTGGTTATTCAGAATCAGAAGCCATCGGTTAGGATGCTGTGGAGTTACTTGTTGATGCATGTGACTTTGGTGCTACTGATAATATAATAAACCAAATAAGGTCTAGTGAACATTGGACAGGAAGGTTTCCTGTTAAGAACAAGTTCGGAGAGCGCCTCCTAGCAACTGCTACAAACGCCCCGTTCTATAATGATGATGGTGGCTTGGTTGGAATCATTTGTGTATCAAGTGATTCACGCAACTTCATTGAGGTGGCATCTCCTTCTACTAGTGCAGGGCATATCAGTCGTCCTAGAATCAGCCTAACTGATAAAATTGGTGCAGATATCCAGCAGCCTCTATCAAAAAAAACGACCTTAGTAGGGTTTTTTCCTCTTTGGTGATGATCAGTTAGGAGAAAAGCAGTTGTTATAATCTACATCCATAAGACATATCATCAATAATCATGATTTTTGGTACTAACATGTTCTATTCGTTTAATGTTAAAATCTGCTAAACAGGATAATAAGGTCACCCAAAAAGTTCGCTCAAAGATGAAGGCATTTGAAAGTAGCCCCATTCATGAAGTTGAGAATAGAGAAGAACAGTGTTCTGGGCATCTGCCTGCAGATGCAACAAAAATAGATCACAGAAAAGATGTAACATCGAGTGGTGCAAGTACACCTACAGGAGATACACAAGACAATCATTTTGGTCATAGTTATGCCAGTAATGAAGAGAAAGCCCCGAGTAAAGCAATCAAAGCCAATACTAATAATGCTGAAGGGAAGGTAGGTATTCAAAAAATCTTGAGCTCAAAGGCTGAGTGATGGGTAGCTAAAAAGGGCCTTAGCTGGCACTGGAAAGGGAATGAGCATGATGGTCCAGATGTTAAGAACCGGATAACTTCACCTTGGTCACAAAATGTGAATGAGTGTGATGGAAATCATCCAATATCAAATGGGTTGGTGCAGGCTATGGATAACTATGACAATAGAATGGCAAATCATGATGTATATGGTTCACTGTCTTCTACAGATGGTACTTATGAAGTGGGGAAGATATTTATGCTAGGATGAACTGAGTGCCAAAAATGGGATGTTTTTATGTGTAAAATTTAATGCGCAGCTAGATATAATAAATGCAATAGCCTTTTCAAAAAATAAAATGCAATAGCAAGCTACGATGCTACTGGTAGCTAGTTATGACATTTCTACATCAATTGTGTTTTCTCTTTCTCTTTTTGGACTGGTTGCATTACATTTATTGACGTGTAGTGATTGACAATTTTTTATTTTCTGTTACATCAAGGCATTTATCGTTGACAGAATGAGGAAATTGACTAAGGAGGGCTTGCAGAGAACTGATAAGAGAATAGGTTTGATGAATGAAATATTGCCAGCAATGGATACAATCAAGTATGACAACTTTAACGTAGTGACATCTATTTATTTGTGTTAACTTGTTTTGATACTACTTGAATATTTAAACCTGTAATAGATGCTATTCTTGGGAGCAATGTTTCAAGGTTCAAGTTATTAGAAATGACGAATTGTCTTGGCTTTGCAAGTCACAGCTTCTTGGTGCGGTAAGGAACTGTACTATTTTCTTTTCTATTACATTTTCTAAAAATTTTCTTTTATACAAAGCTTTAAAATCTTAGTTCTAATCACTTCATTTTAGTTGCCAATGTTGTGGGTACTAACTGCAAAATCTTTTCTCGATTTTGTAAAGGTGATTGTTTGATGTGTTATTTTTACATGAATTTTTCCATTATTTGGTTTCTTTTCTTCTACCTAGATTTCATGGGTTCCTAACTTGTTGCCTTAGGGTTTATAACGCTAAAAGTTGTATTTTTCTTTGGTGCAGCTGAACATTTTTCTTTTGAATAGCATTCCTGTTCTTGTGATGGTCATTTCATTTGGAATGTACTCTTTACTTGGAGGCAATTTGACTCCTACAAAGGCACTCACATCCCTTTCTCTTTTTGTTGTCTTAAGATTCCCTCTATTCACGCTTCCTAATTTGATTACTCAGGTACACCTAATAACAAGTTCTATTGGTTTCATTTTGGAAAATATCGACTAGTTTATTCATTCTAATGGTCTTTGGAGATTGGATTGTTCATCCCAGTTACTCTGAGCATTGGGCCTTGCATGACAGGGTTGTTGGTGGATACCTATTTATTTCTTTCTTTAATCTTGTTTCTTGTATTTTACTGAAGCTTATTTTTGTCATGCAACCAACAATAAGTGAATTTAATTATAGAACATGGAGGGTTGTTCTGCAGCATTCAAGATGCTCCTGCTTCATCTCTACATGACCCCATGTGAGTTGATTATATTAGGCATTTAGCACCTCTATTGAAAATAATGCTTTTAAGGATTTACCTTTCTTATCTAATGTTTATTTTATGTTGTTGTACATATGGGCAAATACATGATTATTCAAAGTGGGTTTGGTCCAGTTATCAGGTCATTTATAATATGCAAACTTTTCTACCCTGCATTAGCTTAGCTGTAGAAAGTTGTCTCTTTCATGATCACTTTAAATACATGTAATTTTGGTTAACATATGCTATTTTTTCTGCCATAGATTAGCCACCAAAAGTTGCTTGTGTTTGTCATGACCTATAGGATGACAGTGGTGCAAGCTTCAAGAAGGAAAGAGTAGATGTGGTGGACATGCTACAACCTTTGGTCATGGTTTAGAGAACCTTTGCTGACAGTTGGTTAGCTATCACCAAAGGTAACCTTTGGTCACGGTGGCCCCTTTGGTGACGGTTAAGGAACCGTGACCAAAGGAACACTCTTTCTTGCACGCCAAACTCTGGTCATGGTTATTACTTTGGTCACGGTTTTAAACTATGACTAAGTCTTTGGTCATAGTTTATAACCATGACCAAAGCTGTTGTACCTAGCTAACGATGGGGGCTTCGGTGATGGATATATGTGAAACCATGACCAAAGCTCTCCGACTTTGGTAATGATTTTGGGTGGAACCGTCAACAAAGCCTTTAGTAACAATTTTGGGTGGAACGGTCACCAAAGACCCTTCCGCAACGCAACTTTTGTTGTCACTAATTAGTGATGGTTATAAGCCATTTGGCCACGTTTTTTGTCCATGACCAAAACCCTTATTTGTTGTAGACCTTCCCACAGACGGTGCCATTTGATGGGGCTCGTGGGCCACCATCAAGGCCACCGATGGTCATCAAAGAATTTATTGGTGCAAGGAACGTAACATGGTCACAAGCAATCCATTACAAGGGAAATGGGGTCAGACCTCCTAAGTGATCAAAGGGTCCAATCCCATGACCTACAAGCAATCACACGAAAGACAAAGAAGTTGGTAACCCAGTTCCACCGCAAGGGGTGTACGTCTCGGGGGTGGATGACACTCCCAACTCTACACTAGTATTAGTGGAGTTATAAGATCTCTCTCCCTCTCCTCTCCCCTCTCACTTGAGGGTCTCTCATCACTATTTAGAGAATGGGAAGAGTCCTAGCCTAGTAAGATCTTTTTCGTGATTTCTGGTACACCTTTTGTCAAATTGCTCGTCTGTTGTTAGGTTATGAGTAGTCATTTTTGTCTTGTGGCGATTCTGGCCTTGACTGCATCGATTCTTCTAGCAGGCTAGGTGGATCCAAGTTTGATTCCGGCTAGTCGTAGGCGAGTCGGGTAACACCGGACCCACTTATTTACCCTGTAATCAGGTAACCAGATCATCTTTTGGGTTATGCATGGAGTTTTGGATCCAAGGGTGATTTTTGCCCCTCGTCAGTCCCCGACAAGCATCAACAAAATTGTCTCGACACACTTAATCTAAACTTGGGCTTGGATTTGAATTTTAGGACATAACACACATGGTGGCCAGCCATGGAGGGTTCTAGAAGGCCTTTAAGTGGTCAATAATGGGGTGGTTTAGGTTGGGCATTAAAGAGCATTGGATGATGAATGTAAGGTGGAGATAGGGCCCTATGTCTTGTCCGCCATGTTGGGTATTTAGGAGAGGATTGGGAATAGACTATAGTAGTGGATTAGGTTGGTTTTTGGGTAATCCAAACTTAAATTAATTGCAATTCAACATGTGAATTTTGTACGTAATCAAATTAGGTATAACTAATTACCAAATCAAATGTAATTTAACTCTTTAAATTATAATTAATTTATTCTTCAATTAGGAACCCATCAAAAACATTGTTGCCTTCATCGTACAAATAATGAAGCTATAGGATTGGTGAAATTTTGGTGCTAAGCCCCTTCAAGTATTCCAAATATTCATGAATCTTTCACACATGAAGGAAAATATTATCCTGAGGTCTAATCCATTAGACTGTTGTCATTCCTCCTTAGACAATATTGTTCTTGATATCTCTTTATGTCATTAGGAGGAAAACAAAGATCAGAGCTCTTTCCAAAGGCCTTTCTTTTCTTCTTACATTGAGTCTGATAAGGAAGTTATGACCACATGTGGAATTTTCATTCCCAATATACGCAGAGCGAGCTCATGCCTCCATCTATTACATACACCTATATAACAAATTTATGTGATCCCTTTGAGAGATCATGTTGAATGGGAGATTTTGCTTATCAGAATGATATGTCAGAAAAATACGTCATCGCAGTACAAATCACATGGTGGAAAATCCCGAGCAAAAATATTTATTAAAACTAACCACGAAAGTTAGGTCGTATCCACAGGGAGGAACAGATGCAATAAATTCACAAATACTTTCCCATTATATTTGCCTAATCCAGTGCAGAATTCATGCCAAATCCGATGCGAAACGAAGTGAAAGGAAGAAGACATATTATAACTCAAGAATGCAAGGGTTATGTGTTCAATTTCTCCATAATGGCATGTCTTGTAAATAAAATTAGAATTCAAGACATTGGGCTCTCTCCTCTAAGCAGGGTTCGTACTTGTTGATATTTCATGCATTCATGTTAGGAATCTAATTCAATATATAAAGAGCTAAATGCATGAGAGAAATAGTGTAGACTTGTGAGGGCATGCACGTAATTTTGGCTGAATAGAATAATCAAAACCAAAAATCCAAAACCAACAATGGCATTCAATGTAATATTTAATGTCACCCAAAATAGAGGATGTAATCCTCTTGGCCGTGCGCACATTTGAGGCTGCAGTGAGTAGCGAGACTTTTAGTGGAGATCGACTGACGCAAGGGGATTCTGTTGGTGATAGCAGCATCAATGATGGCTATCGAAGGTGGTCGGCCGACGGCTTGGAGGTCATCAGTGTTCCAGTCATCACGTAGTATGTCGGTTGGCAGCACGAATGGCGTGGAAGCACTCGTGAGGGCAAGGGGAGCTTGTTGGCATCGACGGTGCAGAGTTTCATGGTCGAAGGTGGAGGCTGCGAGTGGAGGAGCCTGGCTGGTTGATGGGTGGTGTAGACCCGGATAGGTTGTGTTAATATAGTGATTTAATCGTTGAAATGAGTATAGTGGTTAACCTAAATCAAGCCTAACCATCTTTTTACAAATTTTTTTTTAACCTGGCCTACTTGATTTTATCTTGGTCACTTTTAGGCCCAGGGTCGAACTCAGGGAGGCGGGATTAGAGGTGAATAATTTTCTACGCCTTTCCTACAATGAATCTCTTCCGTTTGTTTATTATGTTTTTGGTGTTTCTCTATTTAAGATTTTTTTCTGATACTTTTGTCCTTGAGGTATACCTTCAAAATCAGGTCCTTAGCTTAGAGCCAAATTAGGGTTCCAAAACTGGTCTTGCTATTCGCAAGACCGAGTACCTGCAAGACAAGGATTATCCTTTCTCTTTTACTATTTTTTTTATCTTTTTAATAGCAGGAAAGAGAAATAGAAATAAGATAAATATAGTATATATATATATAGATATATATTATATATATATATATATATATATACGGGTGGGGGTGGAGGTGGAAATGGCGTGTACACGGAGTCGAGTTGATCATCGTCTAGGAAGATGAAATCAACAGGACGAAGTGCCGCATGGAGTGTTGGATGGATGGGTGGAAGGTGTGTGCGGAGACGCTTTCTGTACGCAGGTATCGGGGAATATCAGCAACTAGTGCAGATATTCCCGCGATATAACACGTGGTAGGTGATATGAAGGTAAGTATATATTTATATGTATATATATATATATAGGGTTATAATTATATAGGTGTATATGTAGTTATATATATATATATATGTATATATATATATATATTTATTTATTTATTTATTTATTTATAGTTAGATATATATGTATGTATATATATCTATATAGATATAGATATATATATATATATATATAGTAATATATCTATATAAATATATATATGTATATATGTATATAGATATATTAATATAAGTATTTATGTATATAGATATATGTAGATATATATATATATATATATATGTATTTATATCTATAGATATATATGTATATATGTATGTATATCTGTATATATATGTGTATAAATATATATATATGTGTGTGTGTGTGTGTGTATGTATGTATGTATATATACTTATATATAGTTGTATAGGTACTAATATGTGTATATATATATATATGTATGTATATATATAAATATATATGTGTGTGTATATATATATATAAGTATGTATATAGGCGTGTACAAGTGAGTTTGTGTGTGTATGAGTGAGAGAGTGGCTGCTGGAGAGTGAGCGGGAGAGAGAGCTGGAGAGTTAAGTCGTCCGATGCACACAGCTAACATCTGATGGCCCGGATGCGCATAGGCGCACGCATATGCAGGTGCGCAAGGATGCGCGCGCGCTGGAGGCTGCAGGCTTGAAGGAGATCGCAACGTAGCACACTGCGTAGTGCAGCGCACCGCACTGCGAGCTGGAGTGACGCAGACGCGGATGCGAGCGTGGGCGCAGACGGGTGCGGGCACTGGAGCAGATGCTGCGGGCACAAGCGTACGTGGGAGCAGGCACGGTGATGGGCTAGAGACGGTTGCAGCGCGGAGAGAGAGCGCGCGGTGACCGGATAAGTGAGAAACTTCCTGGTCCGCACTGTAGCTACAGTGTTCCGCTAAAACGCGTGAAAAGTAGCTACAATGCTCGCGCGGCGCGGACAACCGGTTGCGGCCAGTTCTGCGTGCACGAGTGCTCTGGAGCGGGCCTGCACGTGCGGAAGGAGCTGCGCAGGCTGCTGCAGGGGCACGCAGTGGCCCACGCGCGGGCTGGAGGCTGCTGCGTCGTGCTGCTACTGCTGCTAAGCTTCAAAGCTCGAGTCTGCAGCAATGGCGGAAGTGCTTGAACGTCGAAATAGAGGGTGGAATCCACCACACCGACCTGCTCTTAGATGAGCTGGGCGGTGGTGGGACTCACAGTGGTGGTCGTGGACCACTGTGAGCTGCTCCTGCCTACAGCGTATCTCTTCAGGAGGAAGAGGTGCTGTGTATGGAGGGGAGAGGGGAGGAGACGGCCTGGAGAAGGGTCTACGAGTGTGTGTTGCATGGACCAGGCTACCTTACGCAAGGAAGATGGCTGGTCTTTTAAAGACAAAGGAGTCGCCTGCCACAGCCATGCCCTGGGCTGCATGACCAGCCATGCAGCTGGCAGAGAATGGCATGAAGAAGAGCAAGCCATGCCCTGCAGCAGCACGGGGAGGAAGCTTTCAAAGCAAAATAAAAAATGAAGATGGTGAAACTGCGACGCAACCCTTGATGAAGACGTTAATTACAAGGCCAATTATTCACTTTCCTCTCCTCTCAATTAAATGCATGCATGAGTTAATTTTTACAAATGTAACTATGGCTGCCTAATATACAATGGCAATGCTAGGAAATAACACAAGATGGCACTTTTATTAGTGTATTTTTGTTGTGCAATCATACCCCCATGCCTATCTTTTGCTAGTCCCTAGCAAAACATTTTGTATTGTATTTAGAAATGATCTTAAGCTGAAGATTTTCTTCTGAGGCGACATAGGTGTGTTTATTTGTTGGATATTGTGAAAACCAATTGTAGAGAAGACTACCTGTACTTTAAGTCTTGCATGACATAGACCATCTCTCAACTAACCTGGACTCTTGATATTTAAACCTTAAGTACGATTTCCAGGACCCAGGAGGTTTTTGCCGTACTCAAGAGCTTAAGAGATTATGGCTTGTGCATAGTGAAGGATCAAGACTGACCAGATGACTCAAGCCCAGGGTTTCACGAATTTTTAGTGCAGGTTGGTCCCAGTTTCAGCTCATGTCTTCGATTGATCCTTAAAAAGATGATGGAAAACTCAACTCCCATTTTATTACATTTGTGGCTCAAAGAAAATAGCGTATTTGTAACTTGCCCTGAAGAATTTTTGTAGGGAGAAGATTTTACAGACATTTGCGAGATATACTGACTTATTTGTACCCTTTTTTTTTTGCTGAAACACATGTCAGTATATCTCTTACAACTTTATTTGGAGGAGCACACTTTTCTTTCGGTGGGAGAGTTCCATTTTGGTGGAAAGAGTCTGTTGCGACCCGATACCCGAATCCCTACGAGATACGAAAATCGGACCGACTCGACTGATCCCAAGACCCAATTGTCCAACGAGAAAGTAACCAAAAGAGTAGTAAAATAAACCACATTCACCATGTATATAACTAGCAGTAACAAAATACAGCAGTAAAAAAGAGAAATACTACAATATACACCACCACAACAATAGAGAAATAAACATGTACATAAACATGAAGCTTACAACGAAAAGAGTACAAGGGTAACAGAAACTACTCACAACAACAGAAAGAAAAGTACAGTGGGTACTACACAAGTAACACTACTGGGCTCTACTAAGCCCAGCGCCCTCTGCAGCTGCCGACTCTGGTTGCTCAACACCTGGTCCTGAAAAGGTAACAAAGGTGACACGTCAGCGAAACGCTGAGTAGAGTGGCAACTAAAAGCTAAGAAACAGTAAGGTGGACAGTAGCTGCTATATTTTTAATTTCTTTCTTTAATTTTTCTATTTATTCACTATTGAATTATTTCTCAGATCCTTCTCTTGATCTTGAATGTTACTCGTGGGAACGATCTTGATTGCAGTCTTTTCCGAAAAGTAGAAGTAACACGTGGTGCTCTCCTGGCCGGGAGAGTCCCCCGTGGTGGTCCTACCCTCAGTCAACCACCCCAAGGTCGCTGACAGGCGTAACGGTGACTACGGCACACGCGATAAACGCACGGGTAGCTACCCCGCACTGGCACGCGGTCAGTCGTTTCCGTTAACGGGTGCACCCAAAGCACGGCATGAAACCAGTATAGGGAAAAGCCCTCTCAGTAACAGGGGTCCAACCCCTCCACAGTAACCAAACAGGGGTCTTGCCCCTCCATAGTCCGCACACCCTCGCCTGACTACCCTGGTTTGCCTAGTGGGCCTAACAAGTCGGTGTAGGAGGGCTAGCAGAACCTTGGGGCCTGTGGGGTAGCCAGTGCACTCCCTACACTAGTAGCTCTCCTCGGTACTGTGTACATGAGGGCCAAAAGTCGGTACAAAGTGGCCAGACCTAACCCTGGGTCCCTGGGGCGACTAGCTCCGCTCTACACTAAACAGGAGGGGACAGTCGCTCTCCTTGGTACTCCGTACTCAAGGGTCAGCTCACTTCCCCAATTCTATTCCATTCACTTTCCAAGAGTTCTACTTCTAATTCCCCGTAGGGTTCGTGCTCTTTTAACTCAGCCAATTTAGGTTTCATCATTTCAGCTTTATATTTATATAGCCCATGTTCCCAACCGTAATATTCATTCATAATCAGGCAACTGTTAACCAATTACAGGCAGTTATCGTTTCCTTTCTACTTTTCCAAGACTGCAATGTATATGCCTTCAATCTAGTTTCCTAATCCTAGGATTCACGCCATACCCTAGGATCTATCATTCAATCTAGTTTCCAATCCTAGGATTCATGTAATACCCTAGGATCTATCATTCAATCTAGCTTTTCAATCCTAGGGTTCATGCAATACCCTAACTCTATTAATTATTTCACAAATGCATAATTTTTGATAAATAATTGAAAGGGCCACTCTACTCGCAAAATCGGGAGTACTGGGGGCGTAATCGGCAAGCCCGCGCACCTCCGCAACCCCCAAAGCTGCAACGGAACAGGATCCTAACACAAGGATCAAAGACAAGGAGCTACTCAGAACAGTATACAATTACTGTAAACAGGTAGAGGAACTAAATCTGAGAAGAACGAAACTTGAAACGCGGAAAACGAACTCCGAACGTTCCCTAAACGGGTCAAAAACGATGAGTCTGACCAAAATCAAATGTCTAGAACTTCTTCCAGACATCTTAAATGACAGCTCCGGTCATACATTGATCTGTGCAGTTCTTCAGACGTCCAGAAACCCGCTGAACCATCTGGAATTAGTTTCCAGACATCAGACTGTCACCCCGGATGTCTGGAGACCCTCTCCGTCGTTTGGTGCTGTGCCCAGATGTCTGATCTGTGTGGGATGGCGTGCCCTTGCGCCTTCCCGAACAAGTCCTGCACACACACACGCCCGCTCTCATCACAAAAGGATGCAGAAGACTTCGGCGGAACGGCTGCATGGCCATACACGCGAAAGAAGCAGAAGAAAATAACGTACCTGTCAAACGTCTGGACCTTCCTCCAGACGTCTCCGGCATCGTCTGGACATAAGTCCAGACGTCTGATTCTGGGAAACTTTCCCAAAATCAGAACCTTCTCGCTCTCCGCCCGCAGCGCACGGTCGTGCCGCGCCGCGTCCGCCTGCTGCCTAAGCTGCAGCAGCTCTTCCCCAGCACAACACGCTTGCTGCACACCTACCGGCCGACTCTGGCTGCTCTGGCAAGCTCACACCCTCGCGGTCAAGCTCCCTCTTCCTCTCGCAACTGCCCCTCCCCACACACTCGTAGCAGCCGCTGCTGTCGCTCTCGCCTACTCGCTCTCTCGCTAACAGGGGAAAGAAGAAGAAGAAGGCGGTGGAGTGAGGGTGACGGAGAGAGAGGTGTATTTGAAGGCAGCGCAGGGAGAGAGAAAGAGGAAAAGGTTGCATCTGCAGGGAGGGAGGAAAGAGAAGGAGGAGGGCGGTAGGTTCAGTCTGCACGCGCATGCGCGTAGACGCAAACCTATACGCAGAAAAAATTTAATTCCAGACATCTGGGAAGGCTTCCAGATGTCTGGACCACTGGAGACTTCTCTTTTACAGACCAGGTACTGCGCATGAGGGGACGTTTGTGTGTTGCCAAAGACGAGGAGCTATTGAGAGAGCTCCTGACTGAGGCACACGGTTTCAGATTCACCATACATCCCGAAAATACAAAGATGTACCATGACTTTAGACGCGACTTTTGGGGGAGAGGGATGAAGCGGGATGTGGGTGAATTCGTGCAGCAGTGTTTAGTGTGCCAGCAGGTGAAAGCCGAGCATCAGAGGCCTGCAGGACCGCAGTAGCCACTTCCAGTGCCGGAGTGGAAGTGGGAGAGAATCACCATGGACTTGGTGGTGGGCTTACCTGTTACCCAGCGAGGACATGACGTAGTCTGGGTAATCGTTGATAGATTGACGAAGACGACGCATTTCTTGCCAATCCAAGTCACCTTGGGACCAGCACAGTTGGCAGAGAGGTATATCCGCGACGTGGTACATCTACACGGAGTTCCGCGGGAGATCGTATCCGACTGGGATACGTGCTTTACATCCTAGTTTTGGGCTATGTTTTAGCAGGCCCTGGGGACGCGGTTGAGGTTCAGTACAGCTTGCCACCCCCAGACGGACGGACAGTCTGAGCGCACGATACAGACACTTGAGGACCTTTTGCATGCCTGTGTACTGGAAGGAGGGGCTGTTGGGAGGAGCATTTGCCCCTGACAGAGTTTGCATATAATAACAGTTATCACTCGAGCATCGGCATGGCACCCTACGAGGCTCTGTACGGCCGAAGGTGTACAGCACCCTTGAGTTGGGTTGAGGTGGGGACCAAGTTGGAGGTTGGCCCCAGGCTGATTCGGTAGAGTCAGGAGGTAGTTGAGTAGATTCAGAGGTGACTCCGCACTGTCAGGAGCAGGCAGAAGAGCTATGTAGATCGAAAATGCAGAGAGGTACAGTTTGAGGTTGGGGACCACATCTTCCTTTGTGTTTCGCCCATGAAGGGCCTGCAGCGGTTTGGGGTGAGAGGGAAGCTCGCGCCGAGGTTCGTGGGGACCTTTGAGGTCTTGGAGCGGGTTGGACCTGTTGCTTATAGCTTGCCCTCCCTCCTCAGCTTCCTGGTGTACACAACATGTTCCACGTGTCCAACTTCAGGAAGTACGTCGCCGATCCCAATCACGTCCTGAGTCACAAGAGCATCGAGGTGGGCGACGACCTGACCTACCCCGAGTGGCCAGTACAGATTCTCGACAGAGCCGTCCGCAATCTAAGACGGAAGCAAGTACCCCTGGTGAAGGTTTTGTGGAGGAGCCAGCGGTACGATGAGGCTACCTGGGAGCCTGAGGCGGCGATGCGAGAGCGGTACCCGGAGCTTTTCACGGGTACGTCTTTTCGGACCGGCTTCGATCCTCTTTGAGTTTGTTATGCATATATCATTCTTTTCCGCACTCTAGTTAGCGCAAGTTTCGAGGACGAAACTTCCTTTGAGTTTGCTATATTGTTATAACCCGGGGCATCAAGCATCATTTAAGATGTCTGGGAGGTGGTCCAGATGCCTGGTCAGACGTCTGGAAGCCCTCCCAGACGTCTAGAATTAAATTTTTTTGGCGTACGGGTTCGCGTCTGCACGCATGCGCGCGTAGACTGAACCCGCCACCCTCCTTCTTCTCTTTCCTCCTTCCCTGCAGACATAGCCTTTTCCTCTTTCTCTCTCCCCGCGCTACCTTCAATTACACCTCTCCCTCTCCCTCACCCTCACTCCACCACCTTCTTCTTCTTCCCCCTGTCAGCGAGAGAGCGAGCGGGTGATAGCGGCTGCAGCGGCTGCTACGAGTGTGTGGGGAGGAGGGGCTATTGCGAGAGGAAGAGGGAGCTCGACCGCGAGGGTGCGAGCTCGCCGAAGCAGCCAGAGCTGACTGGCGGGTGCGCAGCAAGCGTGTGGTGCTGGGGAAGAGCTGCTGCAGCTCAGGCAGTAGGCGGACGCGGCACCGCACGGCCATGCGCTGCGGGCAGAGAGCGAGAAGGTTCTGATTCTGGGAAAATTTCCCAGAATCAGACGTTTGGACTTACGTCCAAACGACGCAGGAGACGTCTGGAGGAAGGTCCAGACGTCTGAAAGGTATGTTATTTTTACCTTCCTCTTTCGTGTGCACGGCCATGCAGCCGTTCCGTCGAAGTCTTCTGCATCCTTTCGTGTTGAGAACGGGTGCTTGTGTGTGCAGGATTTGTTCAGGGAGGTGCAAGGGCACGCCATCCCACCCAGATCAGACGTCTGGGCACAGCACCAGACGACGGACAGGGTCTCCAAACGTCCGGAGTGACAGTCGAACGTCTGGAAAATAAGTCCAGACGGTTCAGCGGGCTTCTGGACGTCTGAAGGATCGCGCAAATCAAGTTATGACCTGAGCGATCATTTAAGACATCTAGATGAAGTTCCAGACGTCTGATTTTGGGCAGACTCATCGTTTTTGACCCATTTAGGGTCCGTTCGGAGTCCGTTTTCCGCGTTTCAAGTTTCGTTCTCCTCAAATTTAGTTCCTCTACCTGTTTACAGTAATCATATGCTATTCTGAGTAGCTCCTTGTCTTTGATCCTTGTGTTATGACCCCGTTCCGTTGCAACTCTGGGGGTTGCAGAGGCGCGCGGGCTTGCCAATTACGCCCCCAGTACTCCCGATTTTGCAGGTAGAGTGGCCCTTTCAATTATTTATCAAAAATTATACACTTGTGAAATAATTAATAGAGTCTAGGGTATTTCATGAACCCTAGGAATGAAAAACTAGATTGAATGATAGATCTTTGGGTAATGCATGAATCCTAGGAGTGGAAAACTAGATTGAATGATAGATCCTAGGGCATGGCATGAATCCTAGGACTGGAAAACTAGATTGAATACATATACATTGCAGTCTTGGAAAAGTAGAAAGGAAATGATAACTGCCTGTAATTGGTTAACAGTTGCCTGATTATGAATGAATAATTACGGTTGGGAACATGGGCTATATAAATATAAAGCTGAAAAGATGAAACCTGAATTGGCTGAGTTGAAAGAGTACGAACCCTACGGGGAATTAGGAATAGAACTCCTGGAAAGTGAATGGAATAGAATTGGGGAAGTGAGCTAGCCCTTGAGTACGGAGTACCAAGGAGAGCGATTGTCCCCTATTTAGTGCAAAGCGGAGCTAGCCACCCCAAGGACCCGGGGTAGGTCTGGCCACTTTGTTCCGACTTTGGCCCTCGTGTACACAGTACCGAGGAGTGCTACTAGTGTAGGGAGAGCACTAGCTACCCTACAGGCCCCGGGGTTCTGCTAGCCCTCCTACACCGACTTGTTCGGCCCACTGGGCAAGCCAGGGTAGTCAGGCGAGGGTGCGCGGACTGTGGAGGGGCAAGACCCCTATTTGGTTACTGTGGAGGGGCTAGACCCCTGTTACTGAGAGGGCTCTACCCTATACTAGTTCCATGTTGTGCTTTGGGCGCACCCGTTAACGGAAACGACTGACCGTGTGCCAGTGTGGGGTAGCTACACATGCGTTTATCGCACATGCCGTAGTCACCGTTACATCTGTCAGCGACCTTGGGGTGGTTGACTGAGGGTAGGACCACCACAGGGGACTCTTCCGGCCAGGAGAGCACCACGTGCTACTTCTACTTTTCAGAAAAGACTGCAATCAAGATCGTTCCCATGAGGAACATTCAAGATCAAAAGAAGAATCTGAGGGATAATTCGATAATGAGTAAACGAAAAATATAAAGAAAGAAATTAAAAATATAATAGCTACTGTCCACCTACTGTTTCTTAGCTTTTAGTTGCCACTTTACTCAGTGTTTCGCTGACGTGTCACCTTTGTTACCTTTTCAGGAGCAGGTGTTGAGCAGCCTGAGTCGGCAGCTGTAGAGGGCGCTGGGCCTAGTAGAGCCCAGTAGTGTTACTTGTGTAGTACCCACTGTACTTTTCTTTCTGTTGTTGTGAGTAGTTTCTGTTACCCCTGTACTCTTTTCATTGTAATCTTCATGTTTATGTACATGTTTATTTCTCTACTGTTGTGGTGGTGTATACTGTAGTATTTCTTTTCTTTATTGCTGTATTTTGTTGCTGCTAGTTATATACATGGTGAATATGGTTTATTTTACAGCTCTTTTGGTTACTTTCTCGTTGGCCGACTGGGTCTTGAGATCAGTCGAGTCGGTCCGATTCTCGTATCTCATAGGGATTCAGGAACCGAGTCGTAACAGAGTCTCTCCTAAACACAAGACTAAAGCCTGGGATAAAAAGTCTACCTACATGCACAGGTAAGGACTCCACCTTCCCTAATGAACACTAGGGTTGGATCTTATGTTCACCTGGTCTTTCTTGATATGTGTAGTGTGAACCAAGATTACTTAGGCTCTCGAGTAGAAGCAAACCAACGGATCCTGTACTGGTGTCTCAGGTACAAGAATATGTCCTTAGTTAGGAGAGATTCTGATCTATCTTGTCAATGCTCAACTGAATTAAGCCGAGCCTGAGCGAATCAAGCTTCTGTGGCCTGGAAAGTCTTCAAAACAGTGGTTGAATATCCATAAACACTTATTGTATTTTTGTTTCAGCCTTCAGATCATTACTAAACACCATTTTTTTTTATACATATTTATAGATAGATGGAGACTGCATGATACCATAAAATACCCAGATCCTATGGATGCCTATCCACTCCCTCATGCCAAACGATGCTATGTCCTCATATGCATGAAGGGTAGGGTAGAGGAAGGACCAAAGATCGGGTAATGAGAGCTGAGGTGCAGGGTATACAGCAGGGTGGTAGGGTGGGTGGATGGTGGGTGGTGAAGTGAAAAGTGAAGTGAGCGTGACAGTGGCAGAGTTTTGTTGGGGTGCCTCCCAACGAGCGTGGAATTTAACGTCCCTAGCTAGACTCAGAATGAGGCACAACATTAGTTACCCTCCAGCAAGGCAACAGTTTCTCAAACGGAGGTAGGTTCATGAGTAAGATAGGGTTTCAAATGTTTCCCATTGACCGTAAATTTATGCCCAGATTTGGGATCTTCATTTTCAATGGCCCCGTTGGGAAATGGTCTCGAGACCAGGAAAGGACCAGTCCATTTGGACTTCAATTTCCCAGGAAAGAATTTGAGCCGGGCATTGTAGAGCCAAACTTGATGAGATGGCTCAAATTCCTTCCGCCGAATACGGCTGTCATGAAAAGCCTTAGTACGTTTCTTGAAAGTTAAGGCAGAATCATAGGCTTCACGACGGAGCTCTTCCAGCTCTTGGAGTTGGAGTTTCCTTTCTCGACCATACAAGTCTGGGTTGAGGTTACATTGGCGAACCGCCCAATAAGTGCAGTGCTCCAACTCCACAGGCAAATGACAAGGCTTCCCGTAAACGATTCTATAAGGAGACATACCAAGGGGAGCCTTGAAGGTGGTCCGATATGCCCAAAGGCGTCAATCAGCTTGTCGGACCAATCCTTACGGTCAAGCCGAACCGTTTTCTGGAGAATTTGCTTGATTTTCCAGTTCGACACCTCTGCCTGGCCATTCGTCTGAGGATGATACAGAGATACGATACGATGGTGGACTCCGTATTTCCTCAGAAGTGACTGAAAAGAAGCATGGGTAAAGTGACTTCCTCCATCCGAGATAATGGCTTGAGGGATCCCAAAGCGTGCAAAAATGTGGTCTTTGACAAATCGAGTGGATATAACATGGTCAGCATGGCGCATGGGAATAGCCTCGATCCATTTCGAAACATAATCAACAGCCACGAGGATATATTCGAAGCCGTTGGAAGGAGGAAAGGGACCCATGAAATCAATTCCCCAAATGTCGAAGATTTCCGCAGTTAGGATGGGTTGCAAGGGCATCATGTCATGACGTGACATTGACCCTAATGACTGGCACCTAGTGCAATGTTTGGCATAATTGTGTGCATCCTGGTGAAGGGAGGGCCAAAAGAAACCGCACTGCAACACCTTGGCTGCAGTTTTCCACCCAGGGAAATGGCCTCCGCAGGCCTAATCGTGGCAAAAGGATAGCACACTGGGGAATTCGCTGTCAGAAATACAGTGACGGATGATTTGATCAGCACCTATTCGAAAAAGAAGTGGATTATCCCAGAAATAATACTTTGCTTCTGCCATGAGACGCTCGCGCTAGTTTTTAGGCCAACCACGTGGAAGGGATCCAGAAGCAAGGTAATTGGCAATGTCGACATACCAAGATCCACTTGCCACATTAATTGCCAATAGGTGCTCATCGGGAAAAATCTCATTAATCGGCAGAGTAAGTCCAATATGGTCAGGGTCCAGTCTAGAAAGATGATCAGCCACAATATTCTGGGCTCCAGCCTTATCGCGGATCTCAATTTCAAATTCTTGGAGCAAAAGGATCCAACGAATCAGTCTAGGCTTGGCATCCTTCTTGTGCATGAGATGGTGAATGGTCATGTGATCAGTGAAAACAATAACATGTGAGCCTAGAAGGTAAGAGCGGAATTTCTCCAGCCCAAAGAGGACCGCCAGTAGTTCTTTCTTAGTGGTAGTATAATTACGCTGGGCCTCGTCCAACGTCTTACTGGCGTAGTACACCACAAAGGGGTGTCTATCGCGTCTTTGTCCCAGGATGGCTCCGACTGCAAGGTCGGAAGCGTCACACATGAGTTCAAAGTCGAGGGACCAATCAGGTGGCTAGAGCACAGGGGCCTTGGTGACAGCATTACGCAGCTGCGTGAATGCTCGTATGCAATCAGGGCCCATATCGAAGGGTACGTCGGTCGATGGAAGATGAGTTAAAGGTCGAGAAATCTTGGAGAAATCTTTGATGAATCTCCTATAGAAACCGACGTGTCCCAGGAAGGAGCGGATTTGTTTGACAGAGCCAGGCATAAGTAAATCAGCAATTACATCAAGCTTAGCTCTGTCAACCTTGATACCCCTATCGAAGATGATATGCCCAAGAACAATTCCCTCGTGTACCATAAAATGACTTTTTTCCCAGGAAAGCACGAGGTTTACATCAATACATCTCCTAAGGATACGGGTCAAGTTGGCAAGACAGTTATCAAAAGATGGTCCAAAGATAGAAAAGTCATCCATGAAGACCTCGAGAAAGTCACCCACCATGTCATGGAATATCACCAGCATAAATCTCTGGAAAGTTGCTGGCGCATTACAAAGTCCGAATGGCATCCTTCTAAATGTAAAGGTGCCGAAGGGGCAGGTACAGGTGATTTTCTCTTGGTCCCGAGGGTCAATTGCCACCTAGTTATATCCTGAGAATCCATCCAGGAAACAGAAAAATTTATTTCCTGCTAACCGCTCCAGGATTTAGTCAATGAAAGGTAGCGGGAAGTGATCTTTCTTAGTTGCAGCATTGAGTTTCCTATAATCTACACATACTCTCCAAGATGTAGGAGTGTGTGTAGGGATGGATTCGCCCCTGTCATTGACATGGATGGTGAGTCCTACCTTTTTTGGGCACGACATGAATCGGACTCACCCAGGGGCTATCGCTGATCGGGTAGATTATACCTGCATCCAACCACTTAATAATTTCCTTCTTAACAACCTCCCGCATGTTAGGGTTAAGACGTCGTTGCATCTCGCAGGAAGGTCGAGCCTCCTCCTTTGCATATATACGGTGAGTGCAGTAGGAGGGGCTAATGCCAGTTAAGTCTGATAAAGACCATCCAATGGTTGCCTTGTGTTCCATAAGGACCTTCATTAGTTTGCACTCTTGCTCCCTGGCAATTTTGAACTGATGATTATGGGGAGCATTTCATTTGGTCCCAAGAAAACATACTTAAGTGTACTAGGCAGCTCTTTCAGCTCGAGAGTGGATGGTGAAAGATCTGGCATTTCTTGGGACGAGAGTGTCCCAAGCGGATCGGAAAACAAGTCAGGAGGAAGAAGTTGGCCCTCAGATTGACCAAGAAGAGGGGCTTCTTGGATAGATGGATCCAAAAAGGAATAGCCCCAGTGAGTAGTATGTGGGCTCAAGGTCCCAGTGTGGAGTTGCAACTCCACCTGATTTGACGGGAAAGAAAGGGCAATCCGATCTTCAAGAGTGTGGACCGGTGGTGAGTAGCCCGGATATGACTCAGACCACGAGGTATGGGAAGTGGAGAAAACCTCGTCAGAAGTCTGGTCAGGAGAAGGTACGGGAATAGGGAGGAATGGGGGAACGTCACAATATGTGTCGGTCAGGCAATCGTCAGTGTTTAAAGGCAGTCCGCAACAGTCAGAATAAGTCCTAATTAGTCCGATACACTCACTGATGGTCGTGTCCTCGTCAGACGTGTCATCCTCGATGCAATCGCAATCAAAGTTCTTGGCTGCCTTGAAGATGTTAAGCTTGAGCTTCTCAGATCCAACGACAATCTCAATACAGCCCGACTCGCAGGTGATATGGGCGCGAGCTGTGTCCAAGAAAGGTCGACCAAGGATGATCGGACAACTAGAAAGTGAGCTAGGAACTTCCATATCCAAAACAAGAAAGTCAACAGGAAAATAGAGACTGTTGACTCTAACCACCACGTCTTCCACCACACCCTTTAGAATTTTGACAGAACGATCTGCCAACTGTAACGTGACAGGGGTGGGTTTCAGATTTCCTAAAGAAAATTTTTTGAACATGATGGTTGGTATAAGATTGATGGAAGATCCTAGATCAAGCAAGGCACGATTAAAATTGCAGCCTTGGATGCTACAGGAAATAAGCAATGTGCCCGGATCTTTCTGCTTCAGTGGTAGATTTGACAGTATAGCACAACTCATATGAGACAAGAGAACCACCGGATTCTTAGTTTTCTTTGACTGTCGCCTGGGTGTTGTGTAGTCTTTGAAAAATCGGGTGACAGTAGGTATGTGGTCGATAGCCTCTAGCAGGGGTACCTTGATTTCAACATCAATGAATAAATTACGCAGGTTATCAAAGGCCTGTGTATCCTTCTTCTTGCCTTTTGGCTCCCTCAGTAGAGCCTCAGGGAATGGGATTGATTCTGGCACCAATTTAGGTGTATCATCCTCTCGCAAATGTGGTGCGCATCCCGAATGAGAGGGCGATGAAGAAGACGAAACAAGACCAGGTCGAGGCTGATCGACAGTCTGCTTACCGCTCCTCATAGTGATCGCATTGGATGATGCGGGTCCAGTGGGATCATAAGGCGGAGGAGGGTTCACAATAGGGACATAAGAGTGAGGTGCTGCAGCGGGATTAGCCTGAAATCTCGGTGGTATGCTCGGAGCTTACAGAATCTAATGAACCTACCCATGAGAAGGTCGTACCTGTGGTTCAGGACCACGAGGTACGAAATTTCGTGGGTTGGGAACAGGTTGGGCTGGGAGAGTGCCCTGAGATCAAGTCGCCATGCGTAGTTGACTGATCTCAGCATTCTGCTATGCCAATTGGTGCTGAAGAGAGGTCATGTTCTCTTCATGGCGCTTTGACATTTCCGTCATCATTCGCATCAATTTCTCAAGAGGACTTGATGCGTGTTCTATTTGCGATATGTAAGGACCCAATGGCGGATTCGCCACAGAATTAGACTGGGCCCTTGGGATGACGGGTGCGGACAGTCGCATTAGCCCACCCACAGGATTTTAGCGCTGCGGGTTGCTGGACCATGCGAAGTTCGAATGATTTTGCCACCCTGGGATATAAGTGGCAGAGAACGGGTTGTTCCCCAGGGCACAAGCGTCTTCTAAGGCAGAAGACGAATCCGCATGTAAATATGCTTTCGAGCACATGGAGGCTTGGTCCTCCGTGTCAAAATACTGGCTTGCAGAAGCCAGATCCACATGACTTACTGAATCACTCAGCGCGATACTCGGTAAGGAAGGTCTCACGGGGTTTCTAGGGATAAGCCTGGTGTTGGAAGAATTAGGATTGTGACGAAGTGGTGAGGTGGGGGTGTTTGCCATAGAATGGGCGGGGTTGGCCAGAAGCTCGTCCAGCTTCTTGTGCACGACGGAGACTTCATCCAATTTCTGTGCGATAAGGCTAAGATCAGTGGATGAATGGGAGGGTCCCATGTCAACTTCGTGAACATTATGGGGCAGGCTGGTGCAATTAAAGGTGACAATGGAAGCATTATTCATTGAGTTTTCACTCATATTTTCAAATAATTCGAATGCTCCATTCTCATCTTTATTCATGAAATTCCCTCCGTAAGAAGCGTCTGCAATCTGCTTCAAAGTCTCATTTAGCCCATAATAGAAAATCTGGGCTATATGCTACTTAGGCAGACCGTGGTGCGGACACTTTCTGAGGAGGTCATTATATCTCTCCCATGCCTCATGAAACTATTCGCCATTTTGTTGCATAAAGGAAGTGATAGCACGGCAAAGCGCATTGGTTCGCCCGATTGGGAAGAACTTTTTGAGAAACGCTGTTCGCATCTCTTCCCAAGAGTGGATGGTTCTCCCAAGGGTGCGTAACCACTGCGACGCTTTATCCCGCAATCAAAACGGGAACATTTTCATGAGGACTATTGGTAACCCGATATTTCTCAGTTTAACAGTCTCAACCAATCAAGTTAAGTCTTCCAAGTAGAGAAAAGGATCTTCACTTGCAAGACCATGGAAGTGGAAATTAATCAGGCCAATTGCATTTGGTTTCAGTTCAAAATCATCCTCGCCCATGGGGACCCGAATTTGTCCTATGGTCTCTGTAGCAGCGGGATTCTGATAGGAGCTAAGAGACCTAGGCTCCTCCCGTTCGGGAGGGTTCTGCATTTCCTCCAATGTTTCCCTAATGGCTTCAATTTGTTCATTATACATTTCCATTTGGGCTTGGAGGTGGGTTATGGGATCCAAGGCTCCACCACCTTGTGGGTTTTGAGGGCGGTTTCCTCCCTCGGGATTTGGGGGTAGGCATGCAGCCATGTTTGTAGAGGAGGATGACGATTCGGCTTCTTTCCTAAAATTATCAGACAATTCAAACAGTTCAGGGTTTTGTGACCTCCTCCCAAACATGCACTACCGCAGGAAGAATTGGGGGGAATAAGAAGGGAAAAGGAGATGAGAGAAATGACGCCGCAAAGGTACACTTGATAACAAATCAAGACAATCAAATTCCTAACCTTTATAGTGTGCCTTTAGACCTAAAGATCTAAGTTACCTACTATCACGACCTACGGAACCAAATGCGAGCACTGCGGAACCACCGGGCCAGATTGAAAGGCCGTTTGCCCCAGTCTTAGACACCCGATAGCACGCGGGAACCCTCACCAGCACGTAGGCGCTACACACAGGTAGTTAGACCTCCAATCCTTAATAAGGGTCAAGTTGCTATCAGTTTTAGTTAAAGGCTTAGGATCAAGTTCTTCTGGAATGTGAAGGACGTTATTTACAGGTAATGCCCAAGTGGTTTATTTTATAAAGTGTCTAAACCAAGCATGCAATGGGGAAATCTTCCCAAATTGAAGTTTTAATTGGTGAATGATTTTTAGAATTCAGCCTTAAGTAGTATGGATTTTAGGATTTCGCTAAATTACCAATTCAACCAATCTCCGGGTTTTGAGAGAATACAAGTTTCTTTTTTTCTAAGCCCAACAAACCCTTCTTCAATATAATTTAGTTAATGCATGCTAAAAATGCACTGGGCTTCCCTAGGTGGAAATATCTATGTGTGGATGCACGAGTCAATTTTAAGTTAATGTGAAAGGGAGCCAAAGCACTTCAATTCAAGTGCTCCCAATCACCAAAATGATGTTCCACACACACAAGGCTCAACCACAAGATAAAGAAAATCAAAGTGTTGGGGTTGAAGTATTCGAGATCGAATCTTAGGCACGTTAAGGGTCGTGGTGGGGTTGGAATCAACTCAATTCCAAGTCTCCCCACCAAAAATGTGATCCCGAATTGCAGATAAATGAGGCAAAAAGGGATGGCAATCAATCTATTTATTTTTGCCTTAAAGAATACTTCTCACGGTGAAAGATTCAAGAATCAAGATTCTTGGATCATCGCTATGAGAAGTTTGGTGGGAAATCCTGGGGCGGTGGGAGTGATGGAAAACAATCAAACAAGTGATTTTTAATCCACTTACCCCAAGAGATCCCAAGAAGTTTTTCTTTTTTTTTTTTATTAAGGTGACAAGTTGACCTAAGTTGCTAAGAGAGAGAGACCTACCTGTTCAGCAACGTGGGCGAAGCTCCAGTGCGGTGCCGGTGACTTCACGCTCTCGTTCCCGCCTTGGATCTCCCCACGTCTCCGACTTCGTCTGCCTGCCTTCTCCATGCAACTAGTTCACCTGCACACCAACAAACAGAAATACCTATGAAGAGAAGGGTGTGAGAAGAGAAAAATTAAAGGAATGGAGTAGAAACTTACCAGAATGCGCACCTCCCCGGCAACGGCGCCAGAAAAAGTATGGTGTAGACCCGGATAGGTTGTGTTAATATAGTGATTTAATCGTTGAAATGAGTATAGTGGTTAACCTAAATCGAGCCTAACCATCTTTTTACAAAATATTTTTAACCTAGCCTACTTGATTTTATCTTGGTCACTTTTACGCCCAGGGTCGAACTCAGGGAGGCGGGATTAGAGGTGAATAAGTTTCAACGCCTTTCCTACAACGAATCTCTTCCGTTTGTTTATTATGTTTTTTGTGTTTCTCTATTTCAGATTTTTTTCTGATACTTTTGTCCTTGAGGTACACCCTCAAAATCAAGTCCTTCGCTTAGAGCCAAATTAGGGTTCCAAAATTGGTCTTGCTATTCGCAAGACCGAGTACCTGCAAGACAAGGATTATCTTTTCTCTTTTACTATTTTTTTATCTTTTTAATAGCAGGAAAGAGAAAGAGAAATAGAAATAAGATAAATATAGTATATATATATAGATATATATATATATATTATATATATAGGGGTGGGGGTGGAGGTGGAAATGGCATGTAGCACGGTGTCGAGTTGATCGTAGTCTAGGAAGACGAAATCAACAGGGTGAAGTGCCGCGTGGAGTGTTGGATGGATGGGTGGAAGGTGTGTGCGGAGACGCTTTCTGTACGCGGGTATCGGGGAATATCAGCAACTGGTGCAGATATTCCCACGATATAACGCGTGGTAGGTGATATGAAGGTAAGTATATATTTATATGTATATATATATAGGGTTATAATTATATAGGTGTATATGTAGTTATATATATATATGTATATGTATATATATATATATAGATATGTAAATATATATATAGATAGATGTATGTATATATATATTTATATATTTATTTATTTATAATTAGATATATATGTATGTATTTATAACTATATAGATATAGATATATATATATATAGTAATATATGTATATAGATATATTAGTATAAGTATCTATGTATATAGATATATGTAGATATATATATATATATGTATTTATATCTATAGATATATATGTATATATGTATGTATATCTATATATATGTGTGTATAAATATATATATATATGTATGTATGTATGTATATATACTTATATATAGTTGTATAGATACTAATATGTATATATATATATATGTAAATATATATATAAATATAAATATGTATATATATATAAGTATGTATATAGGCGTGTACAAGTGAGTTTGTGTGTGTACGAGAGTGTGTGTGTGTGAGTGAGAGAGTGGCTGCTGGAGAGTGAGCGGGAGAGAGAGCTGGAGAGTTAAGCCGTCCGGTGCACACAGCCGACATTTGATGGCGCGGATGCACGCAGGCGCACGCATGCGCAGGCGCACAAGGATGCGCGCGTGCTGGAGGCTGCAGGTGTGAAGGAGATCGCAATGCACCACGCTGCAGGCTAGAGTGACGCGGACGTAGACGCGGATGCAGGAGTGGGCACAGACGGGCGCGGGCGCTAGAGCAGACCTTGGGGGCGTGAGTGTACGTGGGAGCAGGCACATGGACAGACTGGAGACGGTTGCAGCGTGGAGAGAGAGCGCGCGATGACCGGATAAGTGAGAAACTTCCTGGTCACGGCACTATAGCTGCAGTGTTCCGCTGAAACGCGTGAACAGTAGCTACAGTGCTTGCGCGGCGCAGACAACCGATTGCGGCCGGTTTCGCGTGCGCGGGTGCTCTGGAGCGGGCCTGTGCACACGGAAGGAGCTGCGTCGGCTGTTGCAGGGGCGCACGGTGGCCCGCACGCGGGCTGGAGGCTGCTGCGCCGTGCTGCTACTGCTGCTAAGCTTCAAATCTCGAGTCTGTGGCAATGGCGGAAGTGCTTGAAAGTCGAAACAGAGTGTGGAATCCACCACGCCCACCTGCTCTAAGATGAGCTGGGCGGTGGTGGGACTCACAGTGGTGGTCGTGGACCACTGTGAGCTGCTCCTGCCTGCAGCGTATCTCTTCAGGAGGAAGAGGTGCTGTGTATGGAGGGGAGAGGGGAGGTGATGGCTTGGAGAAGGGTCTGCGAGTGTGTGTTGCATGGACCAAGCTACCTTACGCAAGGAAGATGGCTGGTCTTTTAAAGACGAAGGAGTCGCCTGCCACAGCCATGCAGCCGGCAGAGAATGATGGCAGAGAATGGCGCGAAGAAGAAGAGCAAGCCATGCCCTGCAGCCGCGTGGGGAAGAAGCTTTCAAAGCAAAATAAAAAATGAAGATGGTGAAATTGCAACGCAACCCTTGATGAAGACGTTAATTATAAGGCCAATTAGTCACTTTCCTCCCCTCTCAATTAAATGCACGCATGTGTTAATTTTTACAAACGTAACTATGGCTACCTAATATACAATGGCAATGCTAGGAAATAACACAAGATGGCACTTTTATTGGTGTATTTTTGCTGTGCAATCAATGAATTCTTCGTCAGGTCGGTTAGAGAAGATGAAAGAAGAAGAAGGTGTCAATGGCTGCGAACAAGGGGGCGGGCTACACACAAGGTTGCCGTGTGGGAGGGTGCTATGCGCGAGGGCGAGAGGCCAGCGAGGGTGGTGCACACAGTGGTTGCAGGTGGTGAACACTTGAGGTGTAGGCACAGGAGTTGGCCGATGGCAGCTGCTATCATGCGTGAGGGAGCAATCAGCGAGGGTGCGTCATGCTCTGTTGGGTTATGTTGGCAGAGTTGCAGAGGAAGAAGAACGTAGAAGGAAAAGACGACAGTGGTGACATGATGATGTTCTTGTGGTGAGGAGAGTGAAGTCATAATAAGGAGGTGAAGCACGGCGATGGCGTCGAGGCAGATGGTCATAGTGGCAAGGAGGACGATATGAGGGGCGAGACACAGTGGTGAGCGGTTACGATGGTGATCGCAGTTGATGGTGAGAATGAAATTGTTGAATCGAAAATTCATTGCAAATTCATTTAAGTTTTGAAAACCCATCGTTGTAGTGCGATTTGGGAGAAAAACCGTTAACAGATAAATTTTACTGAAACTCAAAAAGAATTCTGGGTCAAACACAGGGAGGTGGATGTTTGATTAAAAATCACATTTGTTTTATTGTCACGAAGCAGATTAACTGGTCGAATTGAATCTAAACTAGCTATCAACTTAAAGAATAATGAATAGAAGAGAAAGACAGAATATTACAAATAAAGACAAAATAGAGATAAAATAAACATGGATTTCACAATCATCAAGTAATGCTCATTACAACTAATCATTACGCTAGAAAGATGGAAATATTACAACTAGAAAGCGGTAATTCCACTTTAGAAAGCGGTGAAAGGAAGGTGGAGAGAAGTTATCCTCCTCGATAGCTGCTTGGAGGATGAGCCGCGTTGATGGATCATCCGGACGAAGGTGGTGAGATGTGAGACGAAGGAGAACGACAATGGATGATGGAGAACGGGGCAAGGCGACATCACGGCGGGATCCACTTCCCGAACGGCGATGAGAGGACCACCGCGAAATGCTCCACGAAGGGGATGAAATGGTGGAAAAATTATATTTTTAACTCTAGAGGAGCATCCCAGGTCTGGGACAAGCTCTTAGAGCTTTGGAGGGGGTGAGAGAAGAGAGGAAGGGATGATTGAAATGTGGGGGCGTAGGCCTTTTTATAGCTGTAGAGGTTGGGGGCAAAATGGTCATTTCAAGTTAAAAACATTAAATGAGGGGATCTTTAGTGACGGATATAAATGTCACTAAAGACCCCACGTCACTAAGCGTCCACACGTGCTCGCGCCTCCTCCCCTCATGCTTCAACACCCCATGCACGATCACGTGATCGCGATCGGATGGCCTAGAAGCCACCGCGTCTGCACCTTCATCGTGCCTCATCACGCGCCAACGTGCGATCAGGCGTTCAAACGCGCATCCGATCACGTGTGTGTGATGAGGCGCCCAGATCGTGCCACGTCGCTGGCTCATCCACCGTCTGCGCCACATCCAACAGACGAATTTTTCCCGTGCCTGCTTGCAGTCGATTTGAGCGTTCAAAAAGGCTCGAACTCACGCCTCTGCCTTTGCGTAGCGTCTTCGCCCAACGTGCTACGTCTGTGTTTGAGGCGCGAGTTGTTTTAATGCACATGCGACCATGGCCGTTGGATGGGGATCCAACGGCCCAGATCTGATCTCACGGTTGAGGAGAGAGAGAGGGAGCAGGTGCCTTTGGCCGATGTGGACGGCTGAGATGGCACCACATGGCGCCATCTTGGCCATCCATCTTTTGTGCCTTGTAGATGGTGCCACGGATGTTGGATTGGACCAATTTTCACGTCGTTGGGCTGCGATCGTCGATCCAAACACATCCATGTGGTTGGATTTCTCATATGATGTACAAATTTACACCATCTTGGCCTCTTGACCTCTGATCTTTCTCAAACTGCATCTGATGCTATGGAAGTTCGATCGAGGCGATCTTGGAGTCGTAGAATTCCAATCATCACCGTGATCAAATTTGTACAATTGGATCTTCAATCCGAGGTCCCAATTAAATGTTGCCCTATCACCTGACCATAAGAAGGAGAAATTAACCTAAAATTTATACAATCTAACATAAATGCAAGATGATGCATGTTATGCAATATTTATAATGTATGATACAATTATATACCTAAGAACATGTATAAATAGACGGTTTATATGATATAAACATGTTTACATCACACCACCTTGCCTATCTTTTGCTAGTCCCTAGTAAAACTTATGCTATTTATAAAAGAATTAGGTCGGATTTCTTGGGCAATAGTTATTTTTCAACACATATGAATTTCAACTACGACCTGAACTACAGAGACATGACAGCACGTGGGTGTCTACCAAAATGTAGACCGCCTCAAGCCCTCACCTTATTCAAAGAATGATCTTTTTCTTCTTTTCTTCTTTTCTAATTTTTTTGGATTTTTGAGTTTAGGGTTTCAGAGCAGCTTTCTACAGCCACTCAACCCACCCAAGACTCTAAGAGAACCCTAATTTCTATGCATCTTTATGTGTGAAATGTTATAGACTCACTGATCGGCGATTAAAATGGACTTCAGGTTTCTACGCCCCTAGGTGACCTTGAAAAGAAATTCTACCTAAAGGTATATCTATTTGACCAGTAGCTTTCTCCCTATTTTTATTTTTATAGGGTCAACACAGGGGCGAGCCTAGTGTATATCTCCCTGCTTATTCTACTTCTCCACTTCTTCCTAAGTGTTTTGGAATTATACGTGCATTTCTTAAGCTGGATTCTGGACAACCTACCAATGGGTTGTTTCCCACGATAACTTGCTAGCCATACTCATGCAGTGAAGTGTAGCTTATTTCTTTTTTTATTTTCTTTTCTCCTTTTCTATATTTTTTTCTCTTGGGATATTTTTCTTTTTTTTTCTTTCTTTTCTAAGTAGATGGCTTCCCTGATCTAAGATTTACCTAAAGGCAGTAGGAAAAGAATGGTCGTGTGACTAGGCTCTAAACAACCTACCAATGGGTAATTACCCACGATAATTTGCCAGCCATACCACCCTAAAAGGTTCATTAGCTACCCAATTTTCATTAAAACTGCCAAAAAGCGAGTCAGTAAAAATAGTGTGTAGATGCTTAGACATAAAATTCCCTCAAATCAGGGGGCGGGTTGATAAGTCGTGTACTTATCACCCCAACTTATTTAACTAATTAAAATCTGAATTTAGAATGGCAAGGAATAGAGAAACAAGTCCACATTTTAGTGGACACCCAGGATGATTAAGGCCGAAGACCTGAAGGGTCTAAGTATTCAGATCCTATTGTATTATTCCCTAAGGTTGAAAATTCCTAATGCCCAATTATTCTTTCCTAATTCCATAATTTTTTTTAATAAATAAAAAGAAAACAAAAAGAATCTACAGAGCTGATGAAATAATTCAGAGATGAATGTCCACCCCCCCATGCCTATCTATTGCAATATCCTCATTGTATTAAAAAGACATGAAACTGAGTGGAGTAAAATAGAAAGCACTTGAATTGGGTGAATAATAGGTCAGCTCCGAGATGAAAAGAAACTGTATACGTGCTGAATTTAGTACCTTCATCTAGGCACACTATGCAAAGAAGAAGAAACAAAGAATTCACAAGTGTAGGTCAGAATCAGAATAAGAAAATTTAGCTTTGGACCTGCTAGGAGATGATGTCCACAGATGTTGTAACGACCCGGTTCCCGAGTCCCTACGAGACACGAGAACCGAACCGATTCAACTAATCCCAAGACCTAGTCGTCCAACAAGGAAGTAACCAAAAGAGCAGTAAAATAAACCACATTCAGCATGAATATAACTAACAGTAAGAAAGTACAGCAGTAAGGAAAGAAACTACCACAGTATGTACCACCACAACAGTAGAACAACATTCATAATATAATTTGAACTGCAGGTAAAGAAAGTACAGCGGAAACAAGAACTACTCACTACAACATAACAAAAAGAGGTACAAGAGACAGTGGTAACTCTACTGGACCCTACTCGGCCCAGCGTCCTCTGCAGCCGCTGACCCTGGCTGCTCAACACCTGGTCCTGAAAAGGGTAACGAGTGTAGCACGTCAGCAAAACGCTGAGTAGAGTGGCAACTAAACTAAAGACAACAGTAGAGTGTACAGTAGCTGTTATGTTCGATTACTTTCTTTATTCACATCTTTCAATTGTCTCACTATTTCATTTATTCCTCAGATCTTTTTCTTGATCTCGAATGTTCCTCGTGGGAACGATCTTGATTGCAGTCTTTTCCAAAAAGTAGAAGTAGCACGTGGTACTCTCATGGCCAGGAGAGTCCCCCGTGGTGATCCTACCCTCAGTCAACCACCCCAAGGTCACTGACAGACGTAACGGTGACTACGGCACGCGCGATAAACGCACAGGTAGCTAACCCGTACTGGCACGTGGTTAGTCGTTTCCGTTAACGGGTGAGCCCAAAGCACAGCACGGAACCAGTCCAAGGTAGAGCCCTCTCAGTAACAGGGGTCCAACCCCTCCACAGTAACCAAACCAAGGCCTTGCCCCTCCACAGTCCGCGCACCCTCGCGCTGACTACCCTGGTTTGCCCCAGCGGGCCTAACAAGTCGGTGTGGGAGGCTAGCAGAACCCCGGGGCCCGTGGGGTAGCTAGTACCTCCCTACACTAGTAGCTCTCCTCGGTACTACGTACGCGAGGGCCAACAAGTCGGTACAGAGTGGCCAGTCCTAACCCTGGGTCCCTGGGGCGGCTGGCTCCGCTCTGCACTAAACAGGGGGACAGTCGCTCCCCTTGGTACTCCATACTCAAGGGCCAGCTCACTTCCCCAATACTATTCCATTCACTTTCCAGGAGTTCTACTCCTACTTCCCCGTAGGGTTCCATCCTTTTTACTCAAACATCTAGGTTTCACTTTCCAGTTTCACATTCTTACAATCCATGTTCTCAACCACGTTATTTATTCACAACAGGCAGCTGTTAATTCAAATTACAGGCAGCTTTATATCTCTTTCCATTTTCCAAGACTGCAGTATTATACATTCCACTAGTTTTCCCATCCTAGGATTCATGACATATCCTAGGATCTATCATACAATCTAGTTTTCCAACCCTAGGATTCATGCAACACCTAGGAGCTATCATTCCATCTATTTCTCATTCCTAGGATTCATGAAATGTCCTAGGTTCTATTTATGGTTCCATAATTTAACAGATTTTATTGATAACTTAAAGCCACTCTACCAAGTACAACGGGAGAAATGGGGGCGTGGTCGGGAATCCCGCGTGCCTCCGCGACCCCTGAGACTGCAACAGAATGGGGTCCTATCACAAGGATCAAACACAAGGAGTGTCTCAAAACAGTGTATAGCTACTATAGACGGGTAGAGGAATTAATTCTGAAATGAACGCAACTCGAATCGCGGAAAACGGAACCCAAACAGGCCCTAAACGGGTCAAAAATGACGACACTGTGCAAAATCAGACGTCTGGAACTTCTTCCAGACGTCTTAAAAAGTGGATCAGAGAATTACCTTGTTCAGCGTGGTTTCCCAGACGTCCAAAAGTTTGCGGGGACGTCTGGCCTAGCTCCCAAATGTCCGATGGTCACCCCGGATGTCTGGAGGTCGCTTCTGCCATCTGGTACTACTGCCAGACGTCTGATTCACAATGGATGGAGAATCATCGAGCCTGCGCACACCCATCTCCCTCCCTCAGTACGATCAGTCGACAGGAAGGAAGAAGGAGACGGAAAACTCACCTTTTAGACGTCTGGATGGTCTTCAAGACGTCGCCCTCGCCGTCTGTCTATCAACCCAGACGTCTGATTCTAGAAATTTTTCCAGAATCAGGGTGCCACTCGGCCTCCGCTCGCGACGCCGCCAGCGTCGCACCTCGCGCGCATGCTGCTCAGATCGCAGCAGTCCCCCCTCCGCGTCGCTCCGCGCCCCCTGCGCCCTCCGCCGGCCGGCCCTAGCAGCCCTGGCGAGCTCGCCCTCACGGCAGAGCTCCGCTCTCGCACGCAGCACCTCCTCGGCGCTCACTGCGGCCACCGCTGCCGCCCTCGCGCTCGCGCTCACGCTCACTGGCTAAAGGAGAAGAGGGAGGAGATGGTGGTGACGGAAGTGAAGGGAGGCGTGGCCTTTTAAGGCCGTGCTTGGAGGAGAGAGGATGCGGCAGGGCGTCTGCAGCCGCAGGGAATAAACGAATATGCGGGTCTGCGCGCTCAGCCGCGCAGACGACCCGCGCGTGTGGAAGATAACGGATTTCCAGACGTCTGGAAATGATCCCAGACGTCTTGTCCGACGTCTGGGCCTCCACGCATTCGTTACAATATAACAAACTCAAAGGAAGTTTCGTCCCCAAAACTTACGCCAACTAGGGTGCGGGAAAAGATGCCCAATTAACCATAACAAACTCAAATAGGACAGAAGCCGGTCCGAAAAGACGTACCCGCGAAAAGCTCCGGGTACCGCTCCCGCATTGCCGCCTCAGGCTCCCAGGTAGCCTCCTCATACCGCTAGCTCCTCCACAAAACCTTTACCAGGGGTACTTGCTTTCGTCTCAAACTGCGGACGGCTCGGTCTAGGATCTGCACTGGCCACTCGGGGTAGGTCAGGTCGTCGCCCACCTCGACGCTCTCGTGACTCAGTACGTGACTGGAATCGGCTACGTACTTCCTGAGGTTGGACACGTGGAACACGTCGTGCACACCAGAAAGCTGTGGGGGAAGGGCAAGCCAGTAAGCAACGGGTCCAACCCGCTCCAGGACCTCAAAGGGCCCTACGAACCTCAGCGCGAGCTTCCCTCTCACCCCAAACCGCTGTAAGCCCTTCATGGGCGAAACACGAAGGAAAACATGGTCCCCAACCTCAAACTACACCTCTATGCGTCTCCGATCCGCGTAGCTCTTCTGTCTGCTCCTGACAGTGCGGAGTCGTCTGTGGATCTGCTCAACTACCTCCTGACTCTGCCGGATCAACCTATGGCCAACCTCCCACTTGGTCCCCACCTCAACCCAACTCAAGGGTGCCGTACACTTCCGTCCGTACAGAGCCTCGTAGGGAGCCATGCCGATGCTCGAGTGATAACTGTTGTTGTATGCAAATTCTGCCAGGGGCAGGTGCTCCTCCCAAGAGCCCCTCCAGTCCAGTACACAGGCACGCAAAAGGTCCTCAAGTGTCTGTATCGTGCGCTCAGACTGTCCGTTCGTCTGGAGGTGGTAAGCCGTGCTAAACCTCAACCTCGTCCCCAAGGCCTGCTGAAACTCAGCCCAAAACTGGGACGTAAAGCGGGTATCCCGGTCGGATACGATCTCTCGCGTAACTCCGTGTAGTCGTACCACATCACGGATATACCTCTCTGCCAACTGTGCTGGTCCCAAAGTAACTCGGATAGGCAAGAACGCGCCGTCTTCGTCAGTCTATCCACTATTACCCAGACTGCGTCGTGTCCCCGCTGGGTAACAGGTAAGCCCACCACCAAGTCAATGGTGATGCTCTCCCACTTCCACTTTGGCACTGGAGGCGGCTGGAGCGGCCCTGCAGGCCTCTGATGCTCGGCTTTCACCTGCTGGCACACTAAGCACTGCTGCACGAACTCACCCACATCCCGCTTCATCCGTCTCCACCAAAACTCGCGTCTCAAGTCGTGGTACATTTTTATGTTTCCGGGATGTATGGTGAATTTGGAACCGTGTGCCTCAGTCAAGAGCTCTCTCAACAGCTCCTCATCTCTAGGAACGCACAACCGTCCCCTCAAGCGTAGCACCTGGTCTGTGAAAGAGAAGTCCCCAGGGTCTCCTGACAGTACTCTGACGCGCAAAGGCTGCAAGTACGGATCGGCCATCTGCCCTGTGATGATGCGGTCTATCAGCTCTAGCCTGGTCTGCCGTGTCACCGTCATTGCCCCACAATACCATCGTAACTCTAGAGGTCGCCAACTGCCCACCTCCTCCAAAAGGCTCCAGCTCTGTAACTGTAGACTGGCCAAGCGTGCGGGCGCCTTACGGCTGAAGGCGTCAGCCACCACATTGGCCTTTCCCGGGTGGTAGGAGATGCTGCAGTCGTAGTCCTTCAGGAGCTCCAACCAACGTCTCTATCTCATGTTGAGCTCCTTCTGGTCCAAAAGATATCTGAGGCTCTTGTGATCAGTAAAAATTTTGAAGGTCTCACCGTACAAGTAGTGCCTCCAGGTCTTCAGCGCGAAGACAACAGCTGCCAACTCTAGGTCGTGGGTAGGGTAGGTATGCTCATGGGGCTTCAGTTGCCGCGAAGCGTAAGCGACAACGTGACCCCTCTGCATGAGCACACCTCCTAACCCCTGCAAGGAGGCATCTGTGTACACAACGAACCCGCCACTACTGTCAGGGATGGTGAGCACGGGAGCCGAGGTCAACCTCTCCTTCAGCTCCAGAAAACACGCCTCACAGGCGTCTGTCCAAGCGAAAGGCACGTCCTTCCGGGTCAACTGTGTCATAGGACGCACAATCTGCGAAAATCCTCTGATGAATCGTCTGTAGTAGCCTGCCAGTCCCAGAAAACTGCAAATCTCAGTGACTGAACGCAGTCTCTCCCACCTGAGCACTGCCTCGACCTTGGCTGGGTCCACCGCCAAGCCGTCTCCAGAGATCACATGACCTAGGAAGGTCACCTCCCTCAACCAGAACTCGCACTTGCTGTATTTGGCGTACAGCCGGCGTCGTCTTAGAGTGTCCAGAACCATCCGCAAGTGCTGTCTGTGCTGCGTCCGATCTCTAGAATTGATGAGTACATCATCTATGACAACCACCACGAACTGGTCCAAGTACGGTCTAAACACCCGGTTCATCAGGTCCATGAAAGCAGCGGGGGCATTGGTCAGCCCAAACGGCATGACCAAAAACTCGTAGTGTCCGTACCGGGTGCGGAAAGCTATCTTGGAGACGTCGGCCTCCCTGATCCTCAACTGGTGGTATCCAGACCTCAAGTCGATCTTGGAAAACACCGTGGCACCCCACAACTGGTCAAACAAGTCGTCGATCCTCGGCAGCGGATATCTGTTCTTGATGGTGACCCTGTTCAGCTGTCGATAGTCCACACAAAGGCGTAGGGTCCCATCCTTCTTCTTCACAAACAGTACCGGGGCTCCCCAGGGGGACGCACTGGGCCTCACGAAACCTTTCTCCAAAAGGTCCTGCAACTAGGACTTGAGCTCTCGCAGCTCAAGCGGTGCCATTCTGTATGGCGCGGTGGAGATGGGGCTGGTCCCTGGTACTAGTGATATCTCATACTCAATCTCACGCTCGGGCGGTAGTCCTGGTAACTCGTCTGGAAACACGTCGGGGTACTCTCTGACCACCGCGATGCTTTGGAAGTCTGCCACAGGGCTGGGCTCTGCCACCACATAAGCTAGGAAGCCCTCACACCCCTGGCTCAAAAGTCTCGCCGCCCGAAGTGCCGAAATGCACCTGAAACTTCCGTCCACTGGCTGTCCGTGAAACTCGAAAGAAGGAAACTCCAGAATGGAGAAGACGATCTTCCTCTCAAAACAGTCCACCAAGGCGTGGTAAGCGGACAGCCAATCCATCCCCAGAATCACTCCAAAGTCCTCCATCTGTATCATAATCAGGTCAGCCGGCAAGTTATATCCCCCGACGCTAACCTCGCAATCCGTGTACACCTCCTCAGTTACAAACAGCTGACCACTCGGACCTCTGATTATGAAAGGATTCTCTAACCGTGTATAATCCCGATCCAAACTAACTGCGAAACTGGCTGCGACAAACGAGTGCGTAGCACCGGAATCGAAAAGCGTGTAAACGAGTCTGCCGGAAACTAAAACCATACCTGCGACCACCGATCCCGAAGCTCTGGCGTCCCTGTGTGTCAAGGCGTTGATACGCCCTTCAGCTCTAGGTGCGGACGAAGCAGCCACACTCTGTGTCGAACGGGTAGGTGCTGGTCGGTACCCTCCTCGCGACTGCTGTCCTCCTCCTCGCGCCTGCGAACCGCGGCCTCCTGCGCGCCCTCCAGTGCTCTGCGCGGGGAGTATCTGCTGACCTCCTGCCCTAGATGGGCAATCCCTCCTGATGTGGCCCGGCTGGCCACACTGGTAGCAGAGGGAAACCCGACTCCCACCCTCAGTGGGTCCCTGCTGTCGGCTAGGCGGGGGTCCGGTGCTGGCGACTGGCCCCTGTCGAGGGCCCCCAAAGGCCACTGATGGCCCTGCAAAACATGACGGCTCTCCTGCGGACGCCACGTGTCTCCTTTGAGTTCTCCTAACACGCCTAGTATGACGACGGAAATCTCGTTCCACCAGCAACTCCCCTGTCGTACGCTCGGAAGGGGGAGGAGGGGGTGGCGATGTGGATGGAAGCTAAAATTCTTTACGAACCACCTCTCGAATTAGTTGGACGAGGTCCGGAGATGGTATGCTGAGGAGAAGAGGAGGGGAAGTATGTACTCCAAGCCCGACACATCTGTCCCTCTGGCCCCGACCTCGGTCGCGCCCGCGGCCCACCCTCCTAGTTCCACGACGAGGCATCTCCTACAAGGAGACGCGAAACAACGAAATACGTCAGTACGGAACAGTACCTAACGAAAATGTCTAATAGCTCATGTCAAGAGATATGTTGTGGTGGCTACTCTAGTTATAAACATGTGAATTGGTTATTCTACAGTCAGTTGATTCACTTCTCGGGACGACCTTGCTCTGATACCATCTTGTAACGACCCGGTTCCCGAGTCCCTACGAGACACGAGAATCGGATCGACTCAACTAATCCTAAGACCTAGTCGTCCAACGAGGAAGTAACCAAAAGAGCAGTAAAATAAACCACATTCAGCATGAATACAACTAACAGTAAGAAAGTACAGCAGTAAGGAAAGAAACTACCACAGTATGTACCACCACAACAGTGGAACAACATTCATAATATAATTTGAACTGCAGGTAAAGAAAGTACAGCGGAAACAAGAACTACTCACTACAACGTAACAAAAAGAGGTACAAGAGACAGTGGTAACTCTACTGGACCCTACTCGGCCCAGCGTCCTCTGCAGCCGCTGACCCTGGCTGCTCAACACCTGGTCCTGAAAAGGGTAACGAGTGTAGCACGTCAGCAAAATGCTGAGTAGAGTGGCAACTAAACTAAAGGCAACAGTAGAGTGTACAGTAGCTGTTATGTTCGATTACTTTCTTTATTCACATCTTTCAATTGTCTCACTATTTCATTTATTCCTCAGATCTTTTTCTTGATCTCGAATGTTCCTCGTGGGAACGATCTTGATTGCAGTCTTTTCCAAAAAGTAGAAGTAGCACGTGGTGCTCTCCTGGCCGGGAGAGTCCCCCGTGGTGATCCTACCCTCAGTCAACCACCCCAAGGTCACTGACAGACGTAACGGTGACTACGGCACGCACAGGTAGCTAACCCGTACTGGCACGCGGTCAGTCGTTTCCGTTAACGGGTGAGCCCAAAGCACAGCACGGAACCAGTCCAGGGCAGAGCCCTCTCAGTAACAGGGGTCCAACCCCTCCACAGTAACCAAACCGGGGCCTTGCCCCTCCACAGTCCGCGCACCCTCGCCTGACTACCCTAGTTTGCCCCAACGGGCCTAACAAGTCGGTGTGGGAGGCTAGCAGAACCCCGGGGCCCGTGGGGTAGCTAGTACCTCCCTACACTAGTAGCTCTCCTCGGTACTACGTACACGAGGGCCAGCAAGTCGGTACAGAGTGGCCAGTCCAAACCCCGAGTCCCTAGGGCGGCTGGCTCCGCTCTGCACTAAACAGGGGGACAGTCGCTCTCCTTGGTACTCCGTACTCAAGGACCAGCTCACTTCCCCAATACTATTCCATTCACTTTCCAGGAGTTCTACTCCTACCTCCCCGTAGGATTCCATCCTTTTTACTCAAACATCCAGGTTTCACTTTCCAGTTTCACATTCTTACAATCCATGTTCTCAACCACGTTATTTATTCACAATAGGCAGCTGTTAATTCAAATTACAGGCAGCTTTATATCTCTTTCCATTTTCCAAGACTGCAGTATTATACATTCCACTAGTTTTCCCATCCTAGGATTCATGCAATGTCCTAGGTTCTATTTATGGTTCCATAATTTAACAGATTTTATTGATAACTTAAAGCCACTCTACCTGGTAGAACGGGAGAAATGGGGGCGTGGTCGGGAATCCCGCGTGCCTCCGCAACACCCGAGACTGCAACAGAACGGGGTCCTATCACAAGGATCAAACACAAGGAGTGTCTCAAAATAGTGTATAGCTAGTGTAGACGGGTAGAGGAATTAATTCTGAAATGAACGCAACTCGAATCGCGGAAAATGGAACCCGAACGGGCCCTAAACGGGTCAAAAATGACGACACTGTGCAAAATCAGACGTCTAGAACTTCTTCCAGACGTCTTAAAAAGTGGATCAGAGAATTACCTTGTTCAGCGTGGTTTCCCAAACGTCCAGAAGTCTGCGGGGACGTCTGGCCTAGCTCCCAGACGTCCGATGGTCACCCCGGATGTCTAGAGGTCGCTTCTGTCGTCTGGTACTACTGCCAGACGTCTGATTCGCGATGGATGGCGAATCACCGAGCCTGCGCACACCCATCTCCCTCCCTCAGTACGGTCAGTCGACAGGAAGGAAGAAGGAGACGGAAAACTCACCTTTCAGACGTCTGGATGGTCTTCAAGATGTCGCCCTCGCCATCTGTCTATCAACCCAGACGTCTAATTCTGGAAATTTTTCCAAAATAAGGGCGCCACTCGGCCTCTGCTCGCGATGCCGCCCGCATCGCACCTCGCGCGCCTGCTGCTCAAACTGCAGCAATCCCCCCTCCGCGTCGCTTCGCGCCCCCTGCGCCCTCCGCCGGCCGGCCCTAGCAGCCCCGACTAGCTCGCCCTCACGGCAGAGCTCCGCTCTCGCACGCAGCACCTCCTCTGCGCTCACTGCGGCCACCACTGCCGCCCTCGCGCTCGCGCTCACGCCCACTGGCTGAAGGAGAAGAGGGAGGAGACGGTGGTGACGAAAGTGAGGGGAGGCATGGCCTTTTAAGGCCGTGCGAGGAGGAGAGAGGACGCGGTAGGGCGTCTGCAGCCGCAGGGAATAAACGAATATGCGGGTCTGCACGCTCAGGCGCACAGACGACCCGCGCGTGTGGAAGATAACGGATTTCCAGACGTCTAGAAACGATCCCAGACGTCTTGTCCGACGTCTGGGCCACCTCCCAGACGTGTTAAAAGACGTCTGGGGCACACATTCGTTACAGATGTGGACCAAATTGTGATGCAAACCCATGCCCCATTGTCGAGTATATCTAAGGTTCTGGATAAAAATTATCCAAAACCTAAGATCAGTATGCAAGCGAGGTCGGGCCTGTGATTTGTGAGGATGCAACCCAAGTCCAAAAAGTCAAATAACAAAGAGATCAAGCTCAAAAGGATAATCAATGAATTTGTGCTTGGGTTGGACATCCTTTGAGTCAAAGATGTCATAAGGGTCGTAGTAGAAGGTTGGTGGTTTCAGACAAATAAGCACCCTTAGACTCGATCTTTTACTTCCTCCAGAATTGGCTTCCCAAATCATCATTTCCCAATTCCTATCCACCTCATTCAGAATTTGGAATTCTGGGACCTCCTGCATATTAATCACCCCATCTAAAATGTCCAAATCCAAGATTTGTTGCGGAATCAGAATTGACTTGGGTCTAGTGATCTCAAAATCAAACTCATCAGTAAACTCAATGGGGTGTGATTGAAGATCGGAGCTTTGAAATGAATCCTCCATGCAATGATCTGAATCCACCTTACGAGCCCCAACAAAATCAAGTTCCTCAATTTTAGGGCCATCAAAGGATTTATCAAATTCCTCAGACCTAGTCGTCTCACTAAAATCGTGTTCTGTAAACTCATGTGAGACTTCGTATAATGATTCTTCACCTTCAAAATCAAAGAATTCTAAATTCGCATTAATGTATGCCTCAAAATCATCAATCACTTTTTGTTCCACAGAGACATACGTTTCCTCGTACCCCGACTCAGGGATCTTAGGTGAAGAAATCAATTCATCCTTAGTTGATTGCTGTAGATCAACTTGGTCAACCTTGGTCTTGTAAAACGTGTCTCCCCTTCAGGTGCCTGAGCGGATTCTGACATTGGTAGTCCTGTCAGGGGTTCATCTTGGGAATCCTCCCAAGATTCGACTAAAGCAATCAAAAATCTCATCCTCAATTTCGATAACTTCCCAAGTAAAAACTCACCCTAGCCTTTATCTTTAACATCCTGGAGCCAATCCGACAAATACTTGTTAAGATCGTCAATCATTTTAATCAGAGGCTCCAATTCTTCAGTGCAAGGTGTTGGTTGAGCTTCTAAAAATTGTATAGTATTCCTTAAGTTAGCCAACACCTTATCTTGGACCTAGTTAACCTGAACCAAATGGTTTGGTTCAGGGTTGGGCGGGTTTGGGTTCAGTGCAGGGGAGTCAATGAATTGAGGTTCTTGATATCCTCCCTGATAATAGGTCATTTCAGGTTGTCCATAAGGAGGTGATGATGACCTATATGCAGTGTAATCTGGGGAAGGGTAAGGATCAGCATATCCATCTTGATTTTAGATCAGATTAGGTTATCCAAATGAGAGCGATGATCTATAATTGATGTATCTCGGAGAAGGAAAAGAATCAAGATTATGGTTTCCAGGGTTAGACCTTGAACTTGGAGGTCCGGAACTATATTCCCAATCAGGTTTATCCTAACTAAAAGATGGATGAGAATAGGTCTGGTTGGAATAATAATCATTTTAGGAATAAGTAGTGTGTTTTTCACTCTGAATCGGGTTTTAAAATCGTCGCGTTGCAATATAGTTCGAATCAGTGTGAAAAATAAATAATATTTATGCTCGAAAGAAATCCGAGGTCGAACACAGGGAGCAAGTGCCAATTTAATACTCAAGATCACAATCAAAGATATAAGAATTTGCAATCAAGACTTAATAGAAATGAAGGGTAAAAAGAAGGGGTTAAAATGGTGATTTGAATCACCAAATTAACCCTACAATTTAACCACAATTATTTCAAATGTTTGCACAGTATCAACCATAATTAATTCACGCAAGATGAGTAAGCAATAGATCTTGAGAGGCTTGGATATGTGAAATCAGACGGCAGATTGGGTGCTCAGACGCCTTAACGAAGGCAAAGGCCTCTTCCTCTTTTCTCTTCAAACTTCAGGGAGAGGCTTCTCTCTTCTTCTCCTCTTCCTTCTCTTCTTTCCTCAACTTCAGAGAAGGCACAGCACAGGACTCAGCACGCCAGTAGAGGCAAAGGCCTCTCTCTGATCTCATGAGTGTTGAGAGGAGGGCGGCAAAGCAAAACCCCCCCTTCTCCTTTATTTCTTTCTTCTTCCTCCCTCAGAACCAGCAAACCAGACCAGACTCGAGTATCTTGGTAAATGGACCAAGCCCAGACCCGCGAGGCATGAGCACAGGCGAGGGCATGCGTGGGCATGTGCAAGGGGACCTCGCCCCGTGCTACTGAGGCGATAGGCTATAGCAGAAATTCAATTTATTTTTGTGCGTCGCTTCATCAGCTACTGATGTGGCACTAAAGACGGTGCCCTTCTACGCATGTGCTGCTGTAGTAATGAGCTCTCCAATTGGAGCAGCTGCTAAGGACGACGCCTTCAATTGGCACCCTGGGATCTTTCCTGGAGGTGTTCCGCGACGCCTGGGAGAGTTACTTGGAGCTTCAGGTGCGGAAGAAGGCTTCAAGCAAGCTTGAAGCTTACCTGCTAATGGTGGCCGGAGCTTGACACCTGAAACAAGAAGAATGGGCTTTTGGCCCTATCAGAAGCATTCGACATGATCATCGAGGACCGACGAATGTGGTGAGGGGTTCAGCGTGGAGTGGGAGTGGCTGTGGTGGTCGGACGGAATCAGGACCGGAGGTGTGGTGATGGGTTGTTCGAGGGTGAGTTTGGGTGATGAATCGATGAAATAGATAGAGGGATTTTGGCCCTTAGGTCGAAGCGAAGGTCGTGGGCTAGTTGGCGAGAGGGATGGACGTGTGTAGTGGACGAAAGCCCTTGCTGGTGGTGTCGCCGGAGTGGAGAAAGGTGACGGCGTTGAGGGAGAATTGGTGCTCGTGTGTGTGTTGCGAGAGTGGGAGAATAGTGTAGAGAGGAAAAGGGAGAGATAGAGGGACTTAGGGACGAGGTAGAGAGGCGGAGGGCCCCTGTGTTGCTCGACTGGAGTGGGAGAAGGAGGTAGAGGCGGCGATGCGGTGACGACGAGCCAGATGGAGAAACGCCCTCCCTTTGGTTGGGGAGGGTTGTGAGGAAGAGAGGAAGCTAGTCAACCGTCCAATTTGATGGTTGGATGGCCGGAGGAGGAGAGCCAAAGAGGTCACCGGAGCAGGGGTCTACGGTGGTCGGAGGTAAGTTTCTAGGGCCTTTTGACGTGCCAAGACTTGCTGAAAAGAAGTAGAATGCAACAGTGGTTCTTTTATAGGCCATAGGAAGCTCTTCCAACCTTGAAAAGAAGCTTCCAAGCTTGGAAGGTCATGCACATGTCAGATACCCGAACCTTTGAATGATTCGCATGACTTTTTGGGAAAGACGTAGAGCCCAAGGAATGGCTCAGATGGAAGGGAATTCCTTGATGAACTTCCCTTTCAAATCTGAGAGGGATTCGTCAAGGAATCAAGGAGATCTTGCCAAATTTAGGTCGCCAGAGTTTGTAGGAATAGGATTCATGGCGATAGGGACCTATTTGTGAAAATGATGACAAAGTTAGGGGCCTTTTTGTAAGGATTTTGAAAGTTAAGGGCATATGTGTGATATAAAAGAATCAAACAGGACCAAATTACAAACTAGGTCAAGACAGTCTCAGATTGAGCCCCAATTTTGGTAAAAACTGAATTTTGACCTAAGGAATCCAATGATGAAGTTGGATTTTGGTTTTGAGTTAGTTTGACTAGGTAATTTATGCAAAAACCTAAACTAGGGTAAATGTCAGTCTGAGACTCTATTTTAGGTCAAGATAGGTTCTGATGGTCAAATTGAAGGTATAAAACCCTAGAGAATATTTGTTTATGAATTTTAAAGGGTTTAGGTGAATTTTATCCTGACCAGAACCTAAGTTAACTAAGTGGGTCTATTTTTAGGATTTCAGATATCATTTAATTCTCAAAACATGCGCAAATACTTTTCTATCTCTATTAGCCCACTTGTTGGATATTTAAGACCATTTGACCCTTAATTACCACCTGGGAAAACCCACAGTTATTCTGCATTCAAGATATGATGATAAAATTACAGTTTTAACCTTATTTTCTTGTCTTTCTCTCAGAATGATTATGCAATGAATTATGGCTCTCTAGCAGTTATGTAGAAGCATTTAATCCTTGATAGTAACTAAATTGAGCTAGTTATGACTCATGATGATATTCCCATCATAGTGGTAAGAGGGTAGGTGTTGAAGTGCGAATAGGATGTGGAAGGATCCATGACAGAATGGGAGGAAGAAAGGTGCCCTACAATACAAATAAACAAACCTGTCCTTAAGTAGGCTAGCCTAAAGAGCTACAGGCTCCCAGAACCCGTCCTGAGATAAAGAAACGATTTGATCTACTTTCCGGTCAATCCAACCAGTTAGAGGGAGGGGCTGGGGAGAAGGTTCTTCCTTTGGCTTACGCCTTCGGTTCTTAGTGTAACCCCCAGCTGCGATCATTTGATTCTGCTCCCCTAGCTAGACATCAAATTGAATGGTTGAAACAAAATAATCGAAAATAATCTCGATCTGGGCTCTGAAGAGCGAGTTCAATTCTTAAGGCCAACGTCTACTCTATTTTAATTAGGGCTAGGTTTAAATGTGCTTTGGAATGTGATAGGCTCTTTATCTAGGTTGTGCCCTTAATGATTGATTGATAAGTTTGTGTGCGTGCACAACCAATGGTTTTCAAGCAAGATTATTTTTTTGGATGTGGTGAATTTTAGGGTTTAAATCTTGCTTAGCAGCTTTTAGGATTCAACTTTAGGTGTATTCAATCAAGTTTAGTTGGCATACCAGGTTTTGAAAACACAGGTGAAGATGTTTTCCTTTAAAGCTTAAAAGAATGTGGAGTGCCTGGGAAATCCCTAAAAGTTGAACCTATGTGGCAGCTACTTGATGAGTTGCTTTTAAATGAAGTGGTGCGGCCCAAACAACTCAAACAATTGGCCTGATGCAACACTTAATTAGGCACAAAAGTGATTACCTAATCTAATTTCTACTCAATTATGTGTTGATGAGTGTACCAGTCCCAAAGATCGATTTACCGATTGAGTATGAACAATCAGAAGAGGTTGTGTACCTCTGTGAGATCTTTTTTAAAAGAATTTCTTTATATGCGGAGGGTGAAGCGAGTGGAGGTGACAAACAAACAATCAAAACTACCCTTAGAGTTTATGCAAGCTCCTAAGTTAATTAGGGTTTGTGTTATTAAGTGATGGAATGAAATCTAGTGGGTGGGGAGGAGGGGGCAAACTTACAGACCCTTCAATAGCACTTTACTCCAATCTACCGCTTTTGCCCGTCTCAAGAGAGTACCTGTAATCACAATAAGAAAGGAGAGAAGTGAGGTAAAAGATAAGTAAGGTGGGAAAACGCAAAAAATCAAAGAGCGTCGCCTCCTCAGTAACGATGCCAAAATGTTGAATCGGAAATTTGTCTCAAATTGATTTTGAGTTTTGAAAACCCGTTGTAGTGAGATTTGCGAGAAAAACCGTCAACAGATAAATTTTACTGAAACTTAAAAGGAATTCCAGGTCGAACACAGGGAGGCAGACATTTGATTAAAAATCATGTTTGTTTTATTGTCACGAAGCAGATTAACTGGTTTAATTGAATCTAAACTTGTTATCTACTTAAAGAATATTAAATAGAAGATAGAGAGAGAATATTACAAATAAAGACAAAATAGGGATAGAATAAACATGGATTTCACAATCATCAAGTGATGTTCATTACAACTAATCATTACACTAGAAAGCTGGAAAGATTACAACTAAAAAGCAGTAAATCTACTCTAGAAAGCAATAAAAACAAGGTGGAGAGAAGTTATTCTCCTCAATGGCTGCTTGGAGAACGAGCCGCGTTGATGGAGCACTCGAACGAAGGTGGTGAGATGTGGGACGAAGGAGAATGACGACGGACGATGGAGAATGGGGCAGGGCGACATCGTAGTAGGATCCGCTTCTCGAACGACGATGAGAGGACCACCGCGGAATGCTCCAAGAAGGGGATGATAAGGTGGAAAAATTATATTTTTAACTTTAGAGGAGCATCCCGAGTCTGGGACAAGCTCTTAGAGCTTTGAAGGGGGTAGGAGAAGAGAGGAAGGGATGATTGAAATGTGGGGGGCGAAGGCCTTTTTATAGGTGTAGAGGTTGGGGCAAAAAGTTTATTTCAAGTTAAAAACATTAAATGAGGGGCTCTTTAGAGATGGATATAAACGTCACTAAAGACCCCACATCGCTGAACGTGGACGTGCACCCGCGCCTACTCCTCTCCTCTCGCTTCAATGCCTCACACACGATCACATGATCTCAGCGGTCCGATCGCGAGATCGGATGGCCTAGAAGCCACCACGCCCGCGCCTTCATCACGCCTCATCGCGTGCCAGCGTGCGATTGGGCGTTCAAATGCACATCTGACCGTGCGTGCGTGATGAGGCACCCAGATCGTGCCACGTTGTCGCCTCATCCACCGTCAGCACCGCATCTAATGGTTGAATTTCACTCGTGCCCACTTGCAGTCGATTTGAGCGCTTAAAGAGGCTTGAACTCAAACCTCCACCTTTGTGTAGCATCTTTGCCCAACGCGCTTTGTTAGCGTTTAAGGTGAGAGTATGTTTTAATGCACACGGACCATAGCCGTTGGATGGCTATCCAACGGCCCAGATCTGATCGCACAGTTGAGGAGAGAGAGGGAGTGGGCGCCTTTGGCCAGTGTGGGCAGCCGAGACGACGCCACATGGTGCCATCTTGGCCATGCATCTTTTGTGTCTTGTAGATGGTGTCATGGATGTCAGATTGGACCAATTTTCGCATTGTTGGGCTACGATCATCGATCAAACCCATCCATGCGGTCGGATTTCTCATCTAATGTATGTATTTACACCATCTTGGCCCCTTGACCTCTAATCTTTCTTGGACTGCATCTAATGCTACGGAAGTCCGATCAGGGCGATCTTGGAGTCATTGAACTCCAATCATCGCTTTAATTAGATCCATACAGTTGGATCTTCAATTCGAGGCCCCGATTAAATGTCACCCTATCACCTGACCATAAGAAGGAGAAATTAACCTAAAATTTATACAACCTAACCCAAATGCAAGATGATGCCTGTTATGCAATATTTATAATGTATGATGCAACTATATGCCTAAGAACGTGCATAAATAGACTGTTTATGTGATATAAACATGTTTACATCACACGTGGTGGTGGCATGGTCGAGTTGTCGAGGCAAACGCAGTCGATGACGAGTCGTCACGGTTGCGGATGGAAATGACAAGATGTCCATTTCCATCACCTATGGTGGCTTTCCAAAAGAGACGGATTTCCTTCCTTTTTTTCTCTTGAAAATCAAATATATTTGATGTGAAGCCATTAACATTATCCTTCCCAAAATGACCCTACATCCAAATAAGTAACTAATTAAATCACTTATTCAAGGCATGTAAAAATTAATGGAATGACAATTTTTAAAGCTTAAATGGTTTATTGGGTATATGCATGCTTTAAATCAATTTCACATTCTAATAGCAATGTACTTAGGCTCTAATTTAGTCCACTAAAGTTGACTTATCAAATACCCCCATGCCTAAGTTTTACTAGTCCCAAGCAAAATCATATGGATCAGATCAGGTCTCTGGGCTGGATTTTATCGTCAGGATGCCCTACAAGATTGAAATACCAACTTTAGGCCTAAAGGTACTCAAGTACCAACCAAGATACGAACTTGACCAATCTCAGCCTCGATTCCACCACGAAGGTTTCTAAGGCCCACAAAAATTACCCAGAGGTTCATTGACCCCAGCAGTTAAAAAACCCATGCATATGTGCAACAAGTATAAGTTCAGTTTGCTAGTACATTTCTTTTTTTTATAAGAGAGGTAGAGAAATTATTACGAGAGCTTTCTCTCTTTTCTTTTTAACTTCCCCTAAACCCAACATCGAATTGGCCCTAAACACGATCTGTATTGGATTCCTTATCCCCACCATCAATCCTCGTAGGGTCCCTAGAAATCGATGCTTCGGGATAGCACCGCCCATAACAAACCTCCATAACACTGGCTTTCAACACTTCAAGATAGTGCCACCAATGGCACCTGAACCAGCACAAGGAGCTTCCGTGCCCCCAATAGGACATTTAGATATCCTAGGAGACTGTATGTTATAACGCATCTTTGAGGGAAGTATTTTTCATTCCTCTTCTCTACACCAAAAACTCATCCAATGAACTTGTGTCTTCGAGTCTCTCCTAAGTCAAATTTTCGGGAAAACATTTTTAGAGCAGAACACTTTTTTTTGGCATTATTCTTCATTACACATACTGAACCAGACCGATGTGTGATTTTTTGGGTGCCTAAGTTACCAAGTCAAGCAAACCAAATGATCAGCAATGAGGCCGAATAATCAGCCTTAAATTTAATACATCAGCCTCTCAACTTCCTTAACCTCTCAAGGAATAGTCCAAATCTCAATAAATATGTGAGTGTTTAAGCCCTTGAACTGATCCAAGAGGCTTCAAGTCGGTATCCCTCACTTATCTCCTCTCTAGCACTTCAGGACTTAATCATTCATTCTAACCCAGAACTTAGGGAACTCTTCCATAATCAAATGCTAGGATCAGCACAATTTTTGCACCTTTTCCTCTCTGTGTCTCTCTCTTCTGCTCCCTCTTTTTCCTTCTCAATATACTTGCAATTCAACTGACAAAGATTCCATCTCTCTCCCTTTTTTCTTATGCAATATGGATGCCATAACTGCATGCTAAATATGTATACATGCTATGAACAACCTCAAGTTATACCCCCCATACCTAAATCTGATAATGTCCACATTGGAAAGTAAAAGCAAGGAAAGATATTACCTTAGGTAGAGTTGGGATGTCTCCCGATGGGCGATTCTCGTAAATCGGGCTCTAGAAGTGAAGCAGAAGGAGACCCAAAGAAGATACGTAACAAACCTGGCCTAGCAACTAAGTAACCCAAGATGTTGGCAAGCTGGTGATGGAGAGTGATGCCAAAAGCTCGCCAGATGCAGGTGAAAATAGGGTGCTCCTGAGCTCTTGTTGGAGTTTTCACATAATACACATGAGTAGTAACCTCCGGGAGTGTGTGGCGAGGAGAGCGAAGTCACAGTAAGGAGGTGAAGCACAGTGATGGCATCAAGGAGGATGGTCACAATAGCAAGGAGGACAGTATGAGGGGCGAGACGCGATGGTGAGCGATCACGGTGGTGATCGCAGTTGATGACAGGAGCGAGACACAATAATGGCATGGTCGAGTTGTCGAGGCAAACACAGTCGATGACGAGTTTTCACAGTTGCAGATGCCGATGTTGTCACCACCGACCATGGTGATGGGTTTGTCGTAGGCGAGATGCGGTGGTGGTCGTGGCCGTGGTCGAGTGTGTGCTTGGAGAGAAGGCTCCCCTCCTCGATGGAGGAAGATGGATCATTTCAAGAGGAAAGAGCCTCTTTTTAACTTGTTTGCAACCTCCCAAAGGAGGAGTCAGGCTGTGGCATCTTCTCTTTCCATTTCCATCACCTACAGTGGCTTTCCAAAAGAAAAGGATTTCCTTCCTTTTTTTCCCTTGAAAATCAAATATATTTGATGTGAAGCCATTAACATTATCCTTCCCAAAATGACCCTGCATACAAATAAGTAACTAATCAAATCACTTATCCAAGGCGTGTAAAAATTAATGGAATGACAATTTTTAAAGCTTAAATGGTTTATCAAGGTAATGCATGCTTTAAATCAATTTCACATTCCAATAGCAATGTACTTAGGTTCTAATTTAGTCCACTAAAGTGGACTTATCACATGTATCTCCCGTCCCTTCTCACATGCACCAGCTTTCCAATGTCAACACCAAAGTGGATGCATCAATTATTGGTCTACCAAATGCATGTATTCATGAATAGAGACACATACCTCTCTTAGGTCAAAGCTACTCCTTCCTTATAACATCATTTGTGAAGGACTTTCGCTATCTCCTGATTTATCAGGTTAACTCTTTAACCCAACTCATGTGACAATTCTTGAATCTCTATTCAAGAACAACTATCAAGCAATGATCTCTAGAGAAGATTGCCATCCGAACTTAGATAGAAAACAATTGATCAAATTAGATGGTTTCTTGATGTTCTATCAGATCTTGTAAATCGTTTAGATTTCCAAATCAACACACATCAGATGTATTCGATTAGCTAAGTATGTTACCCTAATCGTACTAAGGGACCCAATTCATTTACTAAAAAAATCAAATTCTTTATTCAAATGCAAATGTAATCTTATTACATAACTCGGATGGCTTGCTTAGGGCATATGAAACCTAGCACACCTACAACAACAAATCTATGTAATCCCTTCGAGAGATCATGTATCTCCTATGCCGTCATATACACACTAGCTTTCTCGTCTTATCACTAAAGTGGGTGCATTAACTATCGATCCACCAAATGGGCATATTTAGACACAGAGACACATATCTGTCTCAGGTCAACAGATGCACCTTCTCCATGACAATGATAAAAGAAAGACTTCCACATCTCCATCTTATCGAGTCAACTCTTTGACTCAACTTGCATGACAACCCCTAATCCCTATTTCCATGCAAAAGATGTGCATCAAGGGCATCATCAGGCAACAGCCTCTAGAGAAGATTGCCACTCTTCTAAAGCTAGAAACAATAGTTGGATATTATGATTATTCTTGATGACTTATTGAAATCTTTGATCCAAACTATTGGAATTCTTTAATATCTATCACCGATATATCCAACTTAGGACGGTACATTATCTCCATTATACTAAGAAACCAATCTAACAATATTAGTATGTCCACGTGATTTGACATTTAAATTTGAATCATCGATTTAGTGATTCCATTCACGTTGGTTCACTTAAGGTGCAAAACTTGAACATAAACGAGAAGGAAGGGAGGGGAGGAGAAGGCCAAATTAGTGGGTGGTGATGGTGGTCGTAAAGGAGAAGGGAGGAAGGGGAGGGGGAGGAGGAGGAAGCTAGTGGGGATAGAGGTGGTGGAGGAGGAATGGCCCAAGGGGAGAAGGAAAGGAAGGAGGCTGACCGAACTGATGTAGAGGCAGTGGATGAAGCTCTAGCATGGGGAGGAGGGAGTGTCACCCCACGAGGAGGGGACTTGTTGAAGTGGGTTTAGGGTTTACGAGAGGGGGAGAGGAGAAGGCATGTGCACAAGGGAGGTGGGAGGTGTGCGGGACTCGAGAGATGAAGGGTGTGTGGGGGGAACGATTTTCATTCTTTTTTTCTTAACTTGGGGTGGGATGAAGTTGGACTTGTAGGTCCGATTAAGCAATTTGCACCTGTTGAATCGAGCTACTACCAGTTCCAACTGGACCATATGTCTAGTTTTAAAATTGGACGATCCAACCAATTATCCACCAATTTCGAGTCCAACTAGTTTGACAAGACAGTCCTATTCGATAACTCTTCATTGCTTACTATAATTAGATGGCATTTTTCCAAGTTAATGGAAAAGCTGGTAATTACAGAACCTACAAATCCCACTACTTTAGTTACTATTTTTAGGTAGCGGTAATTGCAAAGGTGCCCTCTACAACCTATATCCTCTATTTATTTGTTCCTTCTCTTTTCTTTTTTTAATTTAATTTTTAAATTAAGAAATAAGAAGTGAAAATCATGTATGTTACAGGCATCCTTCAAATGGATCAAAATCTTTGTTGAGAATTAGCGTACTACAATCATACCATGTATGAAGCAGACAAGAAAAGTCGCAAATAGAAGCAATGCAGGATGTTTCAAACTGGTTGCTCCATCAATCCCGGATATATATACTGGAAGTTTAAAAGGTGAACAGCCACAGTGTTTTGTATTGCCAACCAAACACAGTCAACATTTTCAAAGAAGCACTTGGTTGTTGCCTTCCGAAATCGCTGATAGCCACCTTGTCTTACAAAATTCACTTTCCCAGAAGAAGCATCTAGACAGTCCAATAACACGATTAGTTAGAGACAATTTATATGCGGGTGAATCAAACTCCACTAAAACTCTCTTTCTCCCTTCGTCGAAAGCTAATTTTACTGATGGGACAGGACCCCTTAACCCAGTCACTCTTTAGATCCAAACCCACGCGGACAATGAGATCCCCCACAGCTTAACGCACAAGATCGTCATGTATAGGTGTATAGCAGAACATGGGCTCCATACGGGTCCCTCACATTTCCCCAAGAATCTACAAAAGAGAAAGCAAAAATAGCCCAAAGAGGAGCCTCCTTTGAATCCTTTTATATACATATATATACATCACCTTCGTGGCCATATGGTATAGATACAGGTGTACAAGAAGAGGAAGGACAGCCCCCGGGGAAGAGGAAACCAACAGGAGGAAAGAAAATGGCTCCAGTGGGCTTGCCGCCGGGTTTCCGATTCCACCCGACCGACGAGGAGCTTGTGAACTACTACCTCAAGAGGAAGATCCACGGCCTCAAGATCGAGCTCGACATCATCCCTGAAATTGATCTCTACAAGTGCGAGCCCTGGGAGTTGGCAGGTAGTAAAATAATTACGTTTGAGATGTACTTAACTAGAAAGCTAAATTTTGCCCATCTCTATTACTTCTACCAACAACTAGCAAATGTCGCTATAGGCAGAATTTATGTATACACTTAGATGAACCATATATATTGGTGGTGTTTGTGTTCAATTCTCTGAGGATCAACATGGTATACATGTTTCAGAGAAGTCATTCTTGCCGAGTAGAGATCCAGAGTGGTACTTCTTCGGACCAAGAGACCGCAAGTACCCGAATGGATTCCGAACGAATCGGGCGACGAGGACCGGGTACTGGAAGTCGACGGGGAAGGACCGGAGGGTGAGCAGCCAGAACAGGTCCATTGGCATGAAGAAGACCCTGGTGTACTACAGGGGCCGTGCACCGCAGGGGATAAGAACCGACTGGGTGATGCACGAGTATAGGTTGGATGACAAGGAGTGTGAGGACACCATGGGGATTCAGGTTTGTTCTTTAATTGTTATCATCAAGTAATTACCTTCACTACTTCAGAATTGTTTTCTAGACCTTAAACTATGTATTTTTCTGTGCATCTCTATTTCCTCTTTCTTCGTATTTCTATAGGAATTATTATATGTATACATAGATAAAGGAATTTAAAGGCCAACGGAAATGCCCCTTCTCGACGAATGAAAACGCTATTAAATGATTAAGCTGTCTATAAGAATTGTGTTTTTCTGTGATTGATATGTGTCGATCTAAGAATAGCATAGATTTAATTAGTACAAATTTGATAGTTAGATCAACCATGTGATTATGTGAACCATCTCCATTATACATCCTCTTTAACTCTCATCATTGCGGCAATTCTAATTCTTTCTAAAGCAGTTGAATATACATTATCAAAATCATGTTGGTAAAGGAACCCGGTTACATTCCACCTTATTCTCACTACCTTTAGATGAATGGATGACAATGATATCAATAATTACCATTTTCCTGCTAGATTAGTGGGATCATCCTAATTTAGAATTCCATGCATATCTAGGAAAGATCAAAACGTTCCATGAGGCATGGATAAGTATACGGTTCCACATTGATAAACTTCCAGACTTGCATATAGTTGCCAAACTTATGTTGAACTCCTTTTGTGACAGCCATCATGAGCTCACCCGATGTGTATGTACCAGTAAGTAGCAGTTCTTGTTTCTTAGTATTTGCTATGGGAGCATACGATATTCAAAGCAACAGGTAATCAATGGTGAGATCTTATAAATGCTCATCAATGTCAACGCTTCTTGACTTGCTGTATGCTTTGTGCCCCGAGCCCGTTGCCCTTTTTGAGTAATAAATTATCAAAGTGGTCTCTTTTAGATGATTTTACGAATTATTTATCATTCATAGTAGTTGACAAAAGGCATTACAACTTCATGCATTACGACTTATTATGAATCTTAGGTTAGAGTAGATTAATCTGAATCCAATTGCAAAATGATGTTTCATGCTTAAGTCTAAGACAGAGCTCGCAGTGGAAACCAGTAAGCGGACAAGGTGAATAAGCTGCGGTTAGTTCGATGAGTATATCCCATTTACTTATCAAACCAATATTATTACTTTTGTTTCCTTTACAGTACATGCTTTTAAGACGATTATTTACAGAGCCCTATGTTGTGGGGGCTAAACTTAATTACATGACCAATTGCTTGTACCGTTGATCCTATTTTTAAGTGCGGTACTATCTGCTATGAAGCTTAAAGGTTCCTACGTCGGTGTGTGCATGACGTGCATGGAAAGTTAGGGCTAATTTCCATTTCTGCCCCTTTCTATCCATTAAAAAAATTGTGGGACCACACACAACCGCGATTCTTTTCTTTGTCCAGTCGTCGTAGCTTTCGAATTTTCAAATGAGACAAAAATGTGATACTTCACTCTCACGCTCACAGCTTTATTAGGCGAGTAAGGCCCAAAAAGGAGAGACCTAAACCAATCCTAACCGTCTGATCCTGATCCTGCGGCTGGTCATCTCCCAAATAAAGGTTGTCCCTCGCATTGCCCCTGATGTCGGTCACTCTTTTGCCTTTATTCTCTCTCTCTCTCTCTCTCTCTCTCTCTCTCTCTCTCCACAATGGAATGAAGGAATGATATGATGGACCAAAATTAAGTGAGAGACTACTGATGTTATCTCCATATGATAACCCTAGAAAGTCTGCAAGGAACTTATCCACGTTAATACACAAAAAACATACACAGGGACCGAAAAAAAAAAAAGTAAAGAAGGAAAGAAATTGATTTTCGTCGTAATTACTTTTTCATTTTTTTACCATGTCTAGTTCCATATTTATTCTCACAGTACTACTTGACTCTATAAAGCTCATGCATTTACGTCCAAATTGAAGAGCATCTGTGAGTGCATTTGCTTTGTAGGATTCTTTTGCTCTGTGCCGTGTGTTCAAGAAGAACGCAGTGACCCCAGAAATTGAAGACCAAATTCGTGCAACTCCAACGTCGACATTAACAACAACATTTGGTGAGAGCTCCCAGGGGATACTCGCAGACTCCGACGTGATCCCCTCTCCAAACCCACCCCTAGAATCGTCGTCCGGAGTCGAGGACGAGGCGGACAAGGATGAGTCCTGGATGCAATTCATCACAGACGACGCGTGGTGCTCCGCCGTCGAGAGCAATGAAGGAGGGGAGGGTTCTCCTTGCATTGACTTTGCAGCATGAGGAGGGACGTGTTGGTGATTGCATGCCCTTCCTTTAAGCTGCTTTTTTTTTTTTCTTTTGGGGGCTTAATTTGGCTGGTATGGCGAAGGTGGTATGATTGATGGTAAATAACATAATGATGTGATTTGCGAGTGTATATTTCCATTAATAATGGAAAGCCTCAACGAGAGAGAGAGAGTGTGTGTGTTGCTCACTATTGTAGGGATTGAAGAAGTGCATGCTACCTGATGCTTGTCGGGACATAACTATTGTATTCCAACTTTTCCTTTTGCGAGATAAAATACGAGATAAAGTATGCCTACCGTATGTCTTGGGACTGTGTAAAGGCCCGCATATCACATGTAAAAGAGATATCATGTGTAGTGGGTATAATGTATTTTTCCCTATAGTTAATGCAATGGCACACTGAGAATGAGTGGATGCTTTGTAGTGTTAATTGCTCACCAGAGAGGACTTAGCAGACATGATTATATCATGTCATCCTTCAATGTGCAATGTGAATAACTGCAGACTTCAAGAAGGTGATCGAATCAAATAGAGAAGGTAATGGTACGTCTAAGGATTAGACATACTAATGGACTAATTTAATTTTCTCATAAATACGTCAACTACATACGATGCCCCAATGTATTTGAGAATATGGGAAGAGTGCAGCCTACTTTTAAACTCTGTGTTGGACCATTACATGATTTCGTTTAAAGAAGAAAGGATAGAATTTTTTTAGTTTATTTCTCTTTAATTTTTCTTTTTTAAGTTAGTAGACAATCTTATTCATTCCCTAGTACACAAGCAAAATGAAGGATAAGCATTGAGTATGGATTTCACAAAAGGAGAGTGATCTCAAGGTCAAATTAATGGCAGCCACATAGAAGAGACAACACTTGTTGTCATCATCAATCCAATTAGCAGTAATGCAACAATCATTACTCAAAATGGAGGCAAAACTAGCCTTTAAACCTTGATCAAGTTTGATCCAAGAGATAGGAGGAATAGAAATCTTACAACCAACAATTCATTTTCTCAAATCATTAATAAGGACCAAAACTACAGTCAAAATCTGATAAGTAGCAGAACTAAAATCAGTTATCTAATTCTTTTGATTCCCGACAAATCCATCATACTGATTATTTAATTATTTTCAGATAACTGCATCTTTTACTTTCAACAATTCAAGCCATCCTTAATAAGTTCACCTTATTAATTCTAGGATTCACATTACCCTTTAACTTATCCATTTACAAGTAGTTTCTAATTTTTGATAAAAGTCCATATTATTTATCAATTAACAAACACAACCGAAGTTGTTTCACGAAAATTGGAATTCGTTCATGCATGCGATAATATGGTCACCTTTAAACATTCAACAATCAATATTCCAATTATATCAATTTAAGTCACGTTTAAGTACCCAAAATATGAATCATGACCCCTACCGGCTTTCAAACTTAGCAAGAAGAGGAAACGCACACTAATATTGCAAGGCATAGGAAGGAGTACGCGAAACAAGTCCGCAATACCAAAAAATAAACAAAAAAATAAAGAAAGGGTAGACTGCTCTACCTAACGTCACGGGAGGGTCACGGTGACTTTGAACCATGCGTACAAGGCCTGGGGGCAGTCTCCAAACCCACCTTAAAATCCATGCACGTACCGGGACAAGACCTGGTTCACACGAACCAAAAACAGGGTCGGAGACCTATCAAATGGAAATAAACTATGACAACGCATAGTACGCGTCAATACGATTCCAACAGTACCTTATTTGTCAAAATCCGAGGTCGGGAAGACCTCGAACTAGACAAAACAGTGCAAGGGGGTCACTAAACCAACCAGTTCAACCAAACTGGTTAATCGATCAACCGGTCAACGCGAACCCACACGGGACACATGTAGCATTCTGATTGGTTGTCCAAGCGCACACTGGATCACCTACCCGCCTACACCCTCACCGCTCGATCCACCATGTGTCACACATCCAGGACGTCCGCGCTCTCCCAAAGGCCCAAGGGTGTCTTTTTATAGATCCAAAAGTTGTTGGGATTAGGTTTAGTGGGGTGCAATACCCAAAATACCCCTAAGGTTGGGTCCACCTTACATTTAGATCTATTATTACTTGTTTTGGCCATAACTTGAGCTTTACACCTCAGATTCGCATGAAACTAGTATCTCCGAAAAGATTACGATAAGAGGAATCCAATGGTACCAAACATGGTACCATTTTAATGATGTTTGACTAGGGGTTGACTATAAATGGGCATTTTTTGGCAATTTAAGGAGATGCTGACACCAGCACCAAACCACAACTAGGTCTCCAAGTTCAAATTAACCCAGTCCACCCTAAAATGACTCAGACTCTGGATTTTGGGATGTTACAGATATAACAACCTTAAAGGGAGTTTCGTCCCCGAAACTCGAGTGAACGTGTAGGTACGAAGAGAGACGTCCAAGCAAGTAGTCCATAACAACCTTAAAGAGAATAAACTAGGGTGTTATAGACTCACCGGTAAACAACTCGGAATACCTCTCCCACATCTCAACTAGACAAGAAACTCTATTTCCCAGATAATAAACTAAAAGAAGAATATAGAAAACTATTCTCAGTGCATTTGGCTGTAAGGTAACTACAGGGTCCATGGACTAAAATTAAGGGATTAAGTGAGGTATCACTAGTAGAAAAGGTGTTGTTCTTGACAGTGATTTTTCGACTGTTATAAGATATAATGGTTGACAATAAGCTAGTCATTAACTTTCTCAGCTACCAGGGAGCGAGGTGATTGAGGCCATTCTTAACCGTTTATAATGGTCGAGAATAAGAATATCGTCAACCATTTTGAAATAAATGATCGATGATAACCTCCTCGAAAATCCTCGAAAGCAAAAAGATACTTTCAAATGCATTCCTTCATCCTTTAATATTAAATGGTCGAGAAAAAAGAAGGAAAAACCCTAGCGCGACCCCGACTCCTTCCCCTTCCTTTCTTCTTCCTTCCTCCGTGAGAACCACGACGCCGTCGACCTCCTCCGTCGAGTTCTCCTCCCCCTCCGTCGACTCCAACAACCCTCCTCTCGTCGGCGACCGCACGCACATCATCCAACAACCCCTCCCCCCCCCCACCAATAAGTACTCCTTGCCCCCTCTTCAATTTCACATGGCTAGCCCCTCCCTCGATGATCACCACCACCACCACCACGACCTCACCACTGTCAGCACCACGACCACCTTCCCTTCATCGTGCTGCCACCACCATGACGTCCACCTCACCACCACCAGCACCTCCACGTCGACCACCACCCACACCATGTCCGCCACCACCGCTACCTCCACGGCCACCAGCCCCCATCGCCACCATTGCCACCTCCACGACTGCCCACCCAACCTCACCACCAGTACCACCTCCTCTTCCTCCCACCACCACTACCCCAATTTCCCCCCTTAGGATTAGTTTAATTTAATTTTTTTAATGTAGTACTTAGTTAGAGATTTAATTTTAATCGCAAGTTATTTTGAATTGCATTGTATTAAAACAATTAACATGTTATTAGTTTATAATAATTTTTGGTTAAATGTTTAGTTAATGTAGTTTAGTTAAATTGTTACTATGTAGTGGTTAGTTGTGAGGTGTTCCCACTCTTAGTTTCATTAAAATGTTTAGTTAAATTTACATTTTATTTATAGAAGTGAAATGTAGGGTGTACCCACATCCGTTGCGATGCATTTTTTTTATGTAGGATTTAAAACAGATCCCATATTATAGTGAAAACCTTGCTGAAATTTTTTGGCTTACGATTTGCACGTAAGTCTAAGTTTAGGACATATGACTAGGTTTTACATTTTGGGTTTATGGTTTTGTGTTTATGGTTTAAGATTATGATTATTTGTTTTTAGATTAGGTTTTAGGGTTTAGTGTTTAAGGTTTAGGGTTAGGTATAGGATTTTTTTTTTTGGGTTTTGGCATTAGGTTTTGACTTTTGGATTTGAGTTATAGGGTTTTTATTTTAGATTTAGGGTTTTCAATTTAAGGTTTTATTGAATTATGATTTAGGGTTTATTTTTATGATTTTCGATTTTGTTATAAAATTTAGAGTTTAGGTTTAGTTTATGTTTTTTGGACTTAGTTGTTCAGTTTAAGGCTTAGTACTTTTATGCTTTGCGGTGTGGAGAAATTTATTAATTAAATTTAAAATCATTTTAAATTTAGATACACACACTTACACAAATTTAAATCAACTTGATGACCAACAATAGGAGTTCTAAACCCTAAGATATAGGTTGTGAGAGAAATATAACTGTCAAAATACATTCCTGTTGAAGCTACGAGTTACTACGCTAACGTATTTGGTTTTGAAAAACCTGTCGTCGTAGTGTGAAAGTGAAGAACTTGTGTTAAACAAATAAAATTTGTACCAGAATAGAAATCCCGGGTCGACTCAGGGAGTCTACGTTAATCTATATTCGTAATTATATTTTTTTAGAGTTTTTGTTGAAAAGCGAAGCAATGTAATTACAATGAAGCAATATTAACAATCAGAATAAATAAGAGAGAGAGACAGAGAAAACATGCACTCAATATTTCAAAATATTTATATAATAAAACCAGAGAAGAATTATACTAGAAAGCAATAAATTAGCTACACTAGAAAGCAGGAAAATTCTACTCTAGAAAGATGTAAAGAAAAATGGGAGAGAGAAGTTGTCCTCCTTGACGATCGCTTGGAGGACGAGCCGGACGAGACGTCGTCTGGACGAAGGAGGACGGAGTGGGAAGAAGGAGGTCGAGGCAGGAGGAACGAGAGCGAGACAGCACGCCATCGTCATCATGAGATCCGCTTCCAAAATGAAAACAAAAATTTGACTTTATCTCTCGAGGAACATCCCGGGTGTGGGACAAGCTTCTCTTGAGCTTTGGAGAGGTAGAGGAGAGAAGGAAGGGTTGGAAATTTCGTATGGAGGGGGTCTCCTTTTATAGTTGCAAGGAGTGAGGGCATTTTGGTCTTTTTAAGTTGAAAAACATTAATTCAGGACCATTAGTGACGGATAAAACTGTCGCTAAAGGTCCGAACGTGGCCTTCGTGGGCGGCGCTAGCGGGCCCGCACACCTCCTGCACGTGAAACGTGCGTTCACGTTCTTGAATTCTCGACCATTTGATCGCGAGATAGAATGGCTGAGATGCGTCCTCGCCACACCTCAACCGCGCGCTCGCTCGAGTCTGATCCTACGTTACACGCGAGCATCTGATGCGATGTGAGTGCTATCGCATGTGCTCGACCGCTCGATCGTGATCGAGCGGTCAATTGATCTCCCTCGCTGCGCCTCAACAGCCACTCGCGCAGGCTCGAACGCACACCGCATGATCTCCCAAGCACTCTCACCCGCTGCGCTACAACGGCGCTTGTGTCGCGGAGATGTTTTACGCGCAGGCATCCACAGCCGTTAGATGTGCATCCAATGGAGGAGAAGCGATGAAGAAGAGTGGGTGCGGCGGGTGTAGCGGTCGGTTAGGCGGCTGAGATGGCGCCATGTGGTGCCATCTTAGCCATCCATCTTCTGGATGATGTAGATGGTGCCACGGTTGTCGGATTGAATTGATTTTCACGTCATTAGGCTGCGATCGTCGATCTGAATCCATTCGCGCGATCAGATTTGTCGTCTGAAGTGTGGATTCACACCATCTTGGCCCTTGATCTTCTAAGGTTCCCCGGTCTCTATCTGATGCTACAGTTGTCTGATTAGGGCGATCTTGGAGTCGTTGAACTCCAATCGATGCCCTGATCAAATCTGTATGGTTAGATCTTCGATCCGAGGCCCCGATAAAAATTTGTCTTGTCCTTGAACATAAAAGGAGACAATTAACATCCATTTTATTCAAACTAATCTAAACGTAAGATAATGCATGTTATGCAATATTTATAGTATGCAATGCAATTCTATGCTTAAGAACATGCATAAATAGACATCTTATGTAGCGTAAACATGTTTACATCACGCCCCCATGCTTATCTTTTTCTAGTCCCTAGCAAAAACTATATGCTATTTATAAAGAATTAGGTTGGATTATTTGGACATGAGTTATTTTCAATCATTAAGAAAATATTTACTTAGGATCTGAACTTTTAAAGACACAACAGTGCCCAAATATCTACCAAAATGCAGACCGCCTCAAGCCCTCGCCTTATTCAAAGAAAATTTCCTTTTTCTCTTTTTTTCTTCTTTTCTAATTTTTTTGGATTTTCGAGTTTTAGGATTTAGGAGTGGCTTTCTACGGCCATTCAGTTCACCTCAGATTTGATGAGAACCCTAAGTTCTAAGCATATTTATTGTGAATGTGATAGACTCGTTGATCGGTAGTTAAAATGGACTTTGGATTTCTACGCCCACGATAACTTACCAGCCATATCACCCTAGGAGGTTTATTAGCTACCCAATTTCCGTTAAAATAACTGAACAACGAGTCGGTGCAAAGAAAGTGTGTAGATGCTTAAAACTCAAATTTCCCTCAAATCAGAGAGTGGATTGATAAGTCGTATACTTATCACCTAAACTTATTTACTCTAATTACAATAGAATTAAGATGACGAGGACTCGAAAAACAAATCCACATTTTAGTGGATACACGGGCTGATTAAGTCCAAAGACCTGAAGGGTCTTTGTGTTCAGATCCTAATATAATATTTTCTAAGATTGAAAAGTCCTACTGTCCAACTATTCCTTCCTAATTCAATTTTTTTTTATGTATAAATAAGAAGAGAAAAATAATTTACATGAATTTCACAAAGCTGACCAAATGATTCAAAAATGAATCTACCCCCCCATGCCTAGCTGATGCAATGTCCACATTGAGAAAGAGACATGAAAGAAAGGGTAGAGTATGAAAGATGTCACCTGAATATGAAGCTCATGTCAGCTTTGTGTCATATGGACAACTGCTGAGTTTAATGCCGTCAGCTAGGCGAAGTCCAGCCAAAGAAGTCACATAATGGCTAAAGCAACCGTGTCTGAGATGGGTTCTAGAAGAGTACGGTCAATAACAGGCTTCAGACGTTGACTATTGACTTTAAATGTGTTACCCGTCTTTGGGTTAGAAATCTGAACAGCTCCATTTGGAAAAATTTGGTCAATAATGAATGGGCCATTCCATTTAGAACTAAGTTTGCCAAGAAAGAGCTTAAGTCTAGAATCGAATAACCAGACCTTCTGGTTCGGCTCAAAGCTCTTGCGGGAAATCAATTGATCATGTAGAGCTTTGGTCCGAGCCTTGTAGATCTTGGCATTTTCGTATGCATCATTTCTAAGCTCTTCCAACTCAGATAGTTGGAGTTTCCTGGTCTTCCCAACTAAATTCAGATCTAAATTACATTGTTTGATCAAACAGAATGCCATGTGTTCAATCTCTACGGGTAGATGGCACGCCTTTCCATACACCAAACGAAATGGAGACATACCGATGGGCATTTTATATGCCATGCAGTAGGCCCAAAGAGCATCTTCAAACTTTTGAGTCCAATACTTGCGCTTAGGCCTAACCGTTTTCTGCAGAATGTTCTTGATCTCCCGATTGGAGATCTCAGCTTGTCCATTCATCTGGGGATGGTAAGGTGTGAAAATTCAGTGATTAACCCCGTATTTGGCCAACAAATTTCAAAATTGGGCATTAGTAAAATGAGTGCCACCATCACTGATGATAGCTCTCGGAATCTAGAACCTATTGAAGATATTTTTCTTGACAAAATCAATGACCACCTTGTGGTCATTGGTTCGGGTGGGAATCGCCTCAATCCATTTGAACGCATAATCAACAACAACAAGAATGTACTGATGTCCAAGTGAAGGGAGAAAGGGTCCCATGAAATCGATGCCCCAAACATCAAAAATTTCGACAGGAAGAATTGCGTTTAGGGGCATCATATCTCTCTTACTTATGCTCCCGAGTGCCTGACATCGAGAACATGACCTTGAGAAATCCTTGGCATCCTTAAATAAAGACGGCCAACAGAAGCCAGATTGCAAGATTTTTGCAGCCATCTTTTTCCTGGAGAAATGTCCACCACACGCAGATGCATGGCAGAACTCAAGTATACTGTTGAATTCATTCTCTGGTACACATCGGCGAATAATCTGATCAAAGTCGATGCGGTACAGTTTAGGGTCCTCCCAGAAGTAGTATTTGGCCTCAGATTTGAGTCTATCCCATTGTCGCTTAGTCCAATCCTAGGGGATTTGTCCAATGGCCAAATAATTAACAGTGTCAGCAAACCACGGGGTGTGGACACCTGAAACTATAAGAATAGCTTCGTCCGGAAAAGTGTCAGCAATCGAGATGTCCGGACGAGAAGAATCACCTAGGAGTCTCGACAAATGATCCACCACCACATTTTGTACCCCGATTTTATCCTTGATTTCAAGATCAAATACTTGAAGAAGAAGAATCCAATAAATAAGCCGAGGTTTGGCATCCTTTTTGGCCAAGAGATATCTCAAGGCCGAGTGGTCGGTATAGATGATAACATGAGACCTTAAGAGATAAGCCCTGAATTTTTCCAAAGCAAACACTACAGCTAATAATTCCTTTTCAGTAACAGTGTAATTCCTCTGGGCTTCATCTAGAGGTTTACTACCATAGTAGATGACAGAGGGCTTTCTATCAATTTTCTAACCCAAGACATCCCCTACCGCGTAATCAGAAGCGTCGGTCACGATCTCAAAAGGGGTTGTCCAAATTGGTGGTCGCAATACTGGAGCACAGGTGACCGTCATTTTCAGGAAATCAAATGCCTTTTGGCATGATTCGTCGAAAACAAATGGTGTTTCTTTGGCAAGAAGATTGCTCAAGGGACGAGTAACCTTCGAGAAATTCTTAATGAATCTTCGATAGAATCCCACATGACCAAGAAATGATCGGATTCGTTTAACAGATGTGGGAGGAGGAAGTTTAGCGATAGCATCAACCTTAGCTTTATCCACTTCGATTCCCCGTTCGGAAATTACATGACCCAAGACGATGCCTTCTTGGGTCATGAAATGACTCTTTTCCCAGCTAAGGACCAATCGTGTTTTGATACATCGCTTAAGAATCATTTCCAGATAAGCCAAACAAGAGTCAAACGATTCTCCGAAAATAGAGAAATCATCCATGAAGACTTCCATAAACTCTCCCACCATGTCAGAGAATATGGCTAGCATACACCTTTGAAAAGTCGCAGGTGAATTGCATAAACCGAAAGGCATCCTATGAAAAGAAAAGGTTCTGTAGGGCAGGTGAAAATAGTTTTTTCCTGATCCTCAGGATGGATAGGAACTTAGTTGTATCCCGAGTAGCCATCAAGAAAACAGAAGTGCTTTTGCCCAACTAGTCTTTCCAAAATTTGATCGATGAAAGGCAAGGGAAAATGATTCTTTTTAGTGGCTGTGTTCAGCTTCCTATAATCAATACAAACCCTCCAAGAGGAAGCTGAACAAGTTGTGACAGATTCTCCTCTCTTGTTAGGTTTCTTCAGAACAATCTGTACAGGACTTACCCAGGGACTATCAGAGATTGGATAAATAATTCCTGCATCAAGCCACCTGATGATTTCCTTTTTTACCACTTCTCACATATTTGGATTTAATCTCCTCTACATCTGACGAGAAGGGCGGGATCCATCTTCCAAGAATATTCTATGATTGCAGTAAGATGGCTTGATCCCCCTGAAGTCATGAATGGTCCAACCAATTGCCTCCTTATGTTCCTTCAGGACCTTATTCACTTTAATCTCTTTCTCCTTTATTAATTTAGCACTGATAATCACAGGGAGTGTCTTCTGAGGTCCTAAAAATTGATATTTCAAATTCTCAGGCAATGCTTTCAGTTCAAGCTAGGGTGGGTTGATGATTGATGGTAAGGAAGATGCTGAAGACTCAACAAGAGGAAGAGGTTGAGAGTGAACAAAATCAATAACCTCTTCAAAAGATGACAGGTCTGCCATAGAGGGTTGCGAGCCAAATTCGTCATCAAAGGAGGAACTTTCAATTGAAGAAACCATCAAACAAGTTTCAATGTTTTCATTATTTTCCTCAAGTTCCCTAATAAATCTACAATCCTCAAATTTATTGATCGCCTTAAAAATATCCAACTTCATTTGTTGATCCCCAAAGGTGATTTCCATGCTACCACTTTCACAATTAATGTTAGCTTTAGCAGTAGCCAGGAACGAACGCCCCAAAATGATGGGTGTGTTCCTCAGATTTTCAGGTACATCCATGTGAAGGACAAGAAAATCTACAGGAAAATAGAAATCCTTGACCTTAACTATAACATCTTCAATACCACCTCGCGGATTTGTGACCGAGCGGTCCACTAACTATAACGTTACTGAAGTTGGTCGAAGTTCACCTAATCCAAACTTCTCATAAAGAGAAGTCGTAATTAGGTTGATAGATGCACTCAGATCCAAAAGTGCTCTATCAAATGTGTAATCTCTGATGACACAAGAAATCAACGGAGCACCTGGATCTCACTTTTTCTGAGGGAGGTGGTGCAGGATACCAGAACTAGCCTGCTCAGAGAGTACCACCTTCCTCGAAACAGATTCTCTCGACTTACACTTTTGTGTACACAAATCTTTTAAAAATCTTGCGTAAGCTGGTATATGCTTGATAGCATCGAGAGGCGAGATATTGATCGCAACATTCTTAAATAGATTCAGAAGCTTCTCATTGCTATCAACAGACTTCTTCTTTGATTTGATCAAGGCTTCAGGAAAAGGAACATAAGTCAGATCTTTGGAATCAGGTTCCTGAGCCTTGATTTCTTCTCCAGAATTCTCCTCTCTCTCCTCAGGTTCTTTAGGATTCAGTAGGTCGAAACAATGTGGTTGTGGATCCTGAGTCTGCTTACCACTCCTTAAGGTGACAGAATTTGCAGATGCATAAGAGTTTGGATCTTGGGGAGGGTTAGGAAAGAATGGAGGGGCTTGATTAGCCAGGAATTGTTGATTTGCAAAAAAAGAGGAAGAGGAGGGACTCGGCTCAACCACCTCAGCATGTGCATGTGGGTCCCTCTGATTTTTGTACCCATGGACTTGGTTGCCCAGATTCAGAATATTTCGTGAGTTGGGTATGGGTTGGGATGGTAGAGATCCCGGTTGATGAGAGTTAGCAATGAGCCCGGTCTGCAAGTTGTCCAGTGAGGTTTTCATTTGCTGCATGAGCTGGAGCATGGATCCTTGCATCTCTACCATTTGCCGATTCAAATCAGCCTACCCTACTGGTTGACGGGCATTCCAAGTTGGATGATTGACTTGATTTGGGGGCAGCTGAGCATATACATGACCCTGACCCATTGGTCGTTGCGGAGCATAGTTGCCGAGTCGAAATTGGGTCTGTTGCCGCAGGTTTTTCCAAGAGAAGTTAGGGTGGTTTCTCCAACATGGATTATAAGCATTAGAGTAGGGGTTGGATCTAACATTCTCTTGTATGGCACAGACATCCTCATAGGGTGAGGATGGAGAGAAAGAAAGGGAAGGATAAAAAAAAACTAGGATCAAAGGCCTCAGTTTGGAACCCGTGGGGTTCCGAAAAATGCTGACTCACAGGTTGCGCCGCATCGAGTTGATTCACGAACTCCCGTCCAGAAGGAGCTCGTGAAGAATGGAATCCTGAATTTTGCGATCGAGTGGATCGAGAGTTGTTTATAGAATTTCCAACCATCCGCTCTTCCATTCTTTTAGCAACCAAGTCCACCTTGTCTAGTTTGTTACAAATCAATTCCATATCAAATGAATGGGAGTCATGGACTTCATTGACATTTGTTTTGGGCTGTTGGGACCAGTTAAATCTATCCATGAAGGCATGATTGATTGAATTCTCGCTCATTTCCTCAAATAAATCATGTGCACGATCTACGTCCTTATTGAGGAAATTGCCTCCGCAAGAAGCATCTACATGATTTCTGAGTTGCTCAGTCAACCCATGATAGAAGATCTACACGAGTTGCCATTTCGGCACCTCGTGGTGTGGACACCTCCGCAATAGGTCCTGAAATCGCTCCCAGGCCACATGAAACTGCTCCCCCTGCCGCTAGGTAAAGGTAATGATTGCTCGTCTCAAGGCATTGGTACGTCCGACTGAGAAGAATTTCTTCAGAAGGGCTAATTTCAACTCATTCCAAGTTGCAATTGGTCTTCCCATTGTCAAGTACCAATGCATGGCCTTATCCCTAAGAGAATGGGGGAAGAGCCTCATGATCATTTGCTCCTCATTTACGTTTCGTGCCTTGGTGGTCTGGACCAAAGTGGTCAAGTCCTCCAAGTGCTGAAACGGATCTTCGGAGCCAAGCCCATGATAATGTTTGATCAGACTTAACACCTGGGGCTTGATTTCTACATCGCCGGCTAGAATCTAAATGCCGGGACGTTCCCCGTAATTTGAAGGATCATAAAAATCCTTCAAGGACTGAGCACCCTGCATTCTCTGAAACCATTCATGCATTCTCTGCATTTGTTCCAACTGCGTTCGGAATTCTTCCTGTGGATCTCCAGACAGAGGAGGCTGTTGGTCGGCCATGGGATCAATTTGACCAAAATCCAATTTGCGCCTCCTAGAATACTCTAGTCGTCCTTCCAATCGGGGATTCAATGATCGTCTTCCCAGCATAAACTAGGAGAAGGTCGGAAGGACTAGGGATAGAGACCCTGCAGCACAACAAACCAAGGCTGTCCTTAAGTGGGGTAGCCTAAGGATCTACTGACTCCCAAAACCTACCCTAAAATTGTAAATGATTTACTCTACTTGTGTCTGCTCAATCCAACCAGTTAGAAGGAGGGACTGAGGAGAAGGTTCTTCCTTCGGCTTTCGCCTCCGGTTCCTAGTGTACCCCCCAACTGCGGTCGTTTGACGCTACTCCCCTAGCTAGACATCAGATTAATCAGTACAAGTAGGTTAATCAAAGACAATCTCAGACTAGATCCTGAAGAGCGAATCAGACCTTAAGGCCAACGTCTACTCAATTTTATTAAGGCCTGGGATTCTGGTGCTTATGGAATGTGATGGACCCTTAAAATGGGTTGTGCCCTTAATGATTTATTGAGAATTGTGTAAGTACGTGGAAAATCAGGGTTTTCAAGCAAGATTATTTGTGATGCATGAATTTTAATGTTCAAATCTTGCTTTAGTAGCTTTTAGGGTTTAAAATTATGTTGATTGCAATCACGTTTCGAGGCAAACCAAGTTGTCAAACACGGGTGAAGATTGCTTTCCTTTAAAACCAGAAAGAAAGTGGAGTGCCTGGAATAGACCTAGATTGAAAACCCTAAGGAGGAGCTACTTGATGAGTTGATTTTAAGTAGAGTGGTGCGGTCCAAACAACTCAAACAACTGGCCACAAATGCACCACTAGGTTAGGCACACTAAAATGGTTAACGTAGAATGATTTCTACTCTTTTATGTGCTGCTTTGTGTGTACCGGTTCCATATATCAGAACCCGGTCGAGTAGAAACAAATCAATTAGGTTAAGTACCTTGAATGTGGGTGTACGTTGTGTGTTTGTTGAAAATTGCCCCACAAGATTATCTTTTTGTTGTTTTTTATAAACGAGGGTGAAATGAATGTGAGTGAGAATCCAAACAACCAAACTATTCCTAGAATTTATGCAAACACCTAAGTTAATTTGAATTTGGATTTAATGTGACAAATGAAATCTATGGAGGGGGGAAGAATGGGGAGCACTTACAGTTGTCATCAACTGCACTTTACTTCGATCTACCGCTTGATGATTCCCTAATAGAGGTCTTTGCAAAACAATAGACACAAGAGAAGGCAAGTTAGAAAACAATAAAGTGTGTGAAATAAGAAAAGCAGATCGGAAATCGTTGCCTCCCCAGCAACGGTGCTAAAATGTTGAAGCTACAAGTTACTACGCTAACGTATTTGGTTTTGAAAAACTTGTCGTTAGAGTGTGAAAGCGAAAAACTCGTGTTCAACAAATAAAATTTGTACCAGAATATAAATCCCAGGTCGAACTAAGGGAGGCTACGTCGATCTATATTCGCATTTATATTTTTTTAGACTTTTTGTTGAAAAGCGAAGCGATGTAATTACAAGGAAGCAATATTAACAATCAGAATAAACAAGAGAGAGAGAGAGAGAAAACATGCACTCAATATTTCAAAATGTTTATACAATAAAACCAGAGAAGAATTACACCAGAAAGCAATAAATCAGCTACACTAGAAAGCAAGAAAATTCTACTCTAGAAAGCTGTAAAGAAGAATGGGAGAGAGAAGTTATCCTCCTTGACGATCACTTGGAGGACGAGCTAGACGAGACGTCGCTTGGATGAAGGAGGATGGAGTGGGAAGAAGGAGGTCGAGACAGGAGGAACGAGAATGGGGCAGCACGTCGTCATCGTCGAGGGATCTGCTTCCGAAATGAGAGCGAAAATTTGACTTTCTCTTGAGGTGCATCCTGGGTGTAGGACAAGCTTCTCTTAAGCTTTGGAGAGGTAGAGGAGAGAAGGGATGAAAATTTCGTATGGAATGAGGGCATTTTGGTCCTTTTAATTTGAAAAAAATTAATTCAGGACCTTTAGTGATAGATAAAACCATAGCTAAAGGTCCAAACGTGACCTTCGTAGGTGGTGCTCGCACACCCACTCACCTCCCGCTCGTGAAACATGCATTCATTTCTTGAATTCTCGGTCATTCGATGGCAAGATCAAACTGCTGAGATGCATCCTCGCCGCGCCTCAACCGCGCGCTCGCCCACATCTGATCCTGCGTTACGCGAGGGAGTCTGATGCGATGTGAGTGCTATCGCACGCGCGCGACGACTTGATCGCGATCGAGCGGTCAATTGAGCTCCCTCGCCGCAGCTTAGCTGCCGCACATGCAAGCTCGAACGCGCACCGCATGATCTCGCGAGCTCTCTCACCTGCTACACTACAGCGGCGTTTATGTCGCGGAGATGTTTTACGCGCGTGCATCCACACCTATTGGATGCGCATCCAATGGCGAAGATGTGACGAAGGAGAGAGGGTGCGGCGGGTGTAGCAGTCAGTTGGACGGCTGAGATGGCACCATGTGGAGCCATCTTGGCCGTCTATCTTCTGGATGATATAGATGGTGCCACGGTTGTCGAATTGAGTTGATTTTTGTGCCATTAGGCTGCAATTGTCGATCTGAATCCATCCGTGCGGTCGGATTTGTCGTCTGAAGTGTGGATTCATACCATCTTTTCCCTTGATCTTCTAGGGCTCCCTAGTCTCTATCTAATGCTACAAATGTCTGATTAGGGCGATCTTAGAGTCATTGAACTCCAATCGTCGCCCTGATCAAATCTGAACGATTGGATCTTCAATCTGAGGCCCTGATAAAAATTTGCCTTGTCCCTGAACATAAAAGGAGACAATTAACCTCCATTTTATTCAAACTAATCTAAATGCAAGATGATGCATGTTATGCAATATTTATAGTATGCAATGCAATTCTATGCTTAAGAACATGCATAAATAGACATCTTATGTAGTGTAAACATGTTTACATCAATTCCCATCGAAACTTATGATCATGTTATACAAATAATGTGAAGTGTGTGTATACTTCACTTACATGCACGATGTTATTATTGGTGAAAGGACCACGATCGTTAATTTTGATAATCGCAAAACACTTGTTATTTAATATTTGCATTGAGTTTAAGTTTTCAAGATAATTGCAAATGGATACAAGTGTGAAGGAGCTCAAGCTTGCATCCATGGGGGATTAGAGGAGCTTGATGGAGGAGAAGGAGCTTCGATTGGAGCGAGACCTTGAAGAAGCATGGAGATGAAGAATAGGATAGAAGTTTATTATGTTCTTGTACTTTGTATTTGTTGTTCTTTGCTCCTTTTTTTTCTTAGATTATTTGTTAAAGAGCTCAAAGTAACAAACGATAGTCCTAGGAACACATAGACAACCCTAGGGTACTTAGACTTCTTCCTAGAGAACTTAGAAAATCAAAGTAGGCATCAAACAGCCTGATCAAACGTCCAATATAGACATTAAACGTCTGATCTTAGACTTTAAGATGTCTGACTGTTTGATCAGATGTCCATAACACTTAGGCTGGAAACCCACTCTCTGTCTGCCAATTTCAAACATCTAGCCCTTAGTCCAGATGTCTTAGAAGATGTCTGACGACTTTGCCAGACGTACAACTAGAGGACCATTAGCCTGTTAGACTTAATCGTTGACGATCAATCCTTAATCTAATTTAAATCTATCTCAGACGTCCTAGTACATCCCAGACGTTTAATAAATAGACGTTAGGCTAAGATCTGACCTAAATCATTTCTTGTCAGACCTAATAGCCATTTGAGCCTCGAGAAATCCATTCCTGCAATGATTCTTATTTCCAGACATCCAAACTTACTACCAGACGTCCGATCTATCGTCTATGCAACTTATCACTAGAACCCTGTTTCGATCTAACGAAAACAAGAAGGAAACCATCTTAGGATTAAACGTCTAATTATTGGCCCAAACGACTTATAATTGAATCTTAGACGTACGTCTTGAATCAACTCAGTCCAGAGCTTCCATCCTTCTTGATCAGGCGACAGATCCCTAAATCTGATGATGACCCAGACGTCTAATAATAGATCCAGATGTATGATAACCCTGGCAGAATCATAAATGGTCTTGATTTGCCATGGGTTTATTCCTAACAGCTACTTAGGTCTTCCAAGACTGTTGAAGGCAATCTATTGGGGATTTAAATCAAAGTATTATTGTCGTAATTTAAAATCCACAATAAATCGAACAACAAATAAAATTTATAAGCTCAGAATGTCAAAAATGAAGTCCGAGGTCATTCGTTGAGAGCAAGTATTGCATTCACACGCTAATCTCAATATATAATATAAATGAGCACAATTAATTACTCAAAAACTAATATGCAATGTATAACATGAGTATATGAGGAGATAAAAAGAACTCTAGACAAAATAATGGAAATTTTAATCACCAATTATTAGCCTAACAAATATATAGAAATTACTCAAACAGAATCAAATGAACAAACAGTGAATCAGACGTCTGATTGTGAAATCAGACGACTTAAAGTGCATGGCTACAGTGCTTCTTCTTTGATTTTCTTCTATTGTTCTTCTTCTTTGGCTTTCTTCTGCATGGCTCCTTCTTTCTCTAGCTTTTCCTTCATTTCTTTGGTTCTATCTCTTTTCCTCTTCTTCTCTGATTTCTTCTATACGCTCCTACCGTAGCCTTCTTTAGATCTTCTCCTTTATTTTCTTCTCTCTTTTCTCTTCTTCTCTTCACACACAGGGCACAAATTCTCAAACGAGTAAGTGTTAGCCGTTGCTCTCCATAGCAAAAACCCCCCTTAACCCTGCACTCTCACTCTTTCCTTCACCTTTTCTCTTTCTCAGTGTCCGATCAAATGCTCGGGTAATCAGGTATTCAAAGATCCGCGTACCCAAGACTAGAGCTACAGGCATGGATCGCAGCCGAGGTGTGAGAGAACGTAGGTAGGTCAGTGAGTGAGGGTGTGGGGCCTCACCCCGGTGTTTGAAGGCGATAAGCCGATGTGACAAATCACCTTTATGTGTGCGCAGTCTTCCTTCCACGAATGATGTGGGACTAAACCCACAAGGTTTCTCTATGAGCAAAGCTGCAGCTGGAGGACGATCTAATTGGTGCAGCAGCTACTATTGAGTCTTGTAATCAAAGACCTTGAGTGATGCCTAAGGTACATCCACAAAGCCTAGGCGTAGGACCTGGAGATTTTCAACTGGGAACTCGAAGCTCCTCCATTAAGCTAGAAGCTCCTCTGTTAATGGCGTTGTGGGCTTGATACCTGAAACATAAAGAATGGCCTTTAGGCCCTGTCAAATGAGTTCAGTAGCTCCACCATGGGACGGCAAATGTGGTGATGTGCGTGGTGTAGCGAGGCGAGGCATGTGGCAGCCTAACAGAGGCGGAGATGGCCAGAGGAAGTAGGTTTGTTCAGTGGGTGTTCTAGGTGGATGAGAAGGCGAATAGAGAGGGGTTTTGATGGGTGGAGTATGGCAGAGGTTATGGGCGTGGTGGCTAGATGTGTGTATCGATGGAAGCACCTCGCCAAAGGTATGGCCAGATGTGGAGAAGACGAGGGTGAACGACGGTGTCGAGGACTTGTTTTTGGGTTTTTGATAAGGGAAGTTAATCTAGAGAACTAGAGAGACCTAACTACCTACTCTAAGGGTCGAAAAGGATAAGGAGGACGCCGGGTATGGTGTGGCCGACACCATGGAAGAGAATTTCTCTGGTGAGTTAGAAGCGGCAACGACGATGAGAAGGAGGCTCCTGCTGGTACGGCCAAGAGTGGAAGAAGTTGAGGAAGGTAGATCCGTCGTCGGTATTGCGAACGGATGAGGAATGGAGTCGGAGGAGGTCTTCGGATGTCAAGGAGCTATTCAGCTAGAGAGGAGGGAGAAATTGAGGGTGTTCCGGTCGAATTCGAGCGTGGGAGTTTGGGCAAGCCCTAGGGGTCTTTTATAGGCCTCAGGGAATCGGTTTAAGCTTAGGAATCAAGCTTTTGAACTTGGAAGGTTTGCTGGAATTGGAAACCCAAGAGATACCTGAATCTCTCATACATTCGCATGAGAGATTGGGAAGGTTATAGAATTCAAGGACGGGTGTGTTGGAAAGAGAACTCCATAAGGAATCTCTCTTCTAATTTTGGAAGGGATTCGTTGATCAGAGAAGTTCTCTTCAATTAAAGGTTGTCGAAGAAGGATTCCTCCATGATATTGGTGGAGGGACCTATTTGCAAAGAGTGAGGACAACAATAGGGGCCTGTTTGTAAGGATTTTGAAATTTAGGGGCATGTGTGTGAGAGAAAAGAGTCTAGCAGGACCAAATTGCAAAGTCAGTCAAGATGATCTCTGATTGGGCCCAAATTTTGGTACAAACCTAATTTATACCCAATGAATCCAATGGTGATGTTGGATTTTGATTTTGACCTAGTTTGATTGGGTAATTTATGTAAAAATACAAATTAGGGTAATAGTCTATCTGTGGCTCTATTTTGGGTCAAGATAGGTTCTGATGGTTAAATTGAAGGTACCAAACCCTAGAGAATATTTTTATATAAATTTTAGAGGGTTTGGATGAATTTTATCCTAACCAGAACCTCAGTTAATTAAATGGATCTATTTTTAGGATTTCAGATGTCATTTAATTCTCAAAACACGTGAAAACCCATTTCTATCTTGTACTAACCCACTTGTTAGACTCTTAAGACCATTTGACCCTTAATTAACCCCTGGAGAAACCCCTGATTATTCTGCATTCATGATATGATCGTAAAATTATAGTTTTAACCTTGGTTTCTTGTTACTCTCTTAGAAAGGATGTGTAATGAATTATTGTCTTCTGGCGGTTATGCAGGAACATTTATTCCTTGATTGTGATTAATTAAAGGTAGATATAGCTAATGATGACATTATCATCATACCCCCATGCCTAACTTTTTCCAGTCCCTTAGTAAAATCTCATGGAATTAATTCAAACTCTAGACAGTGCCTTTTTATGCTCAGAACTCTGTTATGTGCATTCTCTCTAGAGATTAGGTCAGAATGCCAATAGCAGGCCTAGAGGTACTCAAGTACCAATCAAGATCCAGACCCGACCAGCTTTAGCCTCAGTCTGCCGCGAAGGTTTCTAAGGCCTACGTGAACTAACCTAAGGTTCGTTGAACTCCACGATTAAAGCACCCGTGCTTAAAACATGGTTAATCCCGATTCAATTTGCAGTGCATTTTTGTAAGAGAGAGACAGATGAATTTTTGCATTTTTGGAGAGTTTTCTCTCTTTTTCTTTTCTTTACTTCTAGCTTTGGATTGGCCTACAAACACATTTTGTATCGGATTCCTTGCTCCCGCCATCAATCCTGGTAGGGTTCCTGGCTTTCGATGCTTCGAGGTAGCACCACCCCTAGCAACCTCTAGAACCCTGACTTTCGACACTTCAAGATAATGCCACCCATGGCATTCTGTAGCTAAATTCAGGCCCTGGCAATCGACATTTCGCGATAATCCCGCCCATAGCACCTGAATCAGCACAATGTTCTTACGTGCCCCCGGTAGGATATTTAGATATCCTAGGAGACAAGCACCGAGGAGACGATATGTTATTGTGCATCTTCAAGGGGAATTTCCCCCCTCTCCGCACCGAGAACTCATCCAAATCAACTTGTGTTGATAAGTCGCTCCTAATCCAGGTAGCTTTTGTTTTCAGTACAGAATTAACTCATTTGCGTGATTTTGATATTAAGCGCACTGAACCAGACTGTGTGTGAATTAGGGTACTTAGGTTACCGAGTCCCGCAAATCAAAGGTCAGTTAACGAGGCCAAATAATCCCTAAGCCTTAGACCTACACTTAAGCTTCGCATTTTCCTCAACCTCTTGAGGACTATCTAGATCTTAACGGATACTTGAATTTTCAAGCCTAAAACAAGCCCAATAGGCCTAAGATCAGCACTCATACTAATCTTTGTATCTCTTAGCACTTTTGACTTTTATTTCTTTCTTTTGATTTGGTCTAGAACTTAAATAGATTCCATAATCTTTTACTAATGACTATCTCTTTTTATTTCAAATTGTTGCTCCTTTTTGACATTTAAATCACCTCCTCTTTTCCCCTCAAGAATGATTTGCATTTAATTCTCATAATTTCCTCCCCTTACTCCAATTTTTTTGTTCTTTTTCAATTTTCTATTTTATTTTTTGGTTTTTTTGGAATATATATTTTTTTGTGAGAACCCTTCAGAACTTTGAATTTTTGTATGTTTTCATTTTAACACCCCTCATGCCTAAATTTTGCAATGTCATTGTAAACCAGAGAGTATGAAATCAATTTGGGTTCAGGGATTAGAATAGGATAATTGGGTGGGCGAACGGGTCGGGATGACTATTGCGAATGATTTCAAGCTCTAGTACGAGTACTAAAGGTAGAGTCGATTGTTCTAAAATTGAACTCGAAGTGCAATAGATGTGAAGTACAAAAGGATAATCAGAAGGATTTCAGATTTTTTGGAATGATGGGTTGCCTCCCGTTAAGCACTAAATTCAATGCCTTCAGCTGAGCAGAAAATGGTATGGAAAAGGAGTGGTCAAATCAGATGAATTTTGTGGAACAAACACCTTGATCAATAGCCTGGTTGGTCCAACCAGGTGCTTGTTCAAATCCACAGGCTAATGATGCAGCCCAAACCCAATCAATCTGGTGGGTTGATAGATGTAAGTCAATAAATGTGCAGCTCACCAGGTATTCTGTGACTCAAATAGATGTGGAAGTGAAAATCTAGGGTTTGGTTGAGTTCAATCAGCCTGATCAGAGTAGGGATCCTTGAAAGAGAATGGATCTGTGGAGGATGTGAGGTCCCTACGAGGGTGATCAGAGAAAGATGGCATGTAATTTGCAGTCTGATCGATATCCGATACCCGATTAAAAGATGGAGGAGAATCATCTGCAAGCAGCTCATCGAGAGGAGAATTAGAGTAAAAATTGAGTCCGGTTGCGGGTCGGGGTTGAGAATGGGTTTTGGAAGGCTTTGTATGTTTAAAAGAGGTGGCATCAATAAAAATTGTGTGTGAGGGCTCCTCTAGGAAGGATTCCAAGGTAGGTTCATCTAGAGAGTCCTCATAATGGCCATCAAAATCAAATGTAAATGCTTGAACAGTGTTTAGAGGGTTATGGAAATCTGAGTCAAGGAAAGATTCAAACTCTGGATTGTAGACACTCTCGACAATTACTGTTTCTGATTCCTAAGAATCAAAAAGGAATGATTCCATCTCAATAGAATCTGATTTTGAATTAATGATCTCGGGATCAAGGACCTTAGAGTCAGAGTCGAAGAATGGATCATGTATGCTGAGGTCATAGATTGGCTTAGAGTTGTTAGGAAACAACAGTTCTCCAAAATCAAGGTAAGATTTGAAATCATCGGAGAACTTGCGAGAATCATGTTCTGAATCTGATTCGGGATTAGGGGTTCCACCATAGAATAAATCAACAGATATACAATCAGCAACCGAACTTGGATCTAGCCTATTCTCAGAATCCGAACTAAAAAAGATGTTCTTATTAGGCATGGTTCGGATTCTTAGCTTCTAGGATAGACCCAATCGAGTCCCAACTCTTCCAACTCCTCAATTTTTATATCGTAAATTGGCGTGACTTCCGAAAAATCGATCTGTGTCTCTGAGGAGCATGAAGAGGTGCAATCATCAAATATAGGCCTGGAATTGTAATCTAGATTCAAAATCTGATTTCCATCACACGGGGCTTTGTAATCATCCCGATAAGGCTTAGATCCAGATTCTAGGTTAAGGGTGTGGATTGGATCACTAGAATCTAGGCTGGACTCTACAGGGATGTCAGAATTGCTCTCAAGAGTCACCTTATCTGAATAAGGGACGGAATTTACACCCTCAAGAGGTTCTGATTCAATCTTAGTATCACAGGTGTCTAGGAAATCTAAGCTCGATGAACCAGGCTTTTGATTTTCTAGGGTTGATTCAAGATCGGGAACACCTGCAATTGGATCCTCCAAACCCTCATCAAGATCAAGAATGTCAATTGCTATGAAATTTGAATCTGCATTTATCTGGGTTGGGGGTTCATAACAACTATGATCATCAAACCCTGAATTTGGAAAATTATGTTGATCATTAAACTCACTCCAAGATGTTTTATTAACTTCTGACAGGCATTTTTGATCAATGGTTCTATATAACATATTCATCAATTCTCCCCGTATTTCTAAAAATTCCTAGAGTTTTTCCAGAAATTAAGGGCTTGACCAACATTGCAAACACTCATTATTGTGTAATTTCACCACCAATTCACTATGTTCTGCTAGTAGATTATCCTGGGTTGAACCGTGGTTCATTTGTGTCCATATTATCCGTGCACGCTTTGCAATGATGTTTTTTGTTTTCTGAAATTTTTCTTGAATGTCCCTTTTATAATACTCTTCATTGTTTCTATAAGTATTCTCAATTATCTTTTCTTTCATGCTCATTTGGGACTCAGGTTTCCTAAACAATCTTCCTACATAGCCAGGCTGCATTTTTGAATCAAGTGGTGGAATCAAGATGTAGAATCAAACTCAAGATTAGATTGCAGTTGATTTGACCAAATAGAAATCCCTAAGATGATCTGTGTATCTGCACTAGAGAAAAGATGAGGGACTAGATGCTGTTAGACTCAATCAAGGCACTTAAAGATTTTTGGATGACTATAGAGGTTCAGGGCAGATGATACCAATTGATCAGAAAGTCATCCATCTAAGAATTACATGGGCAGCTAGGAAGGGAAAGTCCCGCAAAGGCCCCTACACGGTAGAGCATCCCCACGGGTTACAGGGTTTCCCCCATCCGACCTTCCTTGTCACTGAGGGTCCAGGTAGACCAGAATGGATAACTTGACCTCTTAAGTCTACCAATTTTAAGTCCTAATTTGTACCTTTAATTCCACTTAATTAGAAGTTAATTTGACTTGTGACCTAATTTGGAGGTTGGTTGGCCTACTAGGTAGACCAACTTCACCTGACCTGCCCTAAAAGATGGAGAATGAAATCTAGGTCAAGACCCAGAAATCACCCTGATTGACTCTCAGGTTATTAGGTCCAAGATTTTAGGATTCAAGTGAAATTAGAGCTTGATTTTAGGGTTTTTCTTGATTAGATCTTCTCAACCAAGGGCTTAGGTAGCACACAAATGCAAGAGGGTTATTTCCTTTTATGTAGGAAAATGTGAACTTTCACTCCAAAACCCTAATGTAGAAACCCTACTTAGCTCTATTCTGTATCCAATTTGATCTTAAATTATTATCCATGGACTTCAAACAAGAAGTACGTAGTTCAAGAAGATTAGAAATTACGCGTAGTCCCTAATAGGTACAGGAAATTTGGGTAGGGAATTCTAAACAGAATCTTCTCAAGCTTCAATCATATATGAAATTTGCTTGCAATCAGGAAACTTGCCTTTTCAAATGATGATTACTATAAAAATAAGGCAGGTGATTCCCAAATGATTGTTTCCTTTTTTGTCTTCCCAAGATGAAGAGGCTGATTATAGAAGAATAGAAAAGTTACCTGCCCTGGAGTGGCTATTGTGCACAGAAGATCACCTCGTGATATACCCCACAAAATCACAAGAAAACAAACAGGGCAAGTTAGTGCTCAAATATAATCAAAACATAGCATGAGAATAGTGGTGAATTGCACGTTGCTCCCCGGCAACGGTGCCAAAGTGTTGAAGGTGATCTATCAGGGATTTAAATCAAAGCATTATCGTCGTAGTTTCGAATCCGCAATAAATTGAACAACAAATAAAATTTATAAGCTTAGAATGTCAAAAATGAAGTCTAAGGTCGTTCGCTAGGAGCAAGTATTGCATTCACGCACTAATCTCAATAGATAATATAAATGAGCATAATTAATTACTCAAAAACTAATATGCAATGTATAACATGAGTATACGAGGAGATAAAAAGAACTCTAGACAAAATAATGGTGATTTGGATCACCAATTATTAGCCTAACACATATATAGCAATTACTCAAATAGAATCAAATGAACAAACAGTGAACCAGATGTCTGATTGTGAAATCAGATGACTTAAAGTGCATGGCTACAGTGCTTCTACTGTTCTTCTTCTTTGGCTTTCCTCTATATGGCTCCTTCTTTCTCTAGCTTTTCCTTCCTTTCTTTGGCTCTGTCTTGTTTCCTTTCCTTCTTCTCTGATTTCTTCTGTACGCTCCTGCCTTAGCCTTCTTCAGATCTTCCCCTTCTTTATTTTCTTCTCTCTTTTCTCTTCTCTTCACACACAGGGCACAATTTCTCAAATGGCTAAGTGTTAGCCGTTGCTCTCCATAGCAAAAACCCCTCTTAACCCCACGCTCTCTCTCTTCCCTTCCCCTTTTCTCTTTCTCAATGTTCTATCAAATGCTCGGGTAATCGGGTATTCGAGGATCCGCGTACATGGGACCAGGGCTACGGGCGTGGATTGCAGCCGAGGTGTGATAGAGCGTAGGTAGGTCAGTGAGTGAGGGTGTGGGGCCTCACAACGACGTTTGGAGGAGATAATTCAGTGTGACAAATCACCTTTATGTGTGCGCGGTCGTCTTTCCACGAACGATGTGGGACTAAACCCACAAGGTTTCTCTATGCGCAAAGCTACAGCTGGAGGGCGAGCTAATTGGTGCAGGAACTACTGTTGAGGCTTGTAATTGAAGACCTGGAGTGATGCCTGGGGTGCATCCACACAGCCTGGGCGCAGGACCTGGAGCTTTTCGGCTAGGAAGCAAGCTTCGAGCTTGCTCGAAGCTCCTCTGTTAATGGCATTGCGAGCTTGATACCTGAAACATAAAGAACGGCCTTTTGGCCCTATCAAATGAGTTCAGTAGCTCCACCGTGGGACGACAAATGTGGTGGTGTGTGTGGTGTAGCGAGGCGAGGCGTGTGGCGGCCTAACGGAGGCGGAGATGGCCGAAGGAAGTGGGTTTGTTCGATGGGTGTTCTGGGTGGATGAGAAGGCGAATAGAGAGAGGGGTTTTGATGGGTGGAGTACGGCGGAGGTTATGGGAGTGGTGGCGAGGCGTGTGGTTGTGTAGCGATGGAAGCACCTCGCTGGAGGTGTGGCCAGACGCAGAGAAGTTGGGGGTGAACGGCGGTGTCGAGGACTTGTTTTTGGGTTTTTGATAAGGGAAGTTAATCTAAAGAACTAGAGAGACCTAACTACCTACTCTAGGGGTTGAAAAGGATAAGGAAGACATCGGGTATGGTGTGGCCGGCATCGTGGAAGAGAACTGCTCCGGTGAGGTAGAAGCGGCGACGATGATGGGAAGGAGGCTCTTGATGGTACAACCAAGAGTGGAAGAAGTTGAGGAAGGTAGATCCGTCGCCGGTATTGCAAACGGATGAGGAATGGAGTCGGAGGAGGTCGCCGGACGTCGAGGAGCTATTCGGCCGGAGAGGAGGGAGGAATTGAGGGTGATTCCAGTCGAATTTCAGCATGGGAGTTCAGGCAGACCTTAGGAGTCTTTTTATAAGCCTCAAAGAGTCAGTTTAAGCTTAGGAATCAATCTTTTGAACTTGGAAGGTTCGCTGGAGTTGGAAACCCAAGAGATACTCGAATCTCTCATGCGCTCGCACGAGAGATTGGGAAGGTTATAGGATTCAAGGTCGGGTGCGTTGGAAAGAGAACACCATAAGGAATCTCCCTTCCAATTATGGAAGGGATTCGGATGATCAGAGAATGAGTTCTCTTCAATCAAAGGTCGTCGAAAAAGGATTCCTCCGTAACAATGATAGAGGGACCTATTTGCAAAGAGTGATGACAAAGATAGGGGCCTATTTGTAAGGATTTTGAAAGTTAAGGACATGTGTGTGATAGAAAAGAGTCAGACAGGACCAAATTGCAAACTAAGTCAAGATGATCTCTTATTGGGCTAAATTTTGGTACAAACCTAATTTGGACCCAATGAATCCAATGGTGAAGTTGGATTTTGATTTTGACCTAGTTTGACTAGGTAATTTATGCAAAAACCTAAATTTGGGTAATAGTCTGTCTGTGTCTATTTTGGGTCAAGACGGGTTCTGATGGTTAAATTGAAGATACCAAACCCTAGATAATATTTTTTCTATTAATTTTAGAGGGTTTGGGTGAATTTTATCCCGACCAGAACCTCAATTAATTAAGCGGGTTTGTTTCTAGGATTTCAGATGTCATTTAATTCTCGAAACGTGCAAAAACCCGTTTCTGTCTTGTACTAACCCACTTGTTAGACTCTTAAGACCATTTTACCATTAATTAACTCCTGGAGAAACCCATGGTTATTCTGCATTCATGATATGATGGTAAAATTGTAGTTTTAACCCTGGTTTCTTGTTACTCTCTTAGAAAGGATGTGCAATGAATTGCTATCTTCTGACGGTTATGGAGGAGCATTATTCCTTGTTTGTGACTAATTAAAGCTAGATATGGCTGATGATAACATTATCATCAAAGACCTTCCTAAGGGTTTCTAAGCTATCTATAAATAGAAGAGGACCCTTCCTTTATCATACACGCCAAGAAACACCACTTCCTCTCATATTGTGTTCAAAAGAAGAAAGGAATTACCTAGAAGTGTTGTTGCTCTCCAAACTCTTGACTACACTCTTGAGAGCATCATCCCTGCTGTGCACCCACTCTCCCGCCTATGAATACGAGAGCATCATAGTGCCATCTCATGGTTCACGCACCCTGCGTTGCTAGCCAAAGCACTTACACCAAAGGAAAGTTTCCGTAGCCTATACTAGCTAGATTTACTTATTTACTTTGTGGCTCTATATGATATTTGTATAATTATCTTTGATTGGGTATTCTCCTTGCAAATTCCCATCTCCCTCACGAGATAAAATACTCCTCATGAAGAGGAGGGATTTCGAGGTTACGCTGCCCTCGGATATAAAGTAGCGTGGTTGTATTGAGGTTGAGTCACCCTCATTTAAGGACTCAGTTAGCAGATTTAATGGAGTAGGTCAATCGGAAAATCCTAAGTCGAGAGGCTTAGGTGGTGGTTTTTACCCGGGTTTGGGTTTCCACCTAAAAATTCTTGCGTACTTGTGTGATTGCTATTTTTGCGAGATTGTCGCATATTTATTTTTGCATTATTTATTTATCACGCAAATCTCACCCCCCTCCGTCAGAACCTATAGTTATGTCTTTATAGCACGTCATAAGAGTCGTCGTCCTTAGTTCAAAGAAGTTCTGAACTAAGGAGTCCTTGAAGATTTGATCACAACTTAGGGTTACTTCTTCATGTAGCTAGTGTTTGGAGAAATTTTGGTCGCATTTTCTTTCTCTTCTCTGATATACCAACTAATCTTAACTTCATTCCTGAAGTGCCCTTTATTAGGGTCTATTGGAAATGTAGTTAAGGTTAGTCTTGGGGAAATTCTACCAATTTTTTTCCAAACACTAGTTGCATGTAAGAAGTAACATTGTGATCAAATCTTCAAGTATGGGCTATCAAGTAAAAATCTTCTTAAAATACACATTTTTTCCTTATTCAAATCTAACATATAAGTGGTTTTCATTGACATTTAAGTTAATTATCATGGATAAGTTATGGATTAGTTTGAGTAATTCGAATTACCACGAATACAAGAATGGAGTGATTTTATTTTTGGAGTGGACATTTAATGGTGATAGGAAGACAGTTAGAAGAAGAAAATTCCTTCAGTTGATTTTATACCCATGTAGATACTATTTGAATGGGTTTTTTCATGATCGAGACAGTTTTCGAGCATGTGATATGTAACAATTGATGGAAATATTATGTAAATTGGATAGCTCATGGTGAGAAAATCACAGGAGATGTCAGAAATAAGAGAATTGACGCTTTTGAAGAAAGTGATGATAATCAGGGAGATGAATTGGATGAAATGTTACATGATATGAGTAGCAGACCCTAAGAATGCAGATGATGATGAGACATTACGAGATTGTAATGAGTTTTACGATGCAGTCAAGACAGCAGAAGATCTTATTACTTGTGTAATAACGTCAATGTCAAAATTATCATTCCTTCTGAAATTGTTTCAAATGAAAGTGATAAATAGAGTCACAACGAAATTAATGTTTGAGGTCCTTGAATTCATTAGGGAGCTGCTAAATAATCCTGCTGGGTATCCTAGGTCATCGTATGATGGAAAGAAGCAGATACGTGAGCTTGGACTAAAATGCAAGAAAATTGAAGGCTGTCGTAACGATTATGTCATGTACAGAAATGAGTACTCAGGGTTGACTAACTATCCTGAATGTGGTGAGGAGAGGTATAAGGTGGGTAAGTCAACAAACACAGGTTGGAAGAAACAATTGGAGAAGGTTCTTCGTTATTTTTCATTGATCCCTAGGCTACAATGCCTATTTATTTCCAATAAAACAACAAAACTGATGGCGTGCCATGAGGAGAATAAATCCAAAGATGGACGCACCTGTCATCCAAAAAATTCTGATGAGTGGAATATATTTAACGAGAATCACGCATTATTCTCAGAGGAGGCACGAAATGTGAGACTGGGGCTTGCAAGCGATGGATTCAACCCATTCAAGAACATGTATCCATCATACTTCAAATGGTCGGTGGTCATGTTAACTTACAGCTTACCTCCATAGCTATAGATGCGGTCTACATTCATGATGTTGATCATCCTTATCCTAGGACCCAAGCAATTAGGAAATGTGATAGATGTTTATCTCCATCCGTTGATTGATGTATTGAAAGTCCTGTGGTACAATAGTGTTCAAATATATGATGCACAGAAGAAACAATTCTTCCAGTTGCAAGCAGCATTTCTGTGGACAATCATTGACTTTCCAGCATATGTTAATTTGTCAAGATGGAGTATGAAGGGGAAGTTCGCATATCCAATCTGTATAGATGATACTCATCACTCGAGATTGCCTGAAAGCAAGAAATTCTGTTACTTAGGGTACCATAAGTTTTTTCCCATTGAACACAGATGGCGAACGTCATAATTCAAGGACAAATTTAATAGTAAAGCATGTCGGCATTCGTCGAAGAATTCAAAAAACAAACTCAGTATAAGTTATGTTAAGTTGTCGGGATGAAAATCATGGAGACATTGTAACAGCTCGGTGAAATACATTTGGTCTTCTTTTCAAGAATGACTTAACTTCCTGGCGACATTTAGGGTATAGGAAGAAAAACCAATTTTTTTATGAAGCTTCCATATTGGAAGGATTTGACTATGCAACACAATTTTGATGTTATGCACATTGAGAAGAATGTAATGGACAACATTCTTGACGTATTAAACCTAACAGATAGCCCAAAGGATACAGTTAAAATAAGGAATGATATGAAAATTTTGAGTATTCGTCTTGAGTTGCATGTTGAAGGAGAGTAACACTTTCTAGAAGCTATATACAATCTTATCGAAGATCAGAGACAAAGGATTTTCTCATTCTTTAAACACATTCGGGTTCCAGATGGGTATTCATTGCAGGTTTTACATTGCATACATGAAGCGCAGAAGATGATTGCTGGGTTAAAAAGTCATGATTCCCAAGTGTACATGCAAATCTTATACCCATTAGCAGTATGTGGAGTGATGCCTGATCCGGTATTCAATTCTTTTACGGAGATGAGCAAATATTTAAAAGTTATTTATTCGAAGGCATTAGATCTAGAAGTACTGCAGTACTGGGATAAACAAATTGTAATCACACTTTTTCAAATGGAGAAGATTTTCCCACCTACATTCCTCGACGTGATGGTTCAGTCATGCTCAATTTTGCGAATGAAGCAAGAATTTCTAGACCAGTGCACTACATATGGATGTATCCAATTGAACGATATTTGAAGAAGCTGAAAGATTATGTTTTGAATAAGGTAAATCCAGAAGGGTCAATTGTGGAAGGACATCTTGTTGAGAAATGTAGTAACTTCTGTGCCATGTACATGAATGAGACAGATGTTGCGTTGAAAGTCGTCGTAAAAATATCATGTTGTAGTATAGCAACGAAAACCAATGCGCCATTTAAATTTATATGCTCAAAAAATAAACGTGAGTTTCCGAGGTCATTCACAGGGAGCAATTGTAACAAATCAATCACCAATCACAATATTCGGAAATAATAATGCAAGTGAATCAAATAATCAAAATGATATCCAATGAAGAAATAATGTATCTCAAATGTAGGGACAAAAATACAAAAAGAGAGGACTAAAAATGGTGGTTGAAACCACCAATTAATCCCTAAAATTAAGCACAAATTCCAATAGTACTCAAGAGCCAAATATTTCAACAGTGGCTTTCAACCACTAATCCAAGGATATCTACATCAGATCAAGTGTGCAATATCTCAACAGTCCCTCAACCAATGTTAAAGGTCAGAGGCCAAGGTTAGATGACTTAAAGTCGCCAAGCACAATTGCTCAAGCGAGAACCCTCTTGAAAGGCCTAAGTGTTGAGCGAGGGCACGAATCTCAAGGAGCAAAACCTCCCCCATCCTTCCTCAAACTCCTTCCTTCTCTCTCTTTTTCAGACCCAGGTGAACAATAACCAGGTTAATCGGGTATTCGGGTAAGCGAAACAGGGACCAGACCCACTGGCATGTATAGCGGGTGAGGTGCGCACACGTGAGTGAGAGGGACCTCACCCCGTGTGCTAAGACAAACAGCCTGTGTGGCAAATGTTTTATATGTGACTTCCTAATTTCACCATATACAATGTGGGACTACACCCACTATTCTTCCTTGCTTGCACAGCTGAAGGATCTCCCTCAAATTGATGTTGCTGCAGCTGACTTTCGCCTCGATTGAGAGCCTGGGAAGCTACAGTGGATGGTTTCGCGTTGACTGGGTGTAGCAGCGTGGTCGAAAGATGGCAGACAATGATGTATGACGGTAGTGAAGAGGTGGAGGATGGAAGTGCTCAGACAAACCAGAAACTCAAGAAAAAGGGCCAATCGGCCCAATTAAAATCATTCAACAACTTCTCCTAGATCTAAGGAAGGTGATGGTAGTCGTGAGGAGATGATTTGAGGTCGGAGGTGACCAGACGATGATGCAATGGAAGATGGAGTGATGGGTTCTCCGGTGAGGGTTTGGAGAGGCCAATAGCCCCAATTTTGTTGGGGCTTTTGGTCGTGAGGTCACTACGAAGGTTTTGGATGTGGTGGTGCAGAGTTTGGTGGACGAAAGTGCCGGTGCGAGCTCACCGGAGCTTGTGCCAAAGCAGAGAAGATAAGGGTGGAGGGTGTGCTGTGGTGCATGGAACCTAAGTCTAAAGGTATTGCATGCATCTAGAGAGGGAGGGGGAGAAATTGAGGGACTTAAGGAGGAGAGAGAGTGTGGGAAGTATACAGCATTGGCCAACCGGACACGAGGAAGCCAACGAAGTACGACGAAGGAGAGCGACGATGACGAGGGTTGAAGGAGCTCCTGTTGTGGCTAGCGAGGAGCGGAAGAGAGCGAGGATGAAGGCGGGCCATCCAAGTTGGCAATTGGATGACCAAAGAAGGAGGGTTGCCATTACCGGGGCCGAAGATGAAGATAGCTGGAGGATCCTTAGACTTATATAGGTGTTGAATTGGACTTTAAATGCTAGGAAATCACGAGATTTCCTCACGATTTCTTCAATCAAAACCCACTAAAATCGTCGAGGTCACCGGAGTTCTTGGGTCCAAATCAAGTCTTATGGGATAGTCCAATTGATAGAGGATCTTCTTGGGAGTAATCTCTCCAAGTTTGAGATTTCACCTTAGATTGGAGGAGAAATCGCCAATCAAAGATCGGCGATTTGGGTTGAAGGTCCTATTCACATAGAAATGGAGATAAGGGCTTTTTTGAAAGAACGACAACAAAGAGAAGGGGTTGTTTGTAATAAACTCGAAACTTAGGGGTACAAATGTGAGAAATAGAGTTTTTAGGGGCTAAAATGCAAACTAGGTTAAGATGGACTCTGATTGGGCCCAAATTTTGGTATTAACTTAATTTGGACCCAAGAAATCTAATGGCGAACTTGGATTTCAATTTTAATAGGTTTGACTGGGTAAATTGCACAAACACCCAGATCAAGGCAAATTCTAATCTGAAACTCTATTATAGGTCAAAATGTGTTCAAATGGTCAAACCAAAGATACCAAACCTCTTAGAATATTTTTTTATAAATTTTAGGAGGTTTAGATTAACTTTATCCTGACAATAACCTTTTCAATTTAAGTGGGGTTGATAATTAGAGTTTTTAGTACTATTTTTGCCTTCGAAATGTGTGAAACCCTGATTTAGTCAGTGTAAACCTACTATTTAGAATTTTATGTTCAATTAACCTCTAATTAAATCCTGAGTAACCAGGTGGTTAATCTATGTTTCTGATGTGCTTTTAAAATAGTAGAATTAACCATATTTCCTTGTTTTCTCCTTAAATCAGATTATTGCGGAGTTATGACCCTTAGATGATCAAGTAGGGGCATTTACCATTTGAACTTGAATAATTGTGGCTAGTGAGGACTCATGATGGTATTACCATCATCAAACAATCAATTTAATCATCTTGAATGGAATTATGATGTAGGATTTAATGGTAATGACGAAGATTGCCTATCAATATTTGACATCAGAGGAAGGTCGAACCTTCAAATGAAGTTCAAGTTAATCTTAGAAGTGGATCAAAGATTGGCACACTTGTACATTCTGAACAATTTCCAGAAGTGGATGAATTTTACAATGAATTCAAAAAAACTTTTGTGCCATCTTCACGCAACTTGCAGTTCCTTTATTTGTTCAAGGATCATGTAAATAAACTGAAAGAACAGGAGGATCCACAATGGGTACAGGACTTTGATGTAACTACTGATATACCTTTGACATACGGATGTTACCATTTGGGTTACATAATTAACAGTTTCAGATTTGATGATGTGAAGGCCACGCAACAGGCAGGAGTCATCATCAGTTGTGACCTAAGCACTGGTTGTGATGGGTATTGCGATCAAATTAAAGAGATTGTGGAAATGAGTTTCAGGTTTGACCATAGGGTGGTCCTATTCAAGTATGATTGGTTTGATGTTCTCAAAGACTGCGTTGGATTCAAAGTTGATAAGAAATACGGCTTCTTAAGCTTAAGTAAGAATCATCACATTCTTCAATCATTAGAACCATTCACACTAGCTTGTCAGGTAGCACAAGAATTCTACATGCCTAATAATAGCAGAAATGGGTGGATAATACCCATTAGAAGTCTACCACGCGAACAATACGATGAGGGAAAAGATCTCGACTCAGATGTTGAATCTGAAGCATATTAGCAAAACACACAAAGTGAAGAAGTTGCCCCTGGTGCAACTGACATTGATATATAAGGTAATTTGCCAAAATTATTAATATGTAATCCACAAATAAAAAAAGTTTAATAAATTTTTAGTTGCATGTTTTGTTTAAATTTTCATTAAATTGTTTCATATTTTTTCAAAGCTTATGTTCATTTAGTTTTCGAAATTAAAATTTATTTATTACCTTCTCATATAGGTTTTTCGCATTCTTACACTATTTTTGCACTGTTTCTAAACCATTTCGTCACTATGGTGAGGTTCTTCTGCTACTTATTTTTTAAAGTGCTCTTTTAATGTTAAATGTGGGGTGTGGCCATTTAGGTTTATTTTATTTATGGATGATTGTTCAAGTGTGGAAATCGCGTATTTGAAAATAGTGTCATAGCTTGTAGTATAGTTGTGAAATCCTCTTGACAAAAATATTTCTAAATTAACGAGACTATGAGTTCCGATCCTTCGTCTCTAGGAGGCGTTTATGGAAATGCTAATCTTGATTTTGATCTTTTCCTCTCTACTCACTTAGAAATGCACGCCGATTTCCAACCTACGAATAAATGTGTTTCCAGTTGCGTTGTTGACCCTAATGACATGAGCGTGCATCAAATAGATGACACAAGTGAATGTGTGAGTATCAGTGTGCACGATCCTAGTTATGCGATGGCCATTTACCGAAAAAGCATCGATAGTTAGGTCATTAATATCTTCACGCACCGACATGCTTGTTGCAAAAATATCATAAATCAAAGCAGGCAACTTATTATCACAAGAAAGATATTGCAAGCAAGCTCATGATGATTTTGCACACATAGAGATATATATAGAAAGAACTCAGAGATTTTTCATTGATTACATGATGGCGGTTATAGAGAGAAGCTAGAGGAAAGCATGTACATGAAAGCTTAAAAGATTACTAGCTGTCAGAAAATGCATATACGTCCAGATTTATGGGAGATTGCACGTGCACCATGCAAGAGGGAGAGAGATAGCTACACTAATAAGCATAAAATAAGGCAAAAAAATTAGAAGAACTACTTATCTATCTAGCTAGCAGAAGGAAGGGCATTCGAAGGTGGTCTCCAATGGCCTTTGAGGTGGTTGGGAGGAGGGGTGGCCAATGGTGGGTAGGCCAACCCTTGGAGAGGTGGTGGAGAGCTTTCTCTAGCCTTTGGCGTGGAGATGGGAGTGGTGATGATGATGGAGCTCATGGATGGAAGTGGAATGGAGGTGGAGAGCTATGGCTAGATTGAATAAAGCCAAATGCCAAGATGAAGCCAAGATGGGTGCAAATGGCCACCTATGGGGTCTTTTATAGACCCTTGGCAATCTCTCTAGAGAGGTGTAGAACTCTCTAGAGAGAGCTCCAAATGTGGCCATCGAAGGTGAGGTGGAGGTGGTTCTTAGATCCACAAAAAGTGGATCTAAGAAAAGACCCTTCCTTGGTTGTTATAATTAGCATCCAAGGTGGTGCCACCCATGGAAGAGCCTAGAAGGCTCTAGGTGGGTGTGGGTTTGCATGAACATTTGTGTGTGTGTGTGTGACCTAGGTGGCTAAGTGGTCTAGTGGTCTAGGTTAGGTCCTAAGGGTTTGGGTTAGGGTAGCTCCTAAAATTAGGGTTATAAACCCTAATTGCTAAAAGGGATTGTGTAATTAAACTTGTACTAAGTTTAATTAAGTGAGTGAAAACCTAATTGAGAGTGAGATTACTCAATTAAGTTGGGCTTAGGTCAATTGGACTCTCACTAAGTCCAATTAGACTTGTATGAGTTGAGATCTGAGCTCAATTGGATTCTATGAGTCCAATTGACTAGGCAATTGTAATTGACTATCATCCAAGCCAATTGGGCTTAGTGAGAACCTAATTAGGTTCTTATGAGGGTTTACGGGTAGTGTACTAGGCTTAGGGTACCTTAATTTAGGTTCCCTAGGGTTTGAAATTGGGTTTAGGGACCTAGGAACTCAAGATCCAAGCTTGAATTCCAAAATAGGGATTGGAGAGTAGTTCCAGACATCCAATAATAGTGTCAGATGTCTTATACTCAAAAATCAGAAGTCCAAACCTCTTGTCTGGATGTCCAATTTGAGTCAGAGAAGAATCAGGGTTCTATCTTAGGGATTCTACAGAAATTGTATGGCTGACCAAGTGTCTAGACGTCCAATAACACTACAGACATGGGTTTAAGGTGTGCGAGTTGTGGCTATGGATCTTGGACGTCCAATAACTTATCTGGACATCCAGATAAGGGTTGGAACTAGGGTTTTGGGGTTTTCTAGGCTATGGTGACCTAATCTAAGGGTGGTTGAGGCTTAGGAAGGCTTCTAGGGCTATCCTAGGGCTAGGAATGATCCTAAATTCTTCATAATTTAATTCTACCTTACTTTTGCTTAATAGAGTAACATACCTCAACCCTTACATTATTTCTCTACTACATGTTATTATAATCTTCTACTCCAGCTCTGCTGCATCACTAGCTTCATATCCAACTTCAAATCCAGCTTCAAATCCAACTTCAAATCCAACTCCTGAGCTTCTTATTACCTGCAATTTATATAATGCACTTAATTAGTACATCATATCATTATTTCATGCATAGCTAAGGAAAAGCAGTAAAGATGTAATTAATGCTCATGTATTACACCAGCTTATGTTAAGTTCTAGCCTAATTTAGGTCAATTAAGTCCTATGATTGTTGTGCAATCATACCCCCATGCATAAATCTTGCTAGTCCCTAGCAAATGCAAGACTAAGTTATCTACAGAAGGGTCCCTAAAGGACTGATTATTTTTATCAAGTGTATGCCTAGAAATTCTTTTCCTTTTCGTGTTCATCGTAAAATCTAGAAATCCAGACAATTGTGAAAGTGCAGCAATGTAGCTTTTGCAACGGATTCGAGTGAAGGACTTGATTTACCTCTAAACCCTATATTTGACCCCTAGTAAAAGTCTAGCGGGATAGGCGGACTTCTTCCCTTGGGGTATTCAGAATTTTCTGTGAATTCCACCCCAGCTTTAAGCTTAGGTGGAGAATGTTAGAGGGAAATAGTTGTTTATTTGGTGGCTCACTCTCAATTGGTGCTACATAGAGATTAGTATAACAGAATCTAGATTCGTAAATTATTAAGTTACTCAACTCAGAGAAAGACGAGAAAAGTTATGCTCTCTTTTGGTTCCTTTGTATTCTCTCTTTTCTTTTCCTCTTTTGTTTTTTTTTTTTAGAGCACATAATTCCACCAGATTCACACATATGATCTCATTTGGTGGTCTCACTTGGCATTAACACTTTAATTGAGTTTCCATAACCCTAACACTAAGTCAGATTTCCTCAGCTAGTATTTGAGCAGTCAGAAACACAAAAAAGGTAGGTTAAGGCCATATTTGGTGGATCTCAAGTGTATTTGGTGGTATTGCCTCACTGCAACTGAAATAAACACTAGACAATCATAACTCTTCTTCTGCTTTTTCTTTTTCTATTTTTTCTCTTTCTCTCTTTTTTTTCTTTTCCTTTTCTCAATTTTTTTTTCATATGTATAATTTTTTCAACACAACACATTCATGAATTTTATTGAGGAGGCATTATTAGGGATTGGTGGTACTCAAGAGACATTGGGTGACTTATTTGGTTGAAGTGCCTACTCACGGCACCGGGAGAGATAGATAGGACGGTGTATCTCTGACCTTGATATCAGTACCCTCTGATTAGGTAGCAATCATAGGTCTTAATTGACCTACATTAGGCTAGGACTCAGCATAAGTTAGGAAAATTCATGCATTCATAAGCATTATCTGCATCTTTACTGCTTTCCTTTAGCTATGCATAAAATAATGTTATAATGTCTAATTAAGTGCATTATGTCAATTACAGGTAATGAGCTGGATCAGGAATAATGGGTATGCAGCAGAGTTGGAGCAGAAGACTTAGATTAGATGTAGTAAATAATAATGTAAGGGAGTTAAGGTATGCTACTCTATTAAGTAGAAATAAAGCAGTAACATGTGAAGAACTTAGGTCCATCCTAACCCTAGGATAGCCTAGAAACTTCCCCAAGCCTTAGACACCCTTAGATTAGGTCACCGCACCCTAGGAAACCTTAAAACCATAATTCCAACCTTTATCTGGACATCCAGATGAATTATAGGACGTCCAGAACCCTTAGCCAACTCCCGCACACCTTAAACCTACTTCTGCAGTGTTATTGGATGTCCAGACACTTGGTCAGACGTCCAATTTCTGCAGAATACCCAAGATAGAACCTTAAATCCTTCCTGACTCTGATTGGACGTCCAAACAACAAGTTTGGACTTCTGATTTTTTAGTATAAGATGTCTGATTCCATTTTTGGATGTCTGGAGCTGTTCTCCAGTTTCTATTTTGAGATTCAAGCCTTCATTTTAGATCTCTAGCTCCCTAAACCCAATTCCAACCCCAAAGGAACCTAAATTAAGGTACCCCAACCCTAGTAAACCACCTCTAGACCTCCCTAAGGACCTAATTAGGTCCTCACTAAACCTAATTGACTTAGATCATAGTCAATTTCATCAGCCTATTCAATTGGACTCATTGAGTCCAATTGAGCTCAGATCTCAACCCACACAAGTCCAATTGGACTCAGTGAGAGTCCAATTGACCTAAGCCCAACCTAATTGAGTTATTTCACTCTCAATTAGGTTCACACTCATTCAATTTAACTTGTGTTAAGTTTAATTGCAATTCCTCCTTAGCAATTAGGGTTTGCAACCCTAATTTAAGGCCTACACCTACCTAAACCCCTTAGGACCTAACCTAGGACACTTAGCCACCTAGGCCACGGCCACACACACACACCCATTCATGCACACACTCCCATCTAGAGTTCTCTAGAACTCTCTTCAAAGTGGCGCCACTCTTGGTTGCCAAATTTAGCAACCAAGAGCCATTCAATTCTTAGATCCACTTTTTACGGATCTAAGAACTACTCTCTCTCACCATGGCTGGCCATTCATGGGACTCTCTCTAAAGAGTTCCACACTTCTCTAGAGAGACTCCCTTAGGTCTATAAAAAGATCTAAGGGGTGGCCATTTGCACCCATCCCATTCTTGGCATTCATTCCATTTAGGTTAGCTACATCACCTCCACGAGTTGTGCACCATGGAAGCCACCATCTCCACGCCAGGAGGCTGGATCATCTCTCCAACCTCTCTCCAAGGGCCGGCCTAAGCACCATTGGCCGCCCCTCCTCATCTCAGCCACTCAAAGGCATCGGAGCCCACCTCCGAATGCCCTTCTTTTCTGCTAGATTAGTAACTTAGCTCTTCATAGTTTTACTGCTTTCATTTACTACTTAGTAGTGTAACTCTTATTCTCCCTCAATGATGCATGCAAAATCCCCCCATAGATTCCTATATGCGATCATTTTCTGTTAGCTAGATTTATGTTTTTCAAGCTTTCCTTTACAAGCTTTCCTCTAAATTCCATGTTGCAAACATCCTCTAAATGAATGAATAAAAGATATATTTTTTTATACATATCTCTATGTTTGAAATCACCATGAGCTTATTGGTTGTCATCTATTTCATGTGATTCAAGTTGCTTGCTTTTCACTTATATATATATATATATATATATATATATATATATATATATATATATATATATATTGCAACAAGTATGTCGGTTCCAAAAAATATATAAGATTTAACCATAAATGTATTTTCCGTAAACAACCACCACATCACTAGAATTGTATGCACCAAAACTCATACTTTCACTTTCGTTATATAACACACGCACATGTAATCAGAATTCACAATAGAAGTGGCAAAACTCTAATCCGAAGATTGGAAACCAGCGTGTGATTTTGAATAAGTAGAGAAATAAAAGATCGATTTCAGATTCGAACAAATGCCTCCTAGAGACGAACGACTGGGACTCAAAGTCTCGTTATCTTTTTATAAATATTTTTGTTTGATTATATTGCGTATTATACTACAACGCTTTGTCTTATCAAAAACGTGCTCTACGCATTCGAACACCCGCCTTCAACCGAGGATTCCATAAAGGATGGTCGTAACCATCCACCTTAGCCCTAGTTTTGTGAAAACTCTTTCTCCGCATATTTGCCTTATTTGGTGACTCTCAATACTTCACACAAAATGTATACGTAGGAACCGAAAGCGGAAACTATGCCTATTCTCTGAGTATCATCACCTAATTATCTAGGATTCCAGATTCCTTGCAGTAATCTTAGAGCACCAGTACTCTCTATTCTTATCTCACACAATTTGGCGAATTTTTAGAAGGAAATCTGCCTAACTCCCAAAACACTATCCAGGGGTTCAAGAAAAGAAGCATGCTTCTTCTCAACAGACTAAAGACATTTATCCACCTTCACCGTAAATCCATTGCAAATTCTACGTGTGGGTGTGAAAATAGTTCTGGATTCCAGATTACAGGAATCAACTAGAGGATAAAATCCCTAATGCATTTGCTTGATAAAAATCTAATTCATGAATGCACTATGTATAAATGCTATATGCAAGTAACCTCTTTCATTTGTACCTCATAAAATTCCCTTCTCGGGTTACATTCAACTTAGTCCTAAATTTAGAACAGAAAGGTGAGCAGGTGAGTCGGAAATGGCTGTTGCGGATGATTTCTATCTCCAATGCAAGCATTGGAGGTGGAGTCGGTTATTCTTATGCTTAGGATCCTAAAGTATGTGTAACATGCTACTCTGAGGTTTTCCTAAGTGTTGTCTCAAAAATTTTCAATTTTGTTGTATATATAAACCCCCAATGCCTAAGTTCTTGCATGTCCTCATGCATGAATATAAAAGAAAGTAAATTGACAGGGAGTAAGTGGGTAGAAATCACCTGGACTTTGCTCCTAAATTTTTATTCAGCACCGGCCAACTTGACGATATGCAGTATGCAGAAAAATATGCTAAAAGAAAATACGCTATGTATAAGAAGATATCAAATGTTATTTATATATGCTGAGTTTCATGCCTCCAGTTGAGCAAAAACTCAATCATACATCCTTAGTAAAATGAATGATTTCATCAGTAGGAGGAGGTTCCTAGGCCATAAATGGCTTGAGGCGCTAACCATTTACCATCAAAACATGCCCAAATTTTGGGTTCATAATTTGGACCGCCCCATTTGGATAGGGGTGAATCACAACATACGAGCCAATCCACTTAGACTTGAGCTTTCCCGCAAAGAATTTCAGTCGTGAATCAAACAACCAGACTTGCTGGTTGGGAGTAAACTCCTTTCTCCGGATGTGGCCGTCATGAAAGGCCTCGGCGGAGTAGCCTGCATGGCTGTATCCGCAAAGAAGACGTACCTGCACGAAGACTACTCCCCAGACGTCTGGAACATTTTCCAGACGTCGGCTACGTCGTCTGGACGTCGCTCCAGATGTCAGATTCTGGGAAAAACCCAGAACCAAAACCTGCTTCTGCACTCTCACGCGCGCGCGTGGCCGCGTCGCGCCCTCTCACTTGCTACTCCGGCAGCAGCAGTGTCGGGGGGGACCTCCCTGAGCACTCCTCCGCCTTGCGCACGCATCGCTCTGACCGTGCGCTCACCAGCGAGCTCGCAAGCTACTCTCCTCTCCCTCTCAAGGTACTCCTCCTCTCCTTCTCACGCCGCTCCCGCACTCTCACTCGCTCTGCTGCTGTCACTGAAGGGAAGGAGGAAGGTGGCTGGGAAGTGGAATGGAATGAGGGAGAGGAGGGGGCTTTATAAGGGTGAGGGCTTAGGGTTTCGCTACGGGCGGAAGGAGAGAGAAGAAGAAGGAAACGAGGGTGGGTGTACTGTCTGCGCACAGCACGCGCGCAGACGCAAGCTCATACTCAAAATTTTTGATTTCTTGACATCTGGGATGGTGTCTAGACGTCTGACCCACAGTCCAGACATCTTAAAAGGCTCAAACAGCACGGGTCTTAACAGGTCACATGGCAATGATATGCAGATATCCAACGCTATGTTTGGTATGCGAGGGGTAGGGCTGCCACCATCGCCGGTGGGTATGGAGCAAGCTTATGATGTAGAAGTCCCTCAAATGGAGGATGTTAGGGTGGTGGAGATGGAAATAAGGGGCACCCTCATTGGAGAGATTACGATTGGCTCTTTTTCCTTCGAGCGGATCCAAAACCTAGTAAGATCTCTATCCTTATCTTCTTAGGGGTGGAAGGTGGCGCACTTGGGTGGATCTCATTTTGTGCTGTTCGACTTAGGCATGCTAGACGTGGAAGATCTTCTCTTCCACACAACAATGTTTGAGGGGCAACCATTTTGTGGAGGCTGGTGTCCCCTTTCGACGGGGCCTTGCAAGATCGGCCCCCACAGAGGGCGGAGAATAGGAGGGGCATCATGGAGATTTGGGGGCTTCCTCTACATCTCCGGACTAGAGGGGTGGTGGCAGGGGTGATGGCAGGCTTTGTCACCCTGGCAAGGAATGCAAGGGTGGGCCTTTGCGAAGGGGACGGGAGATCGATCAAGGTAAATGTGACGATGCTAAGGGGTGGCCCAATTCTAGACAAGATTATACTAAGGTGTGGGGGAAGCTCGTGGCTCCTCCGACTGAAGCTATCTCTCCTTCGTGACGAAGGACAACAACATGGGCAGCAAAGGGTACACAAGGAGGAGACTAGTGTGCACAATGTTGATAATAACTGCAGGCCCCTCGAGTCAGACCAACTAGAAGCCAAGAAGAGAAAGGAACTCCACTTCTCAGAGGTGTTGGAGGACGACATGAAGGGGGTGGAACAATCATCAACAGAAAGAGCCATGATGCAAGATGCAGAAACAAGTAGAGATCTTATGGTGGTGAATTCAGACTAGCAGGGGCAGGAGGTTGTGTGACCAACCTCGGCACATAGTTTAGATCCCTTTTCCTTTATGACTTCAGAGGGTCCAGGCTATGAAGTGGGATCTTCCTCAAAGGGTAAGGCAGTGCATTCCCCCTACAAGCTCCAGGAAGAACTACCAGCAATGGTCAGAGATCTAAGGAAGAGAAGATAGAAGCCATACTGAGTGTAGAATGGAGGGCTAGGGAGCAGTAGGGGGTCAAAGAACTTAGGGGACGAGGGCTATGAAATGGAATGTGCATGGGTTGCGCGACGGGGTGCGACGAGCTTCATTGGCTCGCTACCTCCGTTAGTGGGAGGTAGACTGTGCGTTGCTGGAGGAAACCCACATTGAAGAAGGAGGAGCTTCTTTGTGGCAGTCACTTCTTCAAGGTGGCCAAGCAGATGTCAAGGCAATGGACTCACAGGGCAAGTCTAGTGCTTGGTTGTGGGGTAGAAGACCTCTAAACTGGTTCTGAAAGAAGTATGGAATGGCCATTTTCAGGTGTCATGCAGGTTCCAATCAGTAAGGGACAACCAAGACTTGATCATCTCTTGTATTTATGGCCCTTGTGCAAATCACTTGAGGAACAACTTATGGACTGAATTGCATCAAATGGTAGGCAATATTGATGGTGTGTTGTGGCTCGTAGGCAGAGATTTCAATTGTGTTCTACCAGAGAATGATAGAGGGAATGGAAGAGTGGACCGTGCCTCCCTTGGTTTCCAACTTGTGGTGTCCAAGCTTGGATTGAATGAGTACCCATCTGCAGGGGTTGAATTTACATGGAGGAATGGGAATGGGCTGGTTTCAAAGTTGGACAGGGTCTTTGGGAATGTGGAACTACTAGAGAGATTTCAACTCTCTGCTGTGACAGGAATGCCTAGACCTTTCTCAGACCATACTCCCTTGTTGTGGGATAACGGGGAGGAATCTATCACAAGGTAGTTATTTCAAATTCAAGAAATCTTGGCTTAGGGAATAGGGATTTAAAGAAATGGTTAGTCATTAGTGGGAGGAAAAGAATGTTGAAGGTTCAGCAACTTATCGGTTGGCGAGGAAATTGAAGGATCTGAGTCAATGTTGAAGGAGTACAGGCAGACGATTGAGGTGGTGAGAAACCAATGGAGGACCAAAGCTTTGTCAATGTTGTGTGTCCTGGATGAGAGAGAAAATAGTGGTCTATTGTCTGATGAAGAATTGGCACAGAGAAGGCTTTGGCAAGGGGTGGTTCACGCTGAAGACTTGGCGAGAGAAGTGGACTGGAGAGAAAAGTCAAGGCAACTGTGGCTGAAGGAGGGTGATGCGAATACGAAGTACTTTCACATGGCAGTGAGCTCCATGAGGATGGTGAATCTCATCTCCTCTTTGAAGAAAGACAATCTAATTCTGGCCTCTTCTGAGGACATTCGTGGAGAGGTTTTAGGTACTTTAAGGAAACCACCAGGGCAATAGGGAGGGGAGGATGGAGGATGGCTACATCAAGCCTGCCATGGGCATGTGACTCTACAGCAAGTAAGTTGACTAAAAACTTTACTGATCACGAAGTGGTAGAGGCCATGGCTGGTTTGAATGCTGAAGGCTCTCCAAGCCCGGATGGGTTTCAAGTGTTTTTCTACAAGGAGTTTTGGCAGGTTGTTAAAGGGGATGTAATGGAGGTCATTAGGGAGTTCCAGTGTGGAAACTCAGGTGTGGAGAGACTGAATAAGTCATACCTTTCTCTTTTACCAAAGATTTGTGGGGCAGAGAAAATGTCGGATTTTAGGCCCATAGCACTTTCAAACTCAATCTACCTAATAATCAGTAAGGTGCTTGCAAACCAGCCGAAAGGAGTCTTATCTGATCTGGTGAGTCCTGTGCAATCGGCTTTCCTCCCCAACAGATCGCTCCAGGAGTCTTTCATCATGGCGCAAGAGATGGTGGCAGGGTGGCACAGACCAAAAAGCAAGGATTACATGTGGAAGGTTGATTTTAGTAGAGTGTATGATTCGGATGCATGGTCATACTTGTGGGAAATTTTCAAGAGGAGAGGCTTCCCACCGCTTTGGATCCAGTGGATGAAAAGATGCATAATCACTTCCTCCTTTTCCCACGTGGTTAATGGGAGACCATGCGGGGTTTGGTTGTAGCCACAATGCGGGGTGTGGCAAGGGTGCCCTTTGGCCCCTTTAATCTTTAATTTAGCCGTGGACACACTGGCTCAATTTTCTTGTAAGTTGGCCAATGCTGGTTTGGTGAGGGGCTACTCTATCTCCAACTCCAGGGTGCTGGCTCCAATTTTGTAGCGCTGATGACACGGTCTTCTTTGTTGAAGGAGGGAGGGATGAGGTGGAGACCCTCTTTACTATGGTAAGCATTTTTGGGGAGATCTCGGGCCTTAGGCTCAATGGCATGAAGTCGTCTCTAGTATGTTTTGGTATGTCAGGTCAGGAGAAGGAAACAATCTCAACCATCCTACAAACCCCCACGGCCACACTAGTAATTAGGTACTTGGGGCTGCCACTAAGAGAAGGTAAACTAAAGAAGAGCGATTGGGCCATCTTGTTTGAGAAAGTGTCTACTAAACTAGAGGGCTGAAGCAGTAGATTTCTGTCCAAGGGAGGGAAACTGATTCTCCTCAACTCAGTCATCACCTCAATCCCTATTTTCTTCTTTTCAATGTTCAGATCCCCGAAGGCAGTTTGGAAGAGGTTAGATGTCATGAGGAAATGCTTCTTTTAGAAAGGTGTAAAGCGGAAAGAAAATTCATGCACCTGGTGAAATGGCAACATCTTTGTAGACCTTGCTCTCAGGGAGGGATGGGGATTCGTTCCCTCAAGGAGTTTAACGATGCCCTATTATTGAAATGGGCAGTTAAATTGACAACAGATGAAGGGAAGATGTGGCCACAATTGATAAAGGACATGGTTGTTCACAAGTTCAGTTGTGGGAAACCCCTCCTCATCACCCATCACCTTTTTGGCATTCTGTCTGGAAGGTAATGCAAGAGAATCTGGCTAAATTCGACCCAATTGTGGGAGATGGGAGGCATTTTAGATTCTAGACAGATAGGTGGTCACACTTGGGCAGAATGAATGAGGCTTTCCCAAGGGCTTATGCAGCTGCACCGGACAATAGTGTTTCTATTGCTGACTGCTGAGACACTGCAGGAGATAGGTGGAACTTCCCAGGTGCTAGTTTGCAGGAGGGAGGGTAAACTCTAGCCGAGTAGGAGAGGTTAATGGCAAATCTGGAGGCGTTTCAACTGGTGGATGAGGAGGATGGTTTTAGGTGGAAGCACGGTGTGTTCACACAGGCCAAGGCGTACAAAAGGTTGATGGTCTCCATGAATGCGGATCACTCAAGAGACGAGATGGACTATGCCAAGATTTGGTCGTTGAAGATCCCCTTAAAGATTAAAGTGTTTCTATGGCTATGTCGTCGTGATGGTCTTATCACTGGAGAAATGAGATCCAAAAGGATGGGTACACCTACCGAAAATTGACCCCTTTGTGCATTTCAATCAGATGAAAGGATACATTTGTTTCTCCATGCTTAGTAATGGACCATGTCTGGAGGGGCATTTGTGGGGATGCTCTACCCACATAGGATGACTTATGAAGGTGCCTTTCAACGCAAGAAGGGGAGCAAGCAAATATAGTGGGGGTAATGTGGTGTGTGTGGTGTGCTCGCAATGAGCTTTTGTTGAATGGGGGCTCGTTGAATGTTAGGAGTATTATAAGGGAGTGTGGGAGAATTGTTAAGGAGTGGAGTGATTCCTTGTAACTCCTTTATTTGTTTCATGAATAAAATATCACCAGTGTGCTATCGTCTTTGATAGTACTCCTCATCTTTTCAAAAAAAAAAAAAATTGCATGTTTATATAACAAGTGAGAATTAAACCAAGAATTCATTATCGACTAATTCCAATTTTATATATTTAGCAATTCAAGGAAGAAGCCAAAGAAGAATTTATGTTCCCATATAGTCTATGGTGTCAATAACCAAAAACAAAATTTGAATCAATATGCCCATAGATTTATGATGGAAACGCCATCATAAGCCCTAACTAGCCACTTTTATTTAAGTTTAAAAGATAAATACTTCTACATAACCATCTGAGGGTAATAACTCCACATCATTATGTTTTGAGAAGAGAACAAAAAACTAGGGTTAATTCTATATCATGAACACAGAATAACCATGGGGTTTTCCAGGGGTAAACTGAAGGTCAAATGAGCATTAAAGACTAATAAGGGAGTCCATGCAGACAGAAACGAGTTTCACATATTTCGAGAACCACAACAGCACATAAAACCCTAATTTAGACCTACTTAAATTGAAGTTGTTTCGATTAGGATAAAAATCATCTAAACCTCCTAAAATTCATAAAAAAATATTCTGAGGGGTTTGGTATCTTTAGTTTGACCATTTCAACACATTTTGACCTTGAATAGAGTCGCAAATGGGATTTTACCCTAATTTGGGTTTCTGTGCAAATTGTCTAATCAAACTTGGTCAAAACTAAAATCCAACTTCGCCACTAGATTCCTTGGGTCCAAATTAGGTTAGTACTAAAATTTGAGCCCAATCAGAGTGCATCTTGACCTAGGTTGCAATTTAGCTCATCAAACTCAGTTTCTTACATTTAACCCCTCAACTTTAGAAAAATTTACGATCAGGTCCCTAACTTTATCATCATTTCTTGCAAAAAGATCCGTGCCGCCATTAGTGTGAACGGAGCTCCTCTCCCAAGATTCAAGCGAGGTTTTCTTACTTGATTCTTAGTTAAATCCTCCCAAAATTGGAAGAGAAAATCCTTGAGAGATCCTCTATCGATTGGACCAGGTCTTGGACCTTGATTTGCTCTAGAATCCTCAAGTGAACACTCATAATCTCGAGGATCCTTTTCCCTAAGTTTGCGAGTTCTCCAAGCTCCATACCTTGCTTGGAACACCCTCTGAGGCCTTTAAATAGGTTCCTCTTGAGAAACCTAGCTCCTTAGCGATGTTTGCAGCCGGAAAACCCTCTATTCCACATCTTTGGTCGTCTGCACCTTCATCTCCAGTCAGCCCCTCCATCCTCTTCATCAAGTCGGCCAACAATCAAATTGACTGGCTCAACATTCTCCCCTTGTCCTCGCGACCGTCGTCGGCCAAGTGCGGTTGCCATCTCCCTCTCCTTCCTCATCGTCGTATCACCATCAACTCCTTCTCTGACGTCAGCCTATCATAGCTGGTTGCCTCTACCCATTATCTCCCTCTCTAAGTCTCTCTCTCTCTCTCTCCTCTTCTCTCCTCCCTGAATCTTCCTATCTCTTTCTCTCCCAATTTCGACCGACCAACTAACCACAACACCTATGTCTTCCTCCGCTCCAGCGAAGCTTCCCACATGCTACAGACCACCAAACCCCTCGACACCACTTCCACAACCTCCACCATGACTCGCCGTCCAAAAGCCCTAAAGAAATTTAGGGTTCTACATGCCCTAACGCCTCATCAAACAACCCACCTCACGCTCACCTTCTCCATCACTGTTAGAAGTCCTCAAACCTCCTCACACCACATGATTGACACCACCTCACTCATCGCTTCATGGTGAACCTTCTGAACGCTTTTGACAAGGCCATAAGGCCATGTTCTTACTTTTTCAAGTCTGACCGGAGCTCCGCCACTACAACCTTCTTCTCAGACCTCGGCAACACCACTCCAACCACTATCCACCCAGTTGCTGCCCTCAAAAAGTGTGTCCCAGTTCCAGAAGTTGTCCCACGGTTTCAATTGGGACGTGAAGCCACTACAGCTACCCTGACTTGGAAGGAGCTCTCCTCAGTAGCACACAGAGGCAAAGATAGTCCCACATCATGCGTTACAAAAGCTCCAACAGCATACAAAAGAGATTCATGGTGTAGCCCGGTTGCCTCAATGAGCACAAGGTAAGGTCCATCCCTGCACATGTGCACACACGCCCTCACTCGCCATACACGTAGGCGAGTTTGGGCTGATCCATTTACTCGATTACCTCAGTTCGGATTGAACTAAAAGAAAGAGAATCAGAGAGAGAAGGGGGCTGGTTTTGCTCTGCCTTGGGATCCATGCCCTCTCTCCTCTCTTGATACTTAGCGAAATTCTGAGAGGCCCTTAAGCCTCCATAGTTGCTGCTATGCCTCTTCTGAGGCTTGAAGAAGAGAAGCCCTTGTTCTTCTACTGTGGTACTTGCCTTAGCTTCTACTAGGGCTTTGAGGTTGATTCTGCTGGTACTATTGAAACATTTACTTGAGCTGACGTGGATTATTAGTTGAGGTTTATTGTTTAAATATTTGACTAGATTAAGTGCTTAACATTGAGGGTTAAATTAATGATTCAAATCACCATTTTAACTTGACCTTTTTGCACTGATATTCTGTTTCCCATTAACATATCATTCTGAATATTTTTATTGGTTATTATTGCATATCTATCTTGGTAAATTATGATTAGTGACTTGAATTGCACAATTACTCCCTGCGAACGACCTCAGACTCACTTCTAATTCCGAGTTTTATAAAGTTAAGCATTTTGCATGATTTTGTCAACTATACTATGACATATATCTTAAACAACGACAATTCCACCATAAACAATTTAATGACCAAGTTAATATTGACAGTAGCAATTTCTTGACACTCCTAAAGGTGTAGGTTAAACAGGTGGACTTCTTAGTTAAAGGTACAAATCCTCGATTGAAATTTTAAAGACTTGATCTACGTACCAAAATCAAAAATTTATCGTATTATTATTTTATTTTTGGGAGGTGGCAATCCATAAACATTGTTAAGGGAACATCAGTTACATACGATACATAATTCATGAATAATTCATAATTAATAGGTACTACTTAATAACACAAGAAGGTGCCTTCAAATCTATGTACAAATTTCAAGGTGCAAAACACAATATTCTAAAATTTTATATCCATGTAGGTGAAACAATCCTGAATTCTAAACTTGAAAACATTAGGCATCAAGAGATGTAAAAATTTTGAGTTTCAAGCACTTTCAAGGTAAAACTCAAGTTTGCAATGTAATTAATAAAAGCGTTCATAATTTGCAAGTAAATGTAAGCTCAAGCATTGATATGCTCTATACTCTAAGCAATGATATGTTCCAATTCTTAAGAAGAATAACAGAAATATCATTTTCTAAGCAAATTATAGTTTCATTCGGTCGTTCAATTCAATTATCAATTCCATCATATCCAAGTACTCATTTATCACTGGGTAACTATCAATTGACAATTTCAGGTATAACCCTTTTTCACGATTTACCCTTTGATACGATTGACAACGAGAGTTATCATATTATTTCTTTAATTCAGCAAAAAAAGTGATGTATATATATCTTTTCAGCTCATCAAATTTACACATTCATTTCTTTTATAACATTCCAAATCTAATTGTCCATTTTTATAAATTAATAACGCCATAAACAAGATATGAATTATTAGTTTATCAATATCTTGAATGCATACAACATTATTTATTTAAATGTATCATTCTTTATAATACCTTTGACAACACAATTATTAACAATAAACTAATATGTACCAATGTTTCCTCATTTATCAGAAGCAAGCCTATCATAAATAACATGGTAGGAATACATCAAGATTAGGAATTTGAGCAATATACGGGGTAAAGATACATTTATCCTATCCTTATAAACTAAGTAATTAGACATGTATAATAAACCTTCTTTTCCTTATAACATACAGGAGGAACAAATGCATTATTTACACTAAAATCAACTATGCCAGAAAACAAAATAGTCATATTCATTCAATCGTTATTAAATTAATATTAAGATGGAACAACAATCGACAAATCTCATGCTAATCCAAATAAGTAATTGATTAATTTCATTCCAATCCAAATAGGAATAAACTTAATTCCATTTCAATCTAAATAAGATGCTTTACAAAATTAGTTTCTATAAGATTTTAATAGTAAGCTCTACAGATAACATCAATTACCAATGGCATTAGAAATAAAGACAACTATCTTCCTTCATTAGCTATTAAAATAATAACTAATCATTTCCCGATTTGCTATCGTTCTCGATATCGTTCCTTACTTCTTCAAAAAAGAATAATAATAACTAATCATCTAAGAAAAATACGTTAATAGGGCAATGAACCATATCTTCCCAACTCAATCCCCCACACACTTTCAATATATACATTGACATGTTAAGGCATGTTACGAGTCGAATTCATTGAAAAATGTTATATATATATATATATATATATATATATATATATATATATATTCCACACTTACAAGGACAGAAAACACGTTAGGCAAAAACAAGCTGCGTAATAAGGCAAGTAACCATGTGATTTCTCAAATAGCTCAAACCAACAATTACTAACTAGATATTGGAACTTGGCCCAGCAAGATCACAAATAAAATTAATTGATTAAGGGGTACGATAATTTTTTACAACTTTTATTTTAAACAAATAGTTGAGGCCATTGTTATTCACCATTACTAACTACTTTCTAGGTTGCTGTAATATCTCTAAAGAAAATCCAAACTATCAAGTAGTTATCATCAAATAACCATAAGTACAGAAAAAGTGGTACAGACTGTGCAATGTCATGTGCTTAGCAGAGAATAAAGTACCATTTTTCAACTGATCAATGTTAATTATATATAATCCACTATTAACAGAAATACACTACAATAGATCATCCCATGAAAATATATGTGATCTAAACATATATTTATAGAAATAGTGGTTGGGTGGTTCTACAAAAGGGATGAGTAATGCATGGACACATAATTTAAGCATTACCAGTATGCACAATCGACATATTCAATACCAAGTAGTGCTACGAATTAATGTGTTCATTGACCTGATAATTTAATTTATTACTAAACAAACAACAAGAAATGCCCTAGAAAATCATACGATCATAGAAACGTTAGACGAGCCAAGAAATTACTCCATTGCTTCATGGGATCACATCCAGATCAAGCAATGCCTTAACCAAACCTCAAATCAACTCAGCTTAACAGCTGAAGGAATGACTTTAATGACAGAAAAGCAAGAAGACTAAGTGGGATGGAGAAAGGATTGGAAATTAAGAAGAAAAGCAAGTCAGAATACTATGGAAAATCAAGACTAAGGATACTGCATCACTATGCGGCTAAGTACCCCATCCGTGACAAAATATAAATGTTTGTATGGTCTTTCCGGGTTATTTTATGATTAGTGGATTGACCTTGTTCTGATACCATCTGTAACGACACGAGTTCTGCCAAGAGACGAAACCCAGGTCACCGTGTGCTAACAACTAGCACAAATCGCCCACAAGATCACAATCACCTAGCACATAATCATAAAATATAACCATAGCCAACAAAGCAAATCATATTAAATTAATTAAATGAACAAAAATTTCGTACTGACCAAAGGATTTACCACAGAACATAAGCATATAAGCCCAAAGCAATGCACAATAGAAATCACATTGCAAACTACCAAATGTACCTGAGTACAGAACCCAAAAACACATCAATAAAGACTAAGTAGAGTAAAAACAACAATAGCAAAGCACAACAGTAACCGACAACAAGAAAAATGGGTACTATAGCTTTAATTAATCCACATATTAACATTTTGTTATCCGATTACATTTGGTATTTTGGAAGCCAAAATTATTATAGTCCATAATTTATCAATCGACGTCTTAGGGCACAAGACGATTTCCTGTAACTTCCAATGGTGCAACACCAATATAAGCCACCCTCCTGGCCAAGAAGACAGCTTATACCCAACAAGTCACCACTCTCTGTCACCCTAAGGTCATTGTTGAAAGGGGTGACGGCTACGTCATGTAACGTGAACATGTATAAGTGCTATGTATGCTAAACCACAGACAGCCAATGACCTACCCATCAGCCAAGAAAGAAACCACTCTAAACCTCAAGCCATGCATCCCACTATCCCAGTTGCTACTAAGCCTAATTAAAGAGTTGTAGGGAGGCCAACAACTTCTTAAACCAGGCCCTAAAGTCAATCTGAAGAACCAAAGCTACCGCCAAAATCTGGCGAGTAGTAGAGTTAAAACAAGTTATCTAATTCTTTTGATTCCCAACAAACCTGTCTAATTGATTATTTAATCATTTTCAGATAATTGCATCTTTTACTTTCAACAATTCAAGCCATCCTTAATAAGTTCACCTTATTAATTCTAGGATTCACATTACCTTAATGAGTCTAGTTACCTTAATCCACTCATTTTTTCCAATGGTCTAGTTATTGGAGGTTCATTTATAACTCATTTGGTTGATAAGCTTCCTATAGATCCAATTTGGATCGACAACTCAAAGTTGACATTTCTCTTTCTTAACTATGAGTCTTTAACATTCAAAGCAAGTAATAGCATAAAGATTAAATATAATTGACTAGCATCAAACCTAAAAATGAAATACTAAAATGACATAAAGCATAATTGGTACAACATAATCCAAAGCTTCCAAACCCATGATATATGAAATGACATACTAAAATGATATAAATCAAAATTGGTTCCACATAATCCAAACCCATAGTTTGAAAGAAAAAAAGGACAATCAAAATTTAGAGTATAAAATATGGTACTCCAAAGATAAAAAAATGTAAAACAAGAACAATGTTAATTGCTTCTCAACTTTCAACTTTCATCCCTTTTTCAGCTTCCAACTTTACATTGTCAATGGTTCAATGGTCAAAGTAACTAAACATCAAAATAGTAGAAGTTAGCATATAATATTAGCATTTTACATTTTTGACAAAATATTATTATAATACTTTAAGCAATCAAGTGACATGAATTCTACTTGAACACTTTTCTTTTTCAAAATCTTTTAAATTTAAAAGCATCACATCTTTCATGAGATCTTCAATATCAAGTTCCACATTACCTTTATTTAATAAAGAAAATATTTTACCAATCAAATAATTTAGCTATTTAGTAAAAAAATTGAAAATAATGTAACATACCTTTTACATTGAACAACCAATCACAGGATCAAATTAGAGCCTCAACGATATCGGGTTTTAAGGAACTGCAGAATTGATCTAAGACTCTACCACTAAAGCTAAAACTAGATTTTGAGGCCACGGTAGATAAGGGAATGGATAAGACATCCCGTTCCATCATAGCAAGTTGAGGGTAACGTGCTTCGGATCCTTTCCAAAATTGGAGAACATCCATAGTCTTTTTTCTATCCACAAGATCATCTTCAAGGTAATTGAGATTTTTGAGAAATATTTGAGACATTTTCATCATCAAACTCCTATGCAATAAAAAAAAGTACATCAACAAAAAGGTAAATATAAACAAAAAATTCGATAAAGTATTCGTAAGAATAAGGCAAGGATGTAAAAATTACCGCAAACATGTTATCAGAGGCATCATCATTCTCAAATGGTGATTAGTTGAGTTGAGAAATTTGCATCTTATGTCCTGTAGAAGATGTCATGGCCATTGCATTAATATGTGGTGCAATTAGACATATATGCATCAAATAATGCATATAGTTCATTCCTTACTTCTCCCAACTCTAGGGAATCAATCCCATAGAGCTTCTTATAGGAGAACTCCACAAATCTCAACTTGTATCTTGGGTCTTACACAATAGCAATAGCAAGAATAACACTATGTGTCGACCAATATTCCTGAACTTCTCCATTGTAGGAATGGCCATGTTCCTCAAATAATTATCACCACCTTTGATGGATTCCATCAACTTTAATTGGATCATAACACTATGTGTCGACCAATATTCCTGAACTTCTCCATTGTAGGAATGGCCATGTTCCTCAAATAATTATCACCACCTTTGATGGATTCCATCAACTTTAATTGGATCATAAAAACATGATGAAAGTATAAATTTGCAGTCACATATTTTGTACCTAAAAGAAAATGATCACAAAAATCCTCTAAGTATATAATCTAATTAAATTTCATCGCTTTAAATTTAATAAATAAATCAAAAGTTGAGTGTTAAGTACCTAAAAAAGCAAATGTGGCTTTGTAGAATGCAACCAACTTGTTGATTCTCTCAACCCTAACCCATTTGTGATCAGATGAACAATGAACATAAGCTGAATCAATGAGATGAAGCTAGAAGAAGGGTCGCCTATAATGAAGTGCACCCTCAAGCATCATAGTGTAGTTCCACCTTGTAGGAACATCTTGACGTATCTCTTACCATCAAGAGAAACTTGTTTGATACATTGGAAAAGTCTTTACGTTCTTCTCTGCGATCCTCTCATATATTTAATGCTTTCCTTCACCTTATCAACACATTCTTAAATACTTTAAAGACCATCTTTCACAATCAAATTGAGAATGTAGGCACAACATCGATTGTAAAAATATCTACAATTCCTAAGTAACAAATTATTGAGGGATAGATGATCTCTCATAGCTCGAATAAATGCATCATTAGAAGATGCATTGCCCAAAGTGAAGGAAAACTCTTTTTTCAAGATTCCACTCATTTAGTATCTTGGAAATTTTTCATAGATTCCCAACCCTGTGTGAAGAGGGAGAATAGAAAAAATCAGAACTTTCTTTTGCAATTTCCAATCATGGTCTACATAATGTATTGTGAGACATATGAAACCATCTATGTTTATAAATGTTCACAAACCGGTGATAAAGCTAACTCTTCCAAAAATAGAGAACAAGGAGGATCTAAGAGACCTTTTCGCCCCCGTATATATGTCCATAGCATCACTTCTAGCTATATTTCGTGGCATAACCCTCATATCCTCACATATATAACAGAAGATCTCTCTACTAACAAACGAAAATGGAAGATCATGCTTTATGATTGCACAGGCTAACAACTCACGAAATACTTTCTATTCAATAATAGGAGGTTTCATCATCATAAATCTTGATTCTTGGGTTAACAAAAGTTGTCCTATATCTTTAGTCTCTCTTCTAGGACATGATACATCAATGGGATTTAACAAATTAGTAGTTCCATGTATTTTGATTTTACAAATCAATTCAAGTCCACACCTTTTGCACTTAGGCTTCTATGATTCATCCTCGTTTTTCTTCTCAATTACGTCAAAATATTTCCAAGCCCATGAGGTTCTTCTTTTATGCTTTCTTTTTTCTTTCCTTTCACAAGCAACCTCTCTTTTATTGATATCTTCACAAGTAAATTGACTCATTGGACTAGGACCATCATTACCATCACCATCAATCTATAAAATATACACCAAAATAAAAATGATAAGATTTTCTTTGGTGAGACAGGAATAATTGCATTGAAAATTAAGTTGAATCGTTATTCTTGTAATTAGATATGGATTTGTTCATAAAAGAAGAAAAAAAAATGTCATTCAAGTTTAATTAGTTTAACCTATAGTCACATAGATTTTAGTGTAGACATCCAAAATCAAACAAATACACTATACATGCTTGAATCCAAACACAAATTTGTTAATCCCATTTACAACCTAGCACTCTTGACATGTGCATCTCACATCTAGTGCAACTGTGCAATAATGGCCAAGGAGTGGATGCATGCAAATTTGTGAGAATAAAGAGAGTAGATTTAAAAATCATCATTTTCTAATCATTTTTCAAAAAATAAATCGACATGCCAGGGCCCTTAGGGGTCATTATGGTCTCAGCCAGATGCCCAACGTAACTTCTAATATTTGGTGATTAACTATAGTTCCAGGTATACCATTCGCAAGTAAATATCACCTACCCTTATTGACCTTTCTTGTTTTGACCAGTTACAAAACAAAATCTCAACGTAAATTTTTCCATTGTGAAAAATAGTTGCAAATAAGCCCATCTATCCTAGCAATATAAAACTATGAAAGGATTACACCTTTGATCCTACAGACTTTTTATGTTTTTAACATCACGAAAAACCCCATGGCATTCCACTGGGGCTCTATAACAATTGCTGCATTTTCATCAAGTTCATATTACCTATATCTAAGTAACTCAAACTATATCTTAAAGTTCATCCAAGAGCTAATACCCATCCATATTAAAAAAAGAGCAAACAAACCCCTCCGGGCCCTCCCTCCGTGCAGTAAAACTGGTGCTAACTTCAGTCTTCAACCACCATGAGTATGAACTATGGCAAGGTGCAGAGAAGCTGCAACCTTAGTCCACTAAAATAAATTTTTTTGAAGGGTAGTCCACTAAAACAATCGGTAGAGCCACAATACACTCATAAACTAATCAGCTTGGCCATTGCTAATATGAGTTTAGTAGCAGCAGGTGCTTCTATATCTACTTCTCAAAAGTCCCCTACCTTTCATCTAACTAGTTGGTTAAAGTCAATGGCATTTCACTTGAAAGTTAGCTAGAGTTCAACTAATTATCTATAGACTCCAAATCCCCGCTCATTTTTACCCATTCATAAGGGAAAATTTTCCCATGCGAGGATCTAACAAACTAGAATAGAAACCAACCCACTTCAGTTTCCATTCTCAGCAATGAACCCCATCTCGCACCTGAAAGGCTAAAACGTGAGTCCCAACCAAAGCCTCACAGTGATGATACCACAGACCCTCCAACTCGCCTTCCCCTTCCCCTCCACCATGAAACCCACCACCGACCATACCATCCATTTATCTTTATGTGTTTTAGCAAAAAAGATTTGAATAATATGAGACACATTGATATAATGACATCCAATGTTAAAAATATGAGAAAAGAATCCTTAAATACCATCATGTTTGATGCCATGGTTGTCGCCAAGGTGCAGCAGCTGTAGCCCACATAGTAGTTGCTGTTGTTGCATGCAGGTCGTGCAACACTGCAACGTGCTGCGATGTTGCAGCGGAGACGGTCACGTAAGGTAAATCTGTGAAATTAAATGTTGGAGAAGCATAGCCTACTGATCCTGTGAAATCCTTCAATAGATGTTGTCATATAAGCAGAATCCTACTGAACTCGGGCCACTTTTGATTTACAACTTCTTTTTTTTGAAAAAGACTTTTTGATTTACAATCTGGGGCGTACCTACAACCTGACAACTACAGGTCGGAGACGGCCAGTACGCCACGCTTCTCCCGGAGAGTCAAAGTCTCCGAGACCAACGTGGTGGACCGTGGGAGACTGGGAATCTGTCACGTAAGGCAAGCCGTGCATTTGTGTGGGTAGATTGCCTAATTATATTATGGAACAATGGAAGAAGAGTGTGGAAAGCCGAAAGGACAATTGTCATTTACGTGAGAGGCTGTAATTAATAATTGTGGAATTGGGGATTGCAAACGTTGATTCGTTGAGGCGGGAGATCAGAAGAGGCAGCAGACGAGTCTGACGACGGGATGCAAATTGGGAAGTCATGATTACTAATTTGGGAACTGGGAGGGTTTATTAGAAATTTAAATATTTAATTTGTGATTATACTAATATATGGAATATTATTGGTTCATAACATTTATCTGAATCGACCCATTTAATTGGACGTGTTGGGTCACGTCGAACCCATTTACAGGAATCAAGTTTGGATCGATTTTGGGTCTTATATACAGATCGGGTTTGGATCAATTTATGTGAGTCCTAATGGATTTGACAGCCCTAATGTCACTTAGGATTTTAGGGTTAGGGTTACCTCCCCAAGTTGAGGCATCCTTGCAAAAAGAACAAAGCCTCATATTAATAATCATGGATAGCAAGGCTTAATTGTGCAATCCTAATTTTAAGATGCATGCATGCAATTATAAATAAAATGTCCTAATTCTAATGCAAATAATGTTACAAAACTAACATAACCAAGTATGTTAGACCATAATTAAGTATGCACATCAGGACACAAATTATGCACCAAAATTAAATCGATTCTTTATTCAAATTACATGAGCAAATTAATGTAACTTATTACCCCATTTGGATGGCTTGCCAAGAGCACAAGACTCTAATGGTGCCATCAAGATCAAATTTGGAACAACTAGACATGAACCTAAATTTCTCAAGAGAGACCAGCTGAAAAAGGAGAGATAAGACATTTAACAATAATGGTAGCAATAACCTTGTAAATTGTATTGCAAAAATTGGACGTAAAATAATTCTCAAGAGTGGTGGGGCTTCCTTCTTAAGGATAAGTGTAATGAAAATGTTGTAAATTCTCTACCAGGAGGGGGTGACGTAATAATTGCAGAATTGAAATATAAACAATCTCACAAGATGCAATCACATAAAGTACACAAAGTATTTTTAGGTGGAAACCCAAACCGGGTGAAAACCACCACCTAACCCTCTCGAGTTAGGATTTTCCGATCAACCAAGTTGATCAAAATCCACTAAACCGAATCACTTTAAAACCAGGGTGATTCAACCTCAATTACAACCACGCTACTTAAACGAGGGTAGCGTACCTCAACCCCTTCTCTTCACGAGAAGGATTTTGTCTCGCGAAGGAAACGGGAATTCGCAAAGTGAATACCCAACCAAATAACAAAGATAAAACAAGTAATCCTATAGAGCCAACAAAGTAATATTTAACCTAAGCTTCTATAGGAAATAGGATGCTTCCCTTTGAAAGGAGTGCGTCGACGACGCGGATGCGTGTACCACGCAACGGCGCAACGTCGCTCTCGTGAACAACGGCGGGAGAGCGGGTGCGCAACAGCTTGATGCTCTCAAGAGAATGGAGCTTGAGCTTGGAGAGCAAGAGCTAGCTAGGACATAAGAGAGTGGAAAGTGTATTACAAAGTGTTTCTTGTGTATCTTGGTGTGTTTTTGTTTTGCACAGGTTCCCCTCTATTTATAGAGGCCTTAGGAAGGCTTTGGATGGCTTAGGAAAGGTTCTATAGCCGTTGGGTGCAAAGCCCAAGAAAATCAGCCCGAAATCAGGAACAATCATTGCACTGACAGGCTTATCAGACATCTAATTCTGGCATCAGACGTCTGGAAGTTCACTTTAAGACGTCTGATTTCAAGGTCAGACGTCTGATTTTGGGCGGGTCTCTTCCTGACTTGAATCAGATCTAAACAGGGTTCTTGTGCAAGTCCATCAGACAACATATAGGACGTCTGGCACTATATCTGGACGTCTGGAAACCTACTTTCTCTGTGGGAATGGATTTCCAAATGTTGCAACGGCTAGAAAATCTCTAAGAAGAGATTTTCGGGTCAGCCGAGGCAAAACGGCCAATTATCAGACGTCTGGAAAGTCCTATGGACGTCTGATAAGGCTCTAACGGTCACATTCTTGACTGTTCGCTAAGCCAGCCAACGGTCCACTAATTGGACGTCTGGCAAAGTCATCAGACGTCTCCAAAGACGTCTGGTCTAAGGTCTGGACGTCTGATTTCATCAAACAGAACTAACTATGTCCAGCCTAATAGTTATCAGACGTCTGATCAACAGTCAGACGTCTTAAAACACTTTATCAGACGTCTAATTTAGGAATTAGACGTCTGGAAACTCTGTTTGAACCCTATATTGGTTTCTAAGTGTTCTACAGAAAACCTAAGTATCCTAGGGTTGAGCGGGTGTTCCTAGGACTACTGTTAGGGTAGTTTGAGGCTCTTTAACATGAATCTAAGTAACAAAAATAAAGAGCAACAGAAGAAACGAAAAAATACAAGGAGTGCAAGAGAAGGAAATCTATCCTATTCTTCATCTCCTTCCTTCTTCAATCTATCGCTCCTCGCGAATCTCCTCTGTTTTCCATCGAGCTCCTCCAATCCGTCCTAGATGCGAGTTTGAACTCCATCTAATCACGTATCCATTTGCGATTGACCTGAAATCTAGGACTCAAAGTGCAAATGTTAAATGACACGTGTTTTGTTATCATCAAAACAAATGATCGTGGTGCTCTAGCACCAACAAATGTTACTAAAGGTCGTGGGAGCAAAATTGGTAATGTTACAACCTGGTTCTAACTCCCTACAGGATCCGAGATTGACTCGCATCGACTAAATCCCAAGACCTAGTCATCCAACGAGAAATAACCAAAAACAGAAAATATTCCATAACCACACATACAATGTAACTAAGCAAAAATAACCAAAAGACAGTAAAGGAAACAGAACGAAATGTCTCACAATATTATATGCCATCACAACTACAACAGCGAAAAGTAGAACAGAAGCGTAACATAACAGTAATACATATAGCAAAGTACTCACTACTACAACAGAAAGAACACTCTGGAAATAGAAAGTATCAACTACTAAGGCTGGACTCAACTGGGCCCTGCTCCCTCCGTAGCTGTGGCACTGACTGCTCAACTCCCTAACCTAAACAAGGTTACAAATCCATGGTCAACTAATGTTGAGTAGAGTAGTGGTTAAGCCAATTACATACAATTACTTAAGATAAGCAACTAATCAACTATTCATTTCCATTTAACTCAACTAAGGAGTTCTTATTAGTTTATTCTAGTAAGGATCCATACATTTCTTGATCTTGCCTGTTCCTCAAGGGAACGATCTTGATTGTAGTTTTTCCCGTGATGTCGGATGTACACGTGGTGCCCTTCTGGTCGAAAGTCCCACGTGGTAGTCCTACACCCGGTCTACCACCCCGAGATCATGATCACGATGTAGCAGTGACAACGGCACGCACGATAAGCGCACGGGTAGCTACCCTGCACTGGCACACGATCAGTCATTTCCACTAGCAGGTACGCCCAAAAGTACAACACGGAACAACACAGGGCCTTGCCCTCTCAGAACAGGGGTCTCACCCCTCAGAACAGAGTAGGGGTCTCGCCCCTCCACAGTCCACGTACCCACTTCCGACTATCCCGATTTGCCTAGTGGGCCTAACAAGAGTCGGGTAGGGTGGCTAGTCCTAACCCTGGGCCCTGTGGGCAGCTAGCTCCCTCCCTACACTAAATGGCTCACCCCGGTACCACATACGCGAGGGCTAACAGGAGTCGGTGTAGAGTGACTAGTCCTAACCCTGAGTCTCAACCCAAGGAGCGACTAGCTCCCCTCTACACTAAAGGGACAACTACTCTCCTTAATACTGTGTACACAAGAACCAGCTCACTTCTCGTCTATATACGAGATTCTTTCCGTGTACAGGAGTTCTTCCCCTAGTTCCCTGTAGGGTTCATGCTTCTATTCATTTCATTTCATTTCTTAAAATGCATCTCTCGTTGTTCACAATCTTATTATCATTCATATAACAGGCAACTCGTGTTTTAATAACTGAAAAAGCATCACATCATGTATCTATACACCTGCTAGCAATTAGGAGTTTAACATGCATCTCAAAGTAAAATAGTGTAGCTCAAGCAATGTACATTCGTTTCTACCCTAGAGTTTATTTCACACCCTAAGGTTCAATCTAAGCATGCACTTTACCTATTTAAATCTTAATATGAAGGTAAACCACTCTACCGGAAAACACGGGAGGAATGGGGGCTAGAATTGCAGATCATGTCATCTCCGCGGGCCCCGAACACGCTACAAGCTGGAAACCTATATCAGTGACTAAATCACATCAGACAAGTTCAAAACAATATATAATTAACACTAACACATAGAGAAACTCGAGCAGAAAAGAACGGTACTTCGTTTGTGTAAATCCGACTCCGTTTGGGCCCCGAACGGGCCAACAATATGCATACAAACTAAAATCAAACGTCTGGGACGAGGCCCGGACGTCTTAAATAATGTCAGAAACCCACCTTGTGTTCCTGTGTTGCTGACGAAAGTCTGGAACCCCTCACTGCCGTCCTGGGGTCTTTCCAGACATCTACCAACTCTCCCAAACATCTGATGTTGGTATCAGACGTCTATCAAGGCATCCAGGTAAAGTGTTACGACTCAATTCCCGAATCCCTACAGGATACGAGAATCGGACCGACTCGACTGATCCCAAGACCCAGTGGTCCAACGAGAAAGTAACCAAAAAGCAGTAAAATAAATCACATTCACCATACAAGTAACTAGTAGTAATAAAAGTACAGCAGTAAAGAAAAGAATTACTACAATACATACCACCACAACTGGTCCAAGTACAGTCTGAACACCCGGTTCATCAAATCCATGAAGGCAACGGAGGCATTGGTCAACCCAAACGGCATGACCAGAAACTCGTAGTGTCCGTACCGAGTGCGGAAAGCTATTTTGCAGACGTCTGCCTCCTTGATCCTCAACTGGTGGTATCCAGACCTCAAGTCTATCTTGGAGAATACCGTGGCACCTCGCAGCTGTTCAAACAAGTCATCAATCCTCGGCAGCAGAAACCTATTCTTGATGGTAACCTTATTCAGCTGTTTGTAGTCCACACAAAGGCGTAGGGTACCATCCATCTTCTTTACGAACAATACCGGGGCTCCCCATGGAGACGCACTGGGCCTCACAAAGCCCTTCTCCAGAAGATCCTGTAACTGAGACTTGAGCTCTCGCAACTCAAGTGGTGCCATCCTGTACGGTGCTGTAGAGATGGGAGTGGTCCCCGGTACCAGTGAGATCTCAAACTCGATCTCACGCTCGGGCGGTAGTCCTGGCAACTCATCTGGGAACACATCAGGATACTCTCTAACCATCGGGATACTCTGGAAGTCTACCACAAGGCTGGGCTCCGCCACCACACAAGCCAAAAAGCCCTCACACCCCTGGCCCAAAAGTCTAGCCGCCTGAAGTGCAGAAATGCACCTGAAGCCTCTGTCCACTAGCTGCCCGTGGAACTCAAAAGAAGGCAACTCTAGTATGGAGAAGACTATCTTCCTCTCAAAGCAGTCCACCAAAGCGTGGTAAGCGGACAGCCAATGTTACGAACGCGACTTCAAGACGGTTTTTAAGACGTCTGGGAGGTGGCCCAGACGTCTGGGATTAAATTTCTGTGGCGTACGGGGTTGCGTCTGCGCGCATGCTCACACAGAGCTGCAACTGCCACCCTCTTTCCTCTTTTTCCCTCTCTCCTCCAGTAGGGCGCAGTTCTCTCTCTCTCTCCCCGCGCGGCGTTAAAAGGCCCTTGCCCCCTCCCTCACCCTCATCCCCTTCGTGTCCCTCTTCTTCTTCTCCCAGCCGGTGCGAGAGCGAGCGAGCGGCTGCAGCAGCGGCCGCAGCAAGTGTGCGGGAGGAGGTGTTGCGCGAGGGAGGAGACGCTCGACCGTGAGGGCTCGAGCTTGCCAAGGCAGCTAGAGCCGGCCGGCGGGGGAGCAACGGGAGTGGAGTGTCGTGGAGGGGCTGCTGTAGCTCGAGCAGCAGGCGGACGGGGCGCAGCGCGACCGTGCGTCGCGAGAGGAGAGCGAGAGGAGCTCTAATTCTGGAATTTTTTTCCAGAATCAGACGTCTGGGCTTATGACCAGACGACGGTGAAGACGTCTAGAGGATTGTCCAGACGTCTGACAGGTAAGATATTTCGTCTTCTTCCTTTTTTTCGCGCATACGGCCATGCAGCCGTCCACCGCGCCTTCGTCTGCGACTCGTCGTACTGAGAACGAGTATGGGTGCGTGTAGGTTCTGCTCAGGAGGGCGCGAGACTCGCCATCCAATGCGAATCAGACGTCTGGCTGCAGTGCCAGACGACGGGAAGGACTTCCAGACGTCCGGGGTGACCATCGGACGTCTGGGAACTAAGCCAGACGCCCCCGCAGGCTTCTGGACGTCTGAGGGATTACACAGAACAAAGGTACGCTCTGACCCACGTTTTAAGACATCTGGAAGAGGTTCCAGACGTCTGATTTTGGGCAGTTTCATCATTTTCGACCCATTTAGGGCCCGATCGGAGTCCATTTTCCGCGTTTCGAGTTGCGTTCTTTCCAGAATAAAATCCTCTACCTGTTTACAGTAATTATATACCATTCTGAGAAACTCCTTGTGTTTGATCCTTGTGTTAGGGCCCCGTTCCATTTCAGTCTTGGGGATTGCAGAGGCGCGCGGGATTTTCGACCACACCCCCAGTGCTCCCGTTGTAGCTGGTAGAGTGGCTTTTAATTTACTTAATCAAATTTATTACAATTGTGGAATAATTAATAGAGTCTAGGGTACTGCATGAACCCTAGGACTGAGAAACTAGATTGAATGATAGATCCTAAGGTATTGCATGAAACCTAGGACTGGAAACTAGATTGAATGACAGATCCTAGGGTACGGCATGAATCCAGGACTGGAAAACTAGTGATATGTATATAATATTACAGTCTAGGAAAGGTGGAAAGGGAATAATAGCTGCCTGTAAATTGATTTAACCGCTGCCAGTTATAAAGGAATAAATATGATTGAGAATATGGATTGTATGAACATAAAACTGGAACGGTGAAACCTAAATGTGCTGAGTTAAAAGAGCTAGAACCCTACGGGGAATTAGGAGTAGAACTCCTGGAAAGAGAATGGATGGAACTGAGAAAGAAATACGTGGAAGTGTGTTGTCTCTTGGGTACGTGGTACCAAAGAGAGCACACATTACCTCTTAGTGCAGAGCAGAGCTAGCCGCCCCAGGGACCCGGGGTTAGGTCTGGCCACATTGTACCGACTTTTGGCCCTCGTGTACACAATACCAAGGAGAGCTACTAGTGTAGGGAGAGTACTAGCTACCCCACGGGCCCCGGGGTTCTGCTGGCCCTCCTACACCGACTTGTTAGGCCCACTAGGCAAACCAAGGTAGTCAGGCGAGGGTGCACGGACTGTGGATGGGCAAGGCCCCTGTTTGGTTACTGTGGAGGGGTTGGACCCCTGTTACTGAGAGGGCTCTGCCCTATACTGGTTCCGTGCTGTGCTTGGGCGCACTCGTTAATGGAAACGACTGACCGCGTGCCAGTGCGGGGTAGCTACCCGCGTGTTTATCGCGCGTGTCGTAGTCACTGTTACGTCTGTCAGCAACCTTGGGGTGGTTGATTAAGGGTAGGACCACCACGAGGGACTCTCCCGGCCAGGAGAGCACCACGTGCTACTTCTACTTTTCGGAAAAGACTGCAATCAAGATCGTTCCCACGAGGAACGTTCGAGATCAAGTGAAGGATCTGAGAAATAAATAAATCGTGAAATAATAGAAAGACAAAAATAAAGAAAGTAACAAAATATAACAGCTACTGTACACTCTGCTGCCTCTTTAGTTTTAGTTGCCACTCTACTCAGCATTTCGCTGACGTGTTACACTCGTTACTTTTCAAGACCAGGTGTTGAGCAGCCAGGGTCAGCGGCTGCAGAGGACGCTGGGCCGAGTAGGGTCCAGTAGAGTTACCGCAGTTCTTTTTGTACCCCTTTTGTTCCACTGTAGTGAGTAGTTCTTGTTACTCTCTGTACTTTTCTTTACTTGTAGTTTCATGTTATGTTATAATTGTCGTTCTACTGTTGTGGTGGTACATACTGTAATAGTTCCTTTTCTTACTGCTGTTTTTTGTTACTGCTAGTTATATTCTTGCTGAATGTGGTTTATAGTACTGCTCTTTTGGTTACTTCCTCATTGGACGACTAGGTCTTGGGATTAGTCGAGTCAGTCTGATTCTCATGTCTCGTAGGGACTCGGGAATCGGGTCGTTACAGCCAGTCCATCCCCAGAATTACGCCAAAGTCCTCCATCTATATCATAATCAGGTCAGCGGGAAGGCCGTGTCCCCCAACATTGACCTCACAACCTGTGTACACCTCCTTAGCTACAAACAGCTGACCACTCGGACCTCTAATCACGAACGAATCCTCTAACAACATACAGTCCTGCCCCAAACTAACAACAAAACTGGCAGCGACAAACGAGTGCGTAGCGTTGGAATCGAAAAGCGTGTAAACAAGTCTGCCGGAAATTGAAACCATACCTGCCACCACTGATCCTGAAGCTCTAGCATCCCCGTGTGTCAGGGCGTTGATACGCCCCTCAGCCCTAGGTGTGGACGAAGCAGCCACACTCTACGTCGGACGGGTAGCCGCTGGTCGGTACCCTCCCCGTGACTACTGTCCTCCTCCTCTCGCCTGGAAACCGCGGCCTCCTGCTCGCCCTCCAGTGCTCGGCACGAGAAGCATCTGCTGACCTCCAGCCCTAGACGAGCAGTCCCTCCAGATGTGGCCCGGCTAGCCACACTGGTAGCAAAGGGGGACTCGACTCCGGCCCTCAGTGGGTCCATGCTGACGGCTGGGCGGGGGTCTGGTGCTAGCAGCTGGCCCCTGTCGAGAGCCCCCAAAGTCCACTGATGGCCCCGCAAAGCGTGACGACTCTCCCACGGGCGCCACGTGCCTCCTCTCTCGTCAGCCCTGTGAGAAGTCTGGCTGGTAGGGCCTCTTCCGCCCGTTGTAAGTGTCGTGTGCGGATGGGTTGGTCTCTTCATATGTCATAGCTGCCTCCACCACCCTCGAGAACGTAGGCAGCTTCAGGGGTTTGACATACCCCCGAATGGCAGGCCGGAGCCCCTCGTAAACCTCCAAAGGCTCTCCTCCTTGGTAGCCACAATCATTGCCGCAAAACGAGACAACTCTAGGAAACGAGTGCAGTACGCGCTCACGGTCATCGTCCCCTGGCGGAGAGTGTGGAACTCCCGCCTCCTCTGGTCCTGCCACGTCTGGGGGAAGTACTGCTCGCAGAAGAGGGTGACGAACTGGTCCCAAGTCGGCTCGTCCCTCTCCTGACCCCTAACCGCCCTCCACCACCTGTGTGCCGCACTCTCCAGCTGGTACGTGGCAAACGCCACGCGGCACTCCACAGGGGGGCAAAGGATGCCAAATACTTTCTCTATCTGCTCGAGCCAGTCCTCCACCTCGGTCGGGTCATCATCCCCCTTGAAGGAGGGGGGCTTCAGCTTCCAAAACTGTCCGAAAAGCTCATAGTGGCACTGAAGTGGAGAAGCTGGTACGCCGCCAGGTAAAGAAGCCTCATGCTCGGAAGTGCCGGAGGAAGTGGGGGCGGTGGAGGCCCACCCTCTTCCCCGCATCCAGCGCCATGTCCGTCTCGTGGTCTCACATAGGACTCCCCCTCCGCAGCCCCAGGGAGAGGCGCTCGTGGCAGCGGGCGGAGCTCCTCTCGCACGATGTCTCGTATCAGCTAGGCGAGGTCCTGGGCCTAAATGCCCGGGAGAAGTGGCTGGTCCACTGAGGAGTCAGGCTCGACATGCCTGGCCCTCTGACCTCATCCTAGGCAGCGTTCGCGGCCCGCCTCGCTACCTCCTCGCTGAGGCATCTCCTGCAAGGAGACGCAATCACGGAACAAAAAAGACGTCAATGCTAATAGATATTCAACGAAGAAACCTTAAAATAGATGTCAAAAGGTACGTTGTGGTGGCTACTCTAGTTACCAGCACGTGAATTGGTTATTTTCCAGCCAGTTGGTTCACTTCTCAGGACGACCTTGCTCTGATACCATCTTCATCTTGTTACGACCCGATTCCCGAATCCCTACAGGACACGAGAATTGAACCGACTCGACTGATCCCAAGATCCAGTCGTCCAACGAGAAAGTAACCAAAAAGCAATAAAATAAACTACATTCACCATGTAAGTAACTAACGGTAACAAAAGTACAGCAGTAAAGAAAAGAACTACTACAGTACATACCACCACAACAGTAGAGAATTTAAAAACAGGTACAGAAATATGAAATTTACAATAAAAGAGTACAAGGTGCAATAGAAATACTCACTACTACAGAAAATGGGTACAACAAAAGTACAACTACTGGGCTCTACTAGGCACAGCACCCTCCGCAGCCGTAGGCTCTGGCTGCTCAACACCTGGTCCTGAAAAAGGTGACAAATATGACACGTCAGCGAAACGCTGAGTAGAGTGGCAACCAGCTAGCTAATAAAAATAATAAAGGTAGACAAGTAGCTGTTGTTTTTAATTTCTTTCTTTATTTCTCTGTTTACTCATTCTTGAATTATTTCTCAGATCTTTCTCCTGATCTCGAATGTTCCTCGTGGGAATGATCTTGATTACAGTCTTTTCCGAAAAGTAGAAGTAGCACATGGTGCTCTCCTGGCCGGGAGAGACCCTCTGGTGCTGCTGCAACTCGAGCAACGGACGAGCGGCTGCGTGGCAAGCTCGCACGCAGCGGGAAGAAGACGAGGAGGTTTGATTTTGGAAAATTTTCCCAGAATCAGACGTCTGGACCTACATCCAGACGACACGAATGACGTCTAGAGGGAGCTCCAAACGACTGAGAGGTACGAAATGTCTCCTCTACCTCCTTTTTGCGGATGCGGTCATATAGGCCGATCCGTCGAAGTGTTGAGACGTGTCGTGTTGAGGAGGCTTTCGTCGTGTGTGCAGGTTTCATTTCGAAAAGGTGCGGAGACATGCCCTCCCACGCAGTTCAGACTTCTAGGCACAGCACCAGACGGCGGAGAGCGTCTCCAGACGTCCGAAGAGGTGGTCGGACGGCTGGAACTAGGTCCAAACGATTCAGCAGGATCTCTAGACGTCTGAGGAGTAGCGCAGAGTGAGGTATGACCTGGACCATTTTTTTAAGATGTCTGGAAGGTGTTCCAGACATCTGATTTGAGTCAGAATTGTCATTTTTGACCCATTTAAGGTCCGTTCGAGGTCCGATTTCCACGTTTTAAATTATGTTCTTCTCAGAATCAGTTCCTCTACTTGTTTAAAATACTTGTATCCTGTTCTAGGTGGTTCCTTGTGATTGATCATTATGTTAGGACCTCATTCTATTATGGCTTTGGGGGTTACGGAGGCACGTGGACCTGCCGATCACGCCCCCATTACTCCCGATTTTGCGGGTAGAGTGGCTCCCCTTAGTTAATTACAAACATTAATGCATCGCTGAATTGAATGGTAGATCCTAGAGTATGGCATGAATCCTAGAACTTGAAAACTAGATTGAATGATAGATCCAAGGGTATTGCGTGAATCCTAGGAACAGAAACATGGAAACGAATGTCTTGATTGCCTGAATTGCAGTCTTGGATAAGAAGATAGAATAATGATAATTGTCTGTAATTGGGTAACAGCTGCCTATGAAATGTAGAGTACTGTTGCTAGTAACGGCTACATGTAATTTCTGTTGTTTGAAAACTAAATGTGAGCTGATTGTATATAAATTGATATTAAATGTTGGAAACACGGGCTATATGTGAATAAAATTGAAATGATGAAACCTAGTATGGCTTGGCCTGAGAAATATGAGCATGAACCCTACGGGGAATTAGGAGTAGAGCTCCTGGAAAATAAATAGAATGGAACTAGGAAAGTGGATGGGGAAGTGAGTTGGCCCTTGAGTACAGAGTACCAAGGAGAGCGACTGTCCCCCTGTTTAGTGCAGAGCGGAGCTAGCCGCCCCAAGGACCCGGGGTTAGGTCTGGCCACTTTGTACCGACTTTTAGCCCTCGCGTACACAGTACCGGGGAGAGCTACTAGTGTAGGGAGAGAGCTAGCCACCCCACGGGCCCCAGGGTTTAGCTAGCCGTCCTACACCGACTTGTTAGGCCCACTGGGCAAACTAGGGTAGTCAAGCGAGGGTGCGCAGACTGTGGAGGGGCAAGACCCCTGTTTGGTTACTGTGGAGGGGCTAGACCCCTGTTACTGAGAGGGCTCTACCCTATACTGGATCCATGTTGCGCTTTGGGCGCACCCGTTAACGAAAATGATTGACCGCGTGCCAGTGCGGGGTAGCTACCCGTGCATTTATCGCACGTGCTGTAGTCCCCGTTACGTCTGTCAGTGACCTTGGGGTGGTTGACTGAGGGTAGGACCACCACGGGGGACTCTCCCGACCAGGAGAGCACCACGTGCTACTTCTACTTTTCAAAAAAGACTGCAATCAAGATCGTTCCCACGAGGAACATTCGAGATCAAGAGAAAGATCTGAGAAATAATTCAAGAAAGAGTAAATAGAGAAATAAAGAAAGAAATTAAAAACAACAGCTACTTGTCCACCTTTACTGTTTTTCTTAGCTAGCTTGTTGCCACTCTACTTAGTGTTTCGCTGACGTATCATATTTGTCACCTTTTTCAGGACCAGGTGTTGAGCAGCCAGAGCCTACGACTGCGGAGGGTGCTGCGCCTAGTAGAGCCCAGTAGTTGTACTTTTGTTGTACCCATTTTCTGTAGTAGTGAATATTTATGTTACACCTTGTACTCTTTTATTGTAAACATCATATTTCTGTACCTGTTTTTAAATTCTCTACTGTTGTGGTAGTATGTACTGTAGTAGTTCTTTTCTTTACTGTTAGTTACTTGCATGGTTAATGTGGTTTATTTTACTGCTTTTTGGTTACTTTCTCGTTGGACGACTGGGTCTTGGGATCAGTCGAGCTGGTCCGATTCTTGTGTCCTGTAGGGATTCGGGAATCAGGTCGTAACATAAAGTGTCTCGAAAATCGTGTAGCGAACCTTCCCAACGACTCTACAAACGTACATAGCGATGTACAGGTCAGACCACGCCTTTGAGCAGGTCGTACAAACTACGCAGAGAACGTTCGGGCTTATACCTTTGAAAATCGCCTCATCGAACGTCTGATGGTGTCTCCAGTCGTCCGGTCAAACGTCTATAGAGGGGTGCAGACGTCTGAACTGCGGAGAAAGCCCTCATATAGGCCTTTGCGAGCCTTATTCTCCTCACGGGGCTCTCTCCTCACTCTACAACACACAAGGACTTAGGCTACAGTAGCGGAAAGGGAATGGTACAAACACATAGACCTTGAACATGGCATTACCTCTAGTTTTTTGTGCCATATCAGACGTCTGGATGCAACTCCAGACGTCGTTACCAGACGTCCGAGGGTCCTCCCAGACATCTGATTCTACGGAAAAATGATTCCGCAGAACTGTTGTAAGGCCTCCTTCCTCGCAACCATCACCTTCTCTTCGCGACGACTCCTTCCCATAGAGCCCCCAGCAGTAGCTCCTCTCGAACCTCACCCCATAGCCAAGCTCTAGCAGCTCCTCCATGTGAGCTTCAAGCTCCCACACTGGTTCTCACATGGCCGCTCCCTCAACAGTTGCGTAGACGGGGGATGGATGGAGGAAGGAGACAAGGTGGTACCGCAGGGAGAGGGATGTGTGGGGAGAGGTAGTGGTCCGAACCCCACAGTTGGGGGAGTTTTATAGGGTGTCGGTTAAAGTTAGGGTTTGAGGAGGGAAGGGTGGTATGTGTGCATGTGTGTGGGGTAGGAGGAGAGAGAGAGAAAATTGCAGAAATCACCCAAGCTAAACCTCTCTTTTTCCCGCAAGGCCCACACACCTAAGCCCAAGGGGTTTAAAATTGCGTTCAAGCCCCTAACTTTCCGAAAAAACTCTGAACGATCCTCAGAAAAGGTCATTTCAACATAAAAAACTTAAAGGAAGTTTCATCCCCGAAACTTGAGCTAACTAAGGTGCTGAAGTAACGTAAAAGCGCATAACAAACTTAAAGAGGACCAAAGTTGGTCAGAAGAGACGTACCCTCAAAAGCTCCAGGTACCACCCTCGCATCGTTGCCTCGGGCTCCGAAGTCACCTCCTCATACCGCTGGCTTCTCCATAGGAATTTCACCAGTAGTACCTGCTTCCATCTCAAACTCTAGACGGCTCTGTCTAGTATCTACACCAACCTCTTGGGGTAGGTCAAGTCATCTCCCGCCTAGACGCTCTCGTAGCTCAGAACGTGGCTGAGATCAACGATGTACTTCCTGAAGTTGGACACATGGAACACGTCGTGTACTCCGGAAAGATGGGGAGGAAGGGCAAGCCAGTAAGCAACAAATCCAACCCGCCCTAAGGCCTCAAAAGGTCCTACAAACCTCGGTGCAAGCTTCCCTTTCACCTCGAAACCCTGCAAGCCCTTCTTGGGCGATACACGGAGGAAGACATGATCTCCAACCACAAACTGCACCTCCCTGTGCTTCCTATCAGCGTAACCCTTCTGTCTGCTCCTGACAGTACGGAGTCGTTGGTGAATCTACTCTATCACCTCTTGATTCTGACGGGTCAGCATGGGACCAATCTCCCACTTGGTCCCCACCATGCTTCCACTGATAGACCCACCACCAAGTCCATGCTGATACCCTCCCACTTCTACTCTAGCACAGGAAGTGGCTGTAACGGCCCTGCAAGACTTTAGTGCTCGACCTTCACCTACTGGCATACCAAGCACTATTGAACAAACTCACCAACATCCCGCTTCATCCCTCTCCACCAAGAATTGCACCGGAGATCCTGGTACATCTTGGTGTTCCCGAGATGTATGGTGAACCTGGACCCGTGCGCCTAAGTCAGAAGTTCTTTCAATAGATCCTCGTCTCTATGTATGCACAGACGTCCCCTCATGCGCAGTATCTCGTCAAAGGAAAAGTCTCCTGGACCCCCTGTCAATACCCTGTCTCACAGTGTTTGTAAGTATGGGTCGGCCATCAGCCCTATAATGATGCGGTCTATCAGCTCCAGTCGTGCTTGTCGCATCACTGTCACTGCCCCACAGTACCCCCGTGACTCCCGGGGTCGCCAACTATCCACCTCCTCCATGACTCTCCAACTCTGTGCCTGCAAGTTGGCCAAGTGGGCGGGCGCCTTCTGACTCAAGGCGTCGGCCACCACATTGGCCCTCCTTGGGTGATAGGAGATGCTGCAGTCGTAGTCCTTTAGGAGCTCTAACCAACGTCTCTGTCTCATGTTGAGCTCCTTTTGGTCAAACAAGTACCTGAGGCTCTTGTGATCTATGAATATCTTGAATGTCTCACCATATAGGTAGTGCCTCCATGTCTTCAGCGCGAAGATAACTGCTGCCAGCTCTAAGTCATGAATGGGGTAGCTATGCTCATGGGGCTTCAATTGCCACGAAGCATAAGCGACAACGTGACCCCGCTACATGAACACACCACCCAACCCCTGCAACGAGGCATCGGTGTAGACCACGAACCTGCCACTGCTGTCTGAGATGGTAAGTACAGGAGCTGAAGTCAATCTCTCCTTTAACTCCTGAAAGCACGCCTTGCACTCGTCTGTCCAGGTAAAGGGCACGTCCTTCCGGGTCTGCTGGATCATAGGACGCGTGATCTGAGAGAACCCTTTGATAAACCACCAGTAGTATCCTGTCAGTACCAGAAAGCTATGTATCTCTGTCACTGTACGTGGCCCCTCCCACCTGAGTACAGCCTCGACTATGGCTGGATCCACAGCTAATCCATCTCCTCAATTCATGTGGCCCAAGGTCACCTACCTCAGCCAAAACTTGCACTTGTTGTATTTAGCATACAACCTGTGTCACCTCAAGGTATCCAGGACCATACGTAGATGTCCATGGTGTGCCTGATCCTGGGAGTAGACTAGGACGTCGTCAATGAACACCACCACAAACTGGTCTAAGTATGGCCTAAAAACACGGTTCATAATGTCCATGAAAGTAGCAGGGGCATTGGTCAACCAAAACGGCATGACCAAGAACTCGTAATGCCTGTACCGAGTACGAAAAGCTATCTTGGAGATATCAGCCTCCTTGATCCTCAACTGGTGGTAGCCTGTCCTCAGATCTATCTTGGAAAACACTGTGGCGTTTCTCAACTGGTCGAAGAGGTCGTCGATACGAGGCAAGGGATACTTGTTCTCGATAGTGACCCGATTCAGCTGTCTGTAATCGACAAAAAGTCAAAGGGTACTGTCCTTTTTCTTCACCAATAACATAGGGGTTCCCCACAGGGATGCATTGCGCCTCACAAAGTTCTTCTTCAATAGGTCCTACAATTGAGACTCAAGCTCTCGCAGCTCAAGTGGTGCCATCTTGTACGGTGCAGTAGAAATAGGGCTGGTCCCCGATACTAATGAGATCTCAAACTCGACCTCACGCTCAGGCGGTAGTCCTGGAAGCACCTCTAGAAAGATATCAAGGTACTCGCAGACCACCGGGATACTTTGTAAGTTGGCCACGGGGCTAAGCTCTGCTATAGTACAAGCTAAGAAGCCCTCACACCCCTGGCTTAGGAGCTTTGCTGCCCGAAGCGCGAAGATGCACCTGAAACCTCCGTCTACCGGTTGGCTGTGAAACTCAAAGGGAGGCAACTTCGGTATGGAGAAGATAATCTTCCCCCCAAAATAGTCCACCAGGGCGTGATAGGCGGACAGCTAGCCCATCCCTAGGATCACGCCAAAGTCCTCCATCGGTATCATGATCAGGTCAGCAGGAAAAACTGTGGCCCCCTTAAGCGACCTCGTGGTCTGTGAAGACCTCATCTACGACAAACAACAGTTCACCTGGGCCTCTAATCAAGAACGGATCCCCTAACAAAGTACTCTTCGGCCCCAAACTAATGGTAAACTTTCTAGAACAAAGAAGTACGTGGCACTAGAAACAAGTATGTAACTACTCGGCCAGAAACTGTAACCATACCTGCCACCAGATAACCTATAGCTCTGGCATCTCTATAAATCAGGGGATTAAAATGCCCTCGGTCCTAGGTGTAGATGAAACAACCATGCGCGAGGCCAGGTAGGTGGCAGCTGGTCGGTACCCTCCTCGTGGTTGGTAACTGCGACTGCCAGATCGACCTCCGGTATTCAATGCTGGGAGCATCTAGCATGCTCCAGTCCTAAAGGGGCAGTCCCTCCTCAAGTGACCTGGCTGACCAAACTAGTAGCAGAGAGGGACACAACCTCCTCCCTCAGTCTGTTCCTGCTGGTAATTGGGCGGGGGTCTGATGCTGGCAGCTGGCCTCTGTCTGGGGCCCCCAAAGGCCACTGGTGGCCACACAGAGAGGGGCGGCTCCCTCGTAGGCATCACATGCCTCCTCTCCTGGCGGCCTTGTGAGTGCTCCGGCTGGAAGGGCCTCCTCTGATCCCCTCTGGCTCGCTTGGCACTACGGTGACTTCGCTGACCCATAGAAGGCTCCCCCTCCACACCCTCAGAAGAGACATGAGGGGGCGGTGGAGGCGGCAGAAGCTAAAATTCCTCTCGCAAGATCCCTCAAATCAGCTAGACAAGGTCCTGGGCCTGGATGCCCAGAAATAGGGGTGGATCGACTGTAGCCTCAAGTCTGGCATGTCTGCCCCCTCGTCCATGCCCACAGCCACATCCGTGGCCCGCTACATGAGCTCTTCGACGAGGCATCTACTACAATGAGATAAAAGAGAGAACAGGGACTATCAAGGATACCAGGTTACAGAAGAAACGGGACTCGGAAGCGAAGATCCAAGCGATACGTTGTGATGGCTATCCTAGTTACATGCACCTAAGTGGCTACTTCTAGACCATTTGGTTCATTTCTCGGGATGACCTTGCTCTGATACCATCTGTTACGACTCGATTCCGACTCCCTACAGGACCCGAGACCGGCTCACATCGATTGATCCCAAGACCAAGCCGTCCAACTAGAAATAACCAAAAACAAAAAATATTCCACAACCACACATGCAATGTAACTAAGCAGAAATAACCAAACGACTGTAAAGGAAACAGAACGAAATGTCTCATAATATTACATGCCATCATAAGTACAACAGCAGAAAGTAGAACAAAAGCGTAAAAGAACAGTAACACATATAGCAAAGTACTCACTACTACAATAGAAAAATTCTCTATAAACAGAAAGTGTCAACTACTAAGGCTGGGCTCGACTGGGCCCAGCTCCCTTTGCAGCTGGTGGCACTGGCTGCTCAACTCCTTGACCTAAACAAGGTTACAAATCCATGGTCAGCTAACATTGAGTAGAGTAGTGGTTAAGCCAGCTGCATGCAATTACTTAAGACAAGCAACTAATTAATTATTCATTTCCATTTAGCTCAACTAAGTGGTTCTGATTAGTTTATTTTACTAAGGATCCATAAATTTCTTAATCTTGCCTGTTCCTCAAGGGAATAATCTTGATTGCAGTTTTTCCGGTGATGTGGGATGTACACGTGGTGCTCTCCTAGCCGAGAGAGTTTCCCGTGGTAGTCCTACACCCAGTCTACCACCCCGAGGTCACGATCGCGACGTTGTAGTGACTACGACACACACGATAAAAGCACGGGTAGCTACCCCACACTGGCACAGATCAGTCGTTTCCGCTAGCGGATACGCCCAAAAGTACAGCACGGAACAGCATAAGGCCTTGCCCTCTCAGAACAAGGGTCTCGCCCCTTAGAACAAAACAGGGGTCTCGCCCTTCCACAGTCCGCGTACCCTCGTCCGACTATCCCAGTTTGCCCAGTGGGCCTAACAAGAGTCAGTGTAGGGTGGCTAGTCCTAATCCCAGGCCTCGTGGGGCAGCTAGCTCCCTCCCTACACTAAATAGCTCACCTCGATACCACGTACGTGAGGGCCAACAGGAGTTGGTGTAGAGTGACTAGTCCTAACCCCGGGTCTCAACCCAAGGGGCAGCTAACTCCCCTCTACACTAAAGGGATAGTTGCTCTCCTTAGTACCGTGTACACAAGGACCAGCCCACTTCCCATCTATATACGAGATTCTTTCCGTGTACAGGAGTTCTTCCCTTTGTTCCCCATAGGGTTCATGCTTGTATTCATTTCATTTCATTTCTCAACACGCATATCTTGTTGTTCGCACTCTTATTCTCATTCATATAACAGGAAACTCATGTTTTAATAACTGAAAAAGCATCACATCATGTATCTATACACCTGCTAGTAATTAGGGGTTTAACATGCTTCTCAAAGTAAAACAATGTAGCTTAAGCAATGTACATTCGTCTCTGCCCTAGAGTTCATTTCACATCCTAGGGTTCAATCTAAGCATGCACTTTACTTATTTAAATCTTAATATGAAGGTAAACAACTCTACCTGAAAACACAGGAGGAATGGGGGCTAGAACCACAAATCCTGTTGTCTCCGAGAGCATCGAACAAGCTACAAGCTGGACACCTATATCAGTGACTAAATCATGTCAAATGAGTTCAGAATAGTAAATAATTGACACTAACATATAGAGAAACTCGAGTGGAAAACAACGGTACTTTGTTTGCGTAAATCCGACTCCGTTTGGGCCCCGAACGAGGTAAAAATGTGCATACAGACTAAAATCAGATGATGACATCAGAAACTCACCTTGTGTTCCTGCGTTACTAACGGACGTCTGGAATCCCTCACAGTCATCCTGGGGTCTTTCCAGACATCTGCCAACTATCCCGGGCATCTGATGTTAGTATCAAACGTCTGTCAAGGCATCCAGATGACCTAAAGTGTCTGGAAAACCATGCTGCGCACCTTCCCAACGGCTCTGCAAACTTACACAGTGACGTATGGGTCAGATCACACCTCTGAGCGATCGTACAAAATACGCAAAGAATGTTCAGGGCTTATACCTTTGAAGACCGCCTCATCGGACGTCTGATGTTGTCTCCAACCGTAAAATCAGATGTTTATTGAGGGGAGCAGACGTCTGAACTGCAGAGAAAGCCCTCGTATAGGCCTTTGCGAGCCTTCATCTCCTCGCGGGGCTCTCCCTCGCTCTACGACACACAAGGACTTAGGCAACAGTAGGGGTAAGGGAAAGGTACGAACGCACAGACCTTGAACAAGGCATTACCTCTAGTTTTCTGTGCCGTATTAGACATTTGGATGCAGCTCCGGACGTCCGACCAGACGTCTGAGGGTCCTCCTGGACGTTTGATTCTGTGGAAAAATGATTTCGCGGAACCGTTGCGAGGCCTCTTTCCTCACAACCAGCACCTTCTCTTCGCGACAACTCCTTCCCACAGAGCACCCAAGAGCAGCTCCTCTCGAGCCTCACCCCACAACCAAGCCCCAGCAGCTCCTCACGAGCTCCTCCACGCGAGCTTCAAGCTCCCACACTGGTTCTCGCACGGCTGCTCCCTCAGCAGTTGCGCAGACGGGGGATGGATGGAGGAAGGAGACGAGGTGGTGCCGCAAGGAGAGGGATGTGTTGGGAGAGATAGTGGTCCGAACCCCACAGTTGGGGGAGTTTTATAGGGTATGGGTTAGGGTTAGGTTTTAAGGAGGGAAGGGTGGTGTGTGTGCTTGTGTGTGTGGGGTGGGAAGAGAGAGAGAGAAAATTATGGAAATCTCCCCCCTCTAAACGTCTCTTTGTCCCACAAAGCCCACACACCTAAGCCCAAGGGGTTTAAAATTACATTCACGCCCCTAACTTTCTAGAAAAACTCCAAACGGTTCTCAGAAAGGGTCATTTCAGGTAAAGACCCACTGGATAGCATGGATAGCATTTGATCTCACAAAGGCCAAAGAATGAGTGAAAATTTTGGCATTAAAGTCATTGAGTATGTGAGTCTTATTATCAAGAAGCTCTTTTAGGGTTCTAAAGATTTCCTTATCTAAGGGGATGGAAGTAAGGAAATCATTGCATCCCTTAAAAGTCATCCTAAGAATGGAATTAAGAAGATCATCATCTATATGAAATACTTATAAGGTAAGAAGAGATTTCAAACACATAATAGTTAAATAGTAGGCAAACTTCTAAGATCTATACCTATTGAAATGGTAAGCAAATTAAAATCCTTTTAGATATGTGCTTTCTTAACACAGCATAAAAGAACTTGTTGTTCAAGTTATTGCCAACAAGACAAGGAATCTTTGCTTTCTATCATATATAGGAATCATGCATTCTATAAGCATCGTCCAACTGGGATAGTAAGGCAATCAAGTTAGAGTAAGCCTCGTCATACCAATTTAAGCATAAGGAGGACTCAAGGTCTACTACCGTGAAAAAGACATTTCTAAACATTTATTTTCTTAAATGGCCATATAACTATAATATTATCTAGACATTTAATCAAAATAAACATCAAGTAAGATCTATCATGACATACTCTTTTGAGACGGTTGATCCGAACCTATTTAGGGGATAGTCTTGAAGATATTTGAACCAAACATCTCAAAAGGGTATGTCAGGATTTACCTTTCTTAACATTCATTTTAGTTAAATGTCTAGATAATACTATAGTTATTTGGACATTTAGGACATAAACATTTATAAAGGCCTTTTTTCTTGTAGCAATCCTCACAACGAGTCTTAGTATAAGATATAATGTCAAAAGTGTCTCAAAATGCTTATTCTAGATAGCTCTTGAAGTTGAACGCCCTCTTCAATTGTTGGAGTTTAGCACAAAGGGTAGTCAAAGGGTCAAGAGCATGACCATGGAGAATTTTGATGTCATACTTTCTCCTCTAAGTCACTAAAACCGCTATGACAAGTTCAAGCATTTTCAAAGCCTGAAAGGACGTAGTGTTTTAAAGCAGAGAAATTATATAACAATGACCTTCATAGGGGAATAAATAGACACTTGAAGGAGGAGGTAAGTGTTGGGATTCGAATGGTTCGACCCCGTGGCATTGTGAAAGTGTGAAAATGGTTGTTTTAATTTTTTTTTTTATTTGATAAACAGCTCAATGCCCAGAAAACCAAATAAGAGAATCAAGAAACCACAATAATCTAAGTAACCGAAACCACATGGGAAGATCTAATATCTTCCCATTCCGAGATCCCCACAAGTATCAAGATATGCTAAGGGACAATATATCACAACACCTTAACTGTTGTGCCTCCTCAAATAAGTCTCGATATCGTGGGACTCCCTTCTTCTCGATAGGTTGATGAGGTCGTTGATGTATTCCTATTCAATTACTTAATTCATGCCTAACTATTGCAAGTTTGAGGGTAATTAAGGTCTAACTACATTAGATCATGTCAGTTTAGTCATTATGCATCATTTTTTAAATATGACATTTTTAGGGGTTTAATTGCAGTATTCTTGTTATCTATATCTGGTATCTTGATGTGTTTGTTTATATCTATGCAGGTACCAAGCTTGCATCAAATTGGAACTCCACTTCAATGAGAAATCAAATTGAGCTCTCTTATCCCAATTGGGCTAACCCTAATTTCTTAACCCTAGCCCAATTGAACCCACACCTAACCTAGAGCCATACCAAATTTGTACCACCAAAATCCTAGCTAACCTAGACCTAATCCACCTCAATTTAGCCGACCTTTGCACCTTAATTTTCCACTTGATTTGGTTTACTAATTATTGATTTAATAACCCTAGAATTATCCCTTCCTAAAACTACACTAGACGATGACCACCTATCTACCTTCAATCCTAATGCTCCAATTTCCATCCAATGGCCCTCAATCTACCACCTTATGGCCGGCCATATGGCCTCCAAACAACATCACCTCGCCGGCCATGTGTGCCTTGATCTTAGCCCTCCATCCTTTGCCACATTGCATCTCCACCATCCATTAGAATGCAACAACATCTACCCCATCTAAAAATCAACGCCAACTCTTCATTGAATCCTCGCCCCCCACTTTTCTAGCCAAAATCTGAGCCATCCAACTTATCAATCCTAGGCCTACTTGATCCAACCAATAAGAAGCCTCCTTGCACTCTATAGAAGAACCCTATAGCCGTCCATGTTGGGGGGCTCATTCTCCTTCCTTGGGACATCTCTCTTGGGGGCTTCCTCTTCCTCCTCTGCTCCTTCCTCTTTTGCTTCCTTCCTTCATGTTCTTCTAGTTTCAACCTTTGTCAGATCTCCTCATCCTTCACATCCACCAAGACAAGAGGACTAGAAGGAACTCTCCACCACCTTCTCAGAGCCTCTACACCTGCCTACTCTTTGCAATTCTACCTTTTCTATCTAGCCTTAGTTGCAATTTATTTCTAGTTCTAGTTGTAGTTTGACTTACAGTGCTTTTGATTCGAGTTCTAGTCGTAATCCTTTCTTTAGTAGATGCAATTTAAATATTCTTCCAGCAAAAAAAGCTTAGTTTTGATTTCATATTCCTTTTTCCTATTTGTCTAGTTGCTTGTTCATGTTTGCTTTAGTATTATTCACTTTTGTATTTTCTTTCGTATTTAGGTTTAGTATTTCATTCTCTTTCTATCCCATAGTTCGTTTCGTATTTGTTTCTATCTCAAAAATACCAAAAAAAATTACAAAACCCAAAAATACCGAATATATTTCTCTCGAGTGTTTTGAGAACAATAGTAACTCCATTTCGCCTCCCTGCAAATGACCCAGACTCCTAACTTTCTATTACAAATTCTATCAAGCTCGATCATTTACAAATTTAAAACTTTCACATATTTCCACTGTGACAACGCATTCTTATCTATTACGGATTTGCACGAACAACCCTTTATGCCACAAACACTTGATCCTTGCATGCACTACATAAACCCTTCATGCGTCACGAGCCCCTTTGTGTTCCCTAAGGCAACATTCACCTCGATTTCCCTCTAGGAATTTGCTACGTGAGTCAATTACTCACAACCAACTCAAATCAAAAGTCCACTGTCCTTATCAGACTTCCAAAATTCCAACAGGACTTCTCGCCATCAATCTGGATGTCCAAATCATGGTGATTGTAGACATCTTATTGAATGGTCGGACATCCTTTCCAATCTCAAGGCTACTCCTGAGTTCTTTAGACGTCCAAGACTTGAAAGGAAGAAGAGCGAACGACAGTGAGGTCTCTTCTTCTTCTACTCTCTCTGCCGATGGAGGGAATTATGTGCACACCATTACGGGATTGATTAGGGTTTCCTATGTGGGATATATTTGAAGGATATCCATAAATTCTTAATATGATGATAACCATTGTATCAAATCCAACGATTAAGGATTAATCATAATTGAATTTTTCAACACTTGCCCTCCAACTAATTTAGGGAATTGGGATTAAGTACCTAAAGGAATCTTATTTGCATCTAAGTCTTTTGGATAATACCAAATCAAATACCAATTTAACTCTGTAAATAGTATTTGATTTCTATTCAATTAGGAACCTGATAATCTTGCATAATTATGGTATAACATGATTAATTATGATAGTTTTGTGCCATTAATTGCATTAGATTTAGGACAGTTTATATATATGTGTGCATGCATGCATATTAGAACTAGGATTACATAATTAGGCACAATTTGTTTTGTAATTATGAATAAAGGGTTTTGTTTTTCTTTGCAAGACATTCTAAGCTAAGGGAGCTGACAAGAGCATCAATACTAAACCCAATTAGTCCCAGGCCTAGCCAAATCACCACCCAATTCAACCCACTTTATAAATTCCTAAACCAACTCCACCAACCTTCCTAATTCTACCCACACTACTTCTCACTCACACACACACCCACAACCAAAAACTCATGCACATGACCCCTTCTCAATCTAAAATCCCATGCCAACCTTAGTTACACCTTCCAAAAAATATCCCAACCAAATTAAATCCTAATCAACACCTTCCTAAACAATCTATCTTAATCCCACCTAATCTAAGCCTAACCTTCCTTCCAAGCCACCAACACAATCACAACTTTCCTAATTGGCCTCCATATAAACTCCGCACCACATTAACCCCACTAACAACCCTTCACCACTTCTCCAAAATCCCATGCCAATTCTATTACCTAAAACCCCCACCAACCAAATCCCAATCCCAACTTATTTTCCAAAAAATTCCTATCCTAAACATACCTACCAAAACAACCTTTTGCCTTAGTCAATACTCCACCCCAACCAAAGCCACTAAACCAACTCCATCCCATCCCCCTTCCACGCAAAAAGCTACCCCTCCCACTTCTCAACCTCATGTAAAACCACATCCCCCCTTCCATAAAAAGCCCACCCTTCCCAACATGAAGAAAGAATTCCATCTTCTTCCTCCTCCTCTCTTCTTCTTCTTCCATGGTCCATAAAACCTTAGTTCATCATTATATTCCCTAGGTCAAAATGAGATCAACACCAAAATTTGGGCCCAATCAGAGTTCATCTTAACCTAGTTTGCAATTTAGTCCTTAGAAACTCTATTTCTTACACTTAGCCCCGCATATTTCCAGTTTCTTGTATTTAGATCCCTAACTTTGTCATCATCTTCATATTTAGGTCCCTACCGACATTGTCGTGTGAACACTCCACAGACTGAGCTTCAAGAGAGAATATCTCTCTCAAATCAGCACCAAATCCCTCCAAATTTGGAGGAATTGGTGTTTAGACCAAAGGGAATCCAATGAACTTGATTCCAAGACTTAGTGATGAGAATCTCATCATGAGCCCTAACTAACTCATTTTGACCTAAGAAAGTAAATAAAAGCTCCTATATAACCTAAAGGAAGGCCTAATTCAAGAGATTACTGTTCTGGGAAAGAAACATAAACTAAAGGGTAAAACTGTAATTTTACCATTGCAGTACATCAACGGGATTTCTCATGGGTTAAACATAGGTCAATTGGACTTAATAAGAGGAAAAGTGGGATGGTTTAGTCAGAAAAGGGTTATTGTAAGATTTAAGAATTAAATGACATTCTATAACCCTAAAATAAACCTACTTAATTTCACAAGGTTCTGGTCAGGATAAAAATCAACTAAATCCTCTAAAATTCATGGAAAAATATCCCCTAGAGCTTAGAACCTTCAATTTTGCCTTTAGAACCTATGTTGACCTAGATTGGAGTCCTAGCTCAATATTTAACTTAATTTGGATTTTTGTGCAAAATATCCAGTCAAACGTGGTCAAACCTAAAATCCTACTTCACCATTGGATTCCTTAGGTTCAAATTAAGTTTATGCCAAAATTTGGGCCTAAGGGAAGGTCATCCTAACCTACTTTGCAAAATGCTCCACCCAATTACATTCTGGCCCCTAACTTTTGAAAATCCATGCGTAGAGCCTCCTAACTTCCTGACCACCCTTACATTCAGGTCCCTCCGCCATTACATCGAAGGGATCCCACTCCGGCGAGGATTTGAGGATGATATCTCCTCGAACCCTCAGAGATCTCCTCCCAGATTTGGGAGGGAGATTCTCTGAGGATTTCTCCATTGTCTGAACGAGATCTCCAGATCAGATTTACACCCAATCTCTCGTGCGAACACTAGAGAGAATTGGGTGTCTTACACACCTTCCTTCTCCGGCAAGGCCTTTGCGTTGGAAGGCTTGCCTTCCAAGCACAAAGGGCTCGGCCAGCAGCTATAAAAGGACCCCCGATCCTTTACGCATCTTCCAAGCTTGATTTGGCCGCAAATACCCTCTCAATTTCCTCCTCCTCATCTCCAGTCAAAGGCCCGCAAGCTCCGGAGATCTCTCCTCCCTCCTCTCATCTCTCTACCACCATACCAATGGCAGAGTTAGCTTCGTCTCGTTCCTCCGCACTGTGCCGCACCAACGCACGCCTCTCCGACCTCCTCCTCATCGCCGTCATCCTCACCTCAGGGCCTTCTTCCCCGACGACGGCACATACGTGCCGCTCGTTTCCTCTACTTCCCCTTCGTCCCAATGCCCACAGATAAGTTTCTCTCCTCCCACTCTTCATTTTTCCTCATTTAATTTCATAAACCGCCCCTCGGGTACCATTGTCCACCTCCATCTTCTCCATCTCCGGCTAACCTCCAGCGCGACACATCCACCACTCTGCACCTCCACCGCCTTGCCACCAACCTCATCACCTCCACCATCACCCACTGATCACTCTCCGCCCATCCACTAACCGCCACACACGCCCCACACTTCCACCGAACAAACCCACACGCACGGTCACAATCTGGCCTAGGTACTCACGCCTAGGTCGTTCTCCGCCACGCCGACCTCCGCCTCACCTTCGCCGTGAAACGGCAAAGCTTTCCCTGTTGTTTGACAAGGCCGCAAGGCCATCTTTGTGTCGCACAGGTCTGAGCCTCCTTCCGCCATTAATGCTGAAGCAAACTTGCTTGCTTCAGAGCTCTAGGCCGCGTACTCTAGGCATAAGGGCTCTAGGCGACGCGCGTTGAGTGTCCAAGAGTATCCAGCCTGAGAGCAGACGTTGCAAGGCTTCCAATTGCTCCAATTGAGTGGAGTTCCCTCCTGCAAGCGCCAGCAGAAGTGGGTGGGACATTTAGTCCCACCTCGTAAACTCAGGGGTGAGCGGCGACACTTATATTGATTTTGTGCCTTCGGTTGGTTGCCTCAAGTAACACAGGGGTGAGATCCCTCGCCCTCACTCGCTTACGTCTCGTTCGCGACCCTTGCCCCCGCAGACCTGGCACCCGACCAGATTACTTAGACCAAGCACTCCTCACTCACTACACCACACCGGTGCATCTGGACCCGAGCATGCGAAACCCGACCCGATTACCCAGCTCTGGGAGAGCGTACCTAAGAGTCAAATAGAGAGAGAGATGCGAGGAGGGGTAGGGGTAGGTTTTGCTCCATTGTGCTGTGTAGGAAAGGAAGAAGAATCTGAAGGCAAGAAGAAGAGGAAGCTGAGGGTGCAGCTGCAGCTAAAGCTAAAGAGGAAGAAAAGGAGAGACTGAAGAAGAAGACCAAGTGCAGAAGAGGGAAGAGAAGAAGAAGAAGGAGGTAGCTGCTGAAGGTAAAGGAAGCCAAAGACAAAGAGGGACTTAGCCGCAAAAGAAGAGAGAAGAGGAAGAACAAAGAAGAAGAAGAAGAAGCCAAAGAAGGAAAGGGCTGAAGAAAGAAAGAAGCGGGAGCAGCCAAGAAGAAGAAAGAAGAAGAAGCCAAAGAAGGCGAGGGCTAAAGAAAGAAAGAAGCAGGAGTGGCCAAGAAGAAGACAGAAGAACAAGAAGACAAGGAAAGACAAAGAAGAAAAGAAGAAAGAAGACTGATGGCAAAAGAAGCATAGCCGCAGAGAAAGAGAAAGAGAAGGCAAAAATCCAAAAAAAGGACAAATCAAGCACTATAGCAAGAACTTTTAAGACATCTGATTTTTCATCAGACATCCAATTTTTTAGCTTATTTCTACATTGACATTACTTCTCAATTTTGATTGGATTAGTTATTGCTTTTTATTAAATTGAGAGTTGTGCTCTTAAGTTTTTAAATACCCAATTGCTCCCTGTGTTCGACCTTGGATACTTTGGTTTTCAAGTTATAAATTCTTATTTGTTTTCGTGGCGATTTCATTTGTACTGCAATGAACATCTTTTTAAAACACGATTTCGCCTCATCAACACCTAGCTCAAAGCCAAGATCCCTAGTGAGCTTGAGATTTCAGGATTCTAAATTGCCAAAAATCGTAGCTCAATCAGGCTCTTTCCTTGAATTAGAGCTTAGATTTGAGCCCTATATAAAGCGCCCATGATTCTAGTGTCTTCCTCAACTAGGTTTCAAGCCAAAAACCTTCTTCCCCTCCTTCACCGACCGTCTCCAACCTAAGTTCCGACGACTCTCCTCAACTCCTTCCTCAGGCCTCTCAACAACCAAATTGAAAGGTTCTCCTTCGTCCTCAGCTTCATCCGCGCCTGGTAGGCCAAAGCCAAGGTGTCTCCCCTCTCTCCTTGTCACCATTCCTCCCACCGGAAAACTTCATCTCCCTTGATGCCGGCAAGCCACGCCGATGCAGGTTTCCCATCCCCTTCGTCCATAATTAAGTCCTCTCTCTTCCCCTCTCTCCCTAGATGCACTTCAACCTTTCTCCTCTTAATTAGAACGTTGCGCCACCATCTCCCCGTCCGTCTTCTCCAACACTAGTGCCTCCGATGAGGCCATGCGGCAGACACACGCACCTACACGCCCAACCACCACCACTAGAAGCTTCCTTATCATCCACTAAACAAAAGCCCCCTACCAATTGGAAGCTTCAACCACTTGTATGTTCCTCCAAACAACCCACCATCGATCACCCCCTCCAACATCGACAGTCCACCTCCGTGCACCACACTTCACGGAAACACCCCCACAACACTCGCCTCCACAAGGTGAAGCTCTTGAGCTATTCTAATTAGGTCGTGAGGCCATTTTCATAATTTATGTACTTTCAGTGGACTCCGTTTCTCCGCCGCCCAACCACAGCCGTCATCCACCTTGCTTCGTCAATCTCTGACCTCGCCATCACCTTGCAGCATCACGGAGCCACCTCAGGAACTTTGTTGCAGCTTCAATTGGACACAAGAGCAACCATAATAGCAGCAATTAGAGCTAATCCTAGCTGCTACTTCACCGAAGAAGAAGGTGGAATTTAGTCCCACCTCGTGCGCAACAAATCCCAGGCAGCACATAAATAGAATTGCCGCTGATGGCTCATTGCCTCTACACGGATAGGTGGGACCCCTCACTCACTCTCCTTTACACCCCTCTTCACCTCCACTGTCGGTGAGCCTCGTCCCTATACTCGAATCCGATTACCTGCCACTGTTCACCCATATACCCGAATTTGAGAAAAGAGATAAGAGAAGATTCTGAGGAGGGTGGGGGATGGTTTTGCACTGTTCATGCCTCGGGGCACGTGCACATAAGCCCAACACTTAGCCTCCTGACGTGCAGTTGTGCGTGTGTGTTAAGAGGTGTCGTTATAGTCACACTTGCAACGTCGATTTTAAAATAAGTAAACGGAGATGAGTCCGAGTGTCGGTCTCAAGGAGGCGTGAAAATCGGATTTTACTTATCACTTGTTGTCACGGAAAGTGAGGAGTTTTGCTTGCGAATGGTGCGGTTTTGAAAAGCGAGAGAGAGATAGAGAGAGAGAGAGATTAGGGTTAGAATGTTCCTTGTTTGATCATGCAACTTAAACGAAAATTAAAGTGACAACTGAACGGAAAATAACTTCATTAATCAAGTACTTTTAGTTCATAGCTTACAACATTAAATACATGCTTCAAACAAAAGTAATGGAAAGCTTAAAAGAGAGTGAGAGAGAGAGGGAGAGAGGGTGGAGAGCGACGAGGCAGCCACGGCGGTGGAGGAGGCTCCGTCGGTGGCTCGTCTTCTCCGGTGATTACAAGAGAGCCTAAAGCTAGCTAAGAGAGGGGTGGAGTAGTTGCAAGGGAAGTGAATGCCTTGAATGAGTGGTTGGAGGGGCTTAAATAGGGTTAAGGGCTTTCTAAAAGAAGGAGGGGCTTTAGTGACGTCCGGAACGTCGCTAAAACCACTCCAAAAGCGTTGGTGAAGCCCTCCAGCCCGTCGATCAGCCTCCCGCCCTGTTTCTTCTTCACGCGCGATCCGCGGCCGCTACGTGAGAGATCTCTCCTCGGCTGTGCTTGGATCGCGCCTCAGGCACGCGTGTGCATGGGCGTCATCGCCCGGCGTTCGCGCACGCGTAGGCGCTTGCGAGCTATGGGCGCACCGTATGGCGAAATCTCGGTCGCCCGCTGCTGATCGGGCGACGCAATTTCGCCGCGCGCAACCTTCATCTTCGAATTCACGCTCCGTGCGACTCGAACCCACGTTGCGTGAGTGCGGGCGTGCACGCTAACCGTTGCGCCACGCCCGCGCTTTGTCGCGGTGACTGCGGGCGCGCGCGCGAGTCTCGGCCGTTCGATCGAAGATTGACGGCCGAGATCTGATCTCGGCTGGATGAAGAGGCGGCGTACAGTGGAGCGCGGATGATGTGGCTCAATGAGGGCCGTTGATCTCCAGATCAACAGTCAGAACTTCTTGGGCCCATTATAGGAGCTCCGGATGTCGAATTTGGCCAATCTTGAGTCCGTTGGACTTCGTTCGTCGTTCTGAATCCATCCGTGTGGTCCGATTGCTCATCTGAGGCCTGCTTTGACAAGTGCTTACACAAATATCCATTAATATAGTTTTATAAGCAATCTTGGTACATGATGCATGCAATGCTCCCATTCTACTTATGTTGTGCCTTTTATTCTTAAGATGGGCCATATTCAACATAATTATCACCCCTTTGTGCAGTGTTATCACCTCCCTCTCCACCTTCTTCTTCCCTAAAGCATGCCCCCTTAGGTCACTTTCCTTCTCCCTCCATCATGCCACGAACATGGCAGTCCTACCCTCCTCCACCTTCTTCTACTCCTAATCACGTCCCCATTCCTTCTTAGTGGCTTCTCTCCAGACTTTACCAACTTCTCTAGTCTTCCTCGACATCCTCTAGAATCTCTGCTTCTCCAACTCACTACTCCGATTCTCTCTACCTCACTGACCTCCACTTGGGCAAGGAGACGTGATGTACCTCTCCACCACCACCACCAACACTCCTACACTCGTGCCTTCAACTTTTTCTTCAACTTTAAGGCATATGCCCATTCTTCTCTCTCTCTCTCTCTCTCTCTCTCTCATTGTAATAATTAGTGAGTTTTTATTTTTGAAATAAATGCTCTAGTTCAGTACTTGTTATGTGATGTGATCAGTGCTTCTCATCACCATTCTTACTAATTGAAACATGCCAAAAAAAGGAGAAAAAGACCCAAAATGACCAAAAAGAAATAAAATAGACTGCCCAAGTGAGTGAGTGAACATCCAATGGCCTCTCTACGAGACAACTCGTACTCCCATACGTCACTTAGATTTTTAAGAGTTTGGATTAAACTACCAATTTAAATGATCGCGATTTTATGGCTACAATGAAAGGTTTATATCATTCACGATTTTGACCATCAAAATTGATCAAAATCATTATTAGTTTCATCACGCCAATAATGAAGGGTTTGGGAATCAAGATTTACGGAATTACAATTTCCTCAGATATTCTAAATAGACATGAATCCTTCATACTGGAAGACAGATGTTACCCCAAGGATTAAATCATAAATTCACTGTTCATCCTATCATGGGTTACATACTTTTATGTTCTCCTTATATCATTAGGATGATAACAAAGACCAGTTCCTTTACCAAAGAACTACCTTCTTCTCTTTCATGTATAGGTCTAATTATGACCTGTACAACCATACATGGAATTTCGTACATTATAATATACGTGGAGCATGCTCATGTCTCCCGATGCATTACATACACTTATGATAGTAGATCTGTGTGATCCCTTCGAGATATCATGTGTATCCTTTGCTCTCTTATGCACAGCAGCTTTTTAGTCTCAACACCAAGGTGGGTGCATTGACCATCGGCCCACCAAATGTGCATAATCAAGGACAGAGACACATATCCATCTCAGGTCAAATAATATACTTTCTTTGTGACAGTGATAAGAAAAGGACTTCCACATCTTCGTCTCATTGAGTCAACTTCTTAACCCAACTTGTATAACAACCCTAAACCTCTATTCTTATGCAAGTAATCTAGGGAAATAAAAGATAAATTACATGACAAAGAAAATGTTACAACAGAAGTTTACAAAGAGTTTGACAAAAGGAAACTAAGGTCCTGATATTCTTTCTTCCAATATGCCTTATCCGATCTCTCTTGATGAAATGACTTTGGTTCTTACAAATTTAAGCTTAACACATATATGGAACCACAATATATTACTATTTTTATTTATTAGTTATCCTTTTTGTAAATCATCAAAACATTTAAAGGATTAACACTAACAAGATCAAGAAATGAGATGCCAAAAAAACTAACCATAACAGACCTCTCGAATAATCCTAAAAACTGGTAATATATTAGTCATGGAATTTTTATGAATTTTAAATAATTTTTTCTATGAAATTTGAAGAGCTTTTTATTCACTAATGCTAAGCAAAATTGATAAAGCCATCTCTCCTTTTTCATCTTAGACAATTTGCACACCTTCCCATTAATCAAAAGAAAACATAAACCCCAACTTATCTTTCTTGTCCCGTATGCTCTATAATGTTTGAAAAGTAGTCGTAAAGTAAACCCCCAACTTATCTTTCTTGTCCAGTATGCTCTGTAATGTTTGAAAAGTAGCAATAAAGCTACTTTACCAAGGCAATAAATCTGGTTTTCCCAAGTCTAATGATATCATCCTTTTAGGTAAAATGACTCCTCAAGCTCAACATTTACAAAAAATTGTAGATAAAGACAATAAAAGTTCTTCCATGGTGATTGCAGTTTTTTGTTTTTAACTCCTTTCCTATTCCTTCAAGCATAAGGTCTATAGTGTAAGCAGCAAATAAAGACCAAAATATTTGAGGATGCTTTAGGATCTATAACCTTCTCACTAACATGTTGATCGAGGCAATATTTGTGATGACCGGAACCACATTCTTACCACCAACTTCGGTAATGCATTCATCAATCAAGAAGCACATGTAATCTCTAGTATGCAAATCAATTGATCTATCAATGGACTTTAGGTAACTTGTTCCCTTCTCATGATTGACACACAAGTTCATCATAGCTCATCCTCTCGCATCTATACAAGCATCTATGATGATTGTGCAAAAAGAATTCTTCCATGTTGCACAATGGCCTTTTAAGCTACAACTCTTCTGTCTCTTTGACCTCATCTTTCAACAATGTCTCACCAATTTCATAATAAAATGGTGGCATATATATCCCAATCCATACTTGCCAATAGCTTCACACGTTTAAATAAACATGTTCCTTCACATGTTTTGTGACAACATTGAAGTGAATTTCATCATAGAAAAACTTCACCATGTACATATTCACTCTTGCAAGTTCTTCCTTGGAAATGCATCTTTTAGTTTACTCTGATGCATTTTCCAAACACAAGTGCTTCTTTTAAAGATTCTAAGACACAAGGCCTCTTTCCTTCCCTCTCAACATTGAATACCTGTGTATATTTTGTCTTGTTGGCTACTTCTCCGAGTTCATTCATGCTAATTGATTTCTCACTCTTATTCTGAGTTCCTCCATCCATGTAATCCTTGATGACCTTCCTTCTATATTAGAACTTGTCTAAGCACTCTCATTTTCCTTGATGTGTGCTAAATATTGTTCAATCCCATCCTCTCTCCAATACCTTTCCATAAAGATGAAAAGTGATCATATTAGTATCGATCATACCTTTTTTATAAGTGTATCTCCTCCTAGGATCATTTAAACTTGGAGGAATAGAGAAACTCCACAAACAATGAGGAAATGGTATCTAATCTAGGTTGAGATGACGAGGCCATGGATGATGAATTATTTTTATCCTAAAGTAGATTCCACAAAAACAACATATCATAATTTTAGAACAAATGGATAACTCCAAATGTGGCACCCAAAGCACATAGTGATACTAAAAATGCATTACATAAGCATAAATATTTAAAAATGAATACTAATTTAAAATAAAGTTTCTAGATAAATTGATAAATAGTGGCTATGAACATGGAAAAATGGACATGAATAATTAGAAAATGCATACAGATTTCAGTCATTTAAAAAAAAACTTACCATGCATGATTAATGAACGATAGCCATGAACATTGAACAATAAACATGATTGATTGATTGGCATAACATATTAAAATGCATGAATGTGGGATTGCAATGCACATGAAAATCCTTAGAAATTGTTCCATCAAAAGACCCTAAAGCTCCATCAAGAAAAAATCAAAAATTAGTTTAAGCCACATAGGTCCTTGTATCAAATGAGACCATTGAGAAAAATGAGATGCGGCATTGTTGAAACATTGCTTCCATTTTTGAAATCATTGACAGTATCAACTCCTTAATTATTCCATGATCGAATTGTTGGCGTCAAAATTTTAATGACTTAATTGAAACTAACTCACCTCTAACTTAGGATGGACATGTACAATAATTTGTCTCAACTGGACTTAAAACTGATTGGGTGTCGGTACTGGTAGACAAGTACCGGTATCACATATATTGAGTACCGATACTGGTGGTCCAGTATTGGTATCCTTAAGTCACAGGTATGAGTTCTATATTTGAATGAGTACCGGTACTAATGCCAAGTACCAGTACCCATAGGTTACAGCTTAGAACTCATGTCCAGATGAATACTTGTCCAGTACTTACAGTGTACTAGTACTTGTTATAAGTATCGGTATGTACTCATAGGATACTGGTATCACTCTAAGAAAGAACTAATCTCAACAAGTATCGGTACTCATGAAGAATATTGATACTGGTTGAGTACTGGATATTCTGCCTGTATCTAACTAGTACCGGTACTAATAACCAGTATCAGTACTTGTAAGCTACAAGTCCTGGCGACTACAAGTCCAGAACCTGATCTAGGACTCATATATACTGGTACTCATGATGAGTACCGGTATATGTAAGTCTCAGTTTTGGACTTAAGACGACCTAGAGCTGGTAGCTTGCATGTACCGGTACTCATGAAGAGTATTGGTACTAGCAACCTACAGTACACTTTAGGGTCCAAAACTGTAACGCCTAAGTACCGATACTCATCTAGAGGTATTGGTACTACCTGCAGTTACGAGATGAGTTTTATGTTTTTTGAGAATGCCAAATGCTATATCTAAAACATACACATGATCTAATGATTCTATGATGAAATTAATAGGATCTAAAATATGGAATATGGCACGCACATAAATACTTAAGCACAATGTTAGTAATAACAAGAAAAATTTGCACAATCAATTCAAACCACAAAGGACACAAAATGTATGGTGGTTTCCCTCCCTTGGGTACTCAACTACCTAAGCCTCCCAACTTAGGGTTTTTAACCCGATTCTCTCAACCTCGAGAGAATCAATTTACTAACCGAGGTAATTAACGGGTTACCTCAACCCAAGTACAAAAATGGGTTTATTACAACTCAACAAGCAAATGCTCAAGAACAAATGAAATACAGGTGTAAGAAAGAAAGATAAATCTTACAACAAGAACCTAAACCTCTCAACAATATACAAATGATATTACCGATTCGAAAGCTTAGAATGAATGTGCATCGCCTTGAAACATGCGTGAGAAAACACGTCAATGTGTTTGCAGATTAGTAGTACGATTGGAAAGCATCAAACATAATTTCTTCTCTTGAATATGTGGTGGAAAATATGAATTATATGCTCTAGAATCTTCTCTTATGTCTCTTGTATATCTTATGTGCAACCAAAGTATCCTAAGGTCATTTTAGAGTTTAGGACCTAGGATACTCGATTATTAGACGTTGGGATTTAATACCCAACGTTCACATTATCAAAATTAATATTCCAGCCATTCTGTTTTGGACCAATGGCTAGCTGGTATCGGTACTAGCAGCTCACTGCCACCAATACATGAGTCCTGGTACCGGTACTTGTGACTCCCAAGTTTGAAATTCTTTGGGCACAGTAACCTACCTGTACCGATACTCATCATGGGTATCGGTACTTGTAAGGTTCAGGTCATAATTAAGGCTTCAACATGTGGCCAACATGCACCGGTACTCATGGTTGGTACCGGTACTTGTTCACAGTTTGAGTCGAATTCTCAAACCTGTGCCTTACAAATACTAGTACTGATGAACAATACCGATACTTGCTTACAAGTACCTATTTTAAGTGTTTTAATCCATTACGTACTTTGAAAATGTTCGCAATATAAATCCTAATCTATCTCTAATTGATTTTAGAGATCTAAGTTATGATTCGTTGTTAAGAGGTATATACAATCTATAAATATAAAATCTAAACTAGAGAAACTAAAGATCGAAGAAGATATTCTCCTTCTCGACTCTTCCTTGTCATTTTGCCTCCTCGTCATGATCTTCTTCTCATCATCATGCCTCCATCATTTCCTGTTTGCCTTGCTTTTTCACCTAAATCTAAAAAACACTTAATGGCAAACATTAATCCATAATAATTTTGTTAACACCAAAACAAGATGTGGAACAAGGTTCCAACAATCTCCCCCTTTTTTATGTTGACAAAACTATCTTACAAATAGATAAAATAATTTTTAGCAATGTTATATGAAGGAAAAACTTTTAATTAAATCCTCCCCCTAAAAATTTTACTGTTTACTCTTTCTTTTTCTTCCCATTTTTGTTAATCACAAAAAAATGAAGAAATATCATACCATAAAATTTACCAATAGTAGAATGGAGCTTGTGGATACCAAGCATCTCTCGTCCAACATTCTTGGTCTTCATTCAACCTATAGAAAGGTTGAAGTGTTCCGTTATGTGCCTTGAACATACATTGGTTACTTTGATCTACGCCTGCAAAACAAATATCTTTTCTAGGTACCCATTTTCTTGTGTGTTATTTAGAGTTAGCACCTTTCAAATCCTAAGATTTATTGACCTTTTTAGTGTTAGATCTATAATTCTTGGGATTTTTAACCTTTTGATACATCCATGCATGCCTAGGTGCATGTGATTTATTCTGTGTGTTCTTTTTATTTTTAAACTTTGCTTTTAAATCATCACAAAATTCTATATTTAACCTAGTTGTTATTTTTAGATTATTCAAAGTCCCTTGAAAGTGCTCATAGATATCTTCTAATTCTAATATCTTTGCATGCAACTGATTATTAGTTTCTTTTGACATTTCTAATTCTATTTCTAAACATGACTTTTCTAAATCTAATGTTTGGTAATTATTCTTTAAAACCTTATTTTATTTTTTAAATGACTTAGCTTTATGATATAGCTCTTCATATGTTTCTAATAATTCTTCAAATGAAAAATTAGGGTTTACCTCTTCCTTTGTATCTTCTGAAGTTGCAACAAGACAAAGGTGTGCAACCATGTCTTCATCCGATTCACTAGAGTCAGTGTCCATGTCAGAGTCGCTATCATCCTATGTCGCTTTAAATGCTTTCTTCTTCTTCTTCTTCTTGAGCTCCTTTGTTTCTTTACTATTGTCCTCCTTCTTGTTTAAGGAGCAATCCTTTCGCAAGTGACCCTTTTTTCTTGCACTCATAGCAAATAATATTAGTTGAAAGTTTATTGACTTGCTTACCTTGTTTCTTGAGAAATTTCTAGAATTTCCTAGTAAGCATCTCCATTTCTTCATCTTCGGATTCCGAGGTTGTTGAGTCTGAGTCCTCCTTAATTGCTCCAAAAGCAATATTCTTCCTTTTGTTGGACATCTTCTCCTCGTTCTTCTTCATGTTTTCTAATTGGACTTCGTAAGCCATAAGGCTACCAACTAGATCATCCAATGGGAGAGTGGAGAGGTCCTTTGCCTCTTGGATGGTTGTGGTCTTTGGAGACCAATCACATGTAAGAGATCTTAAGATCTTCCTTACAAGCTGCTCTTCCGTGAACTTCACTCCAAGGTTCTTTAGGGGGTTAACTATTTCCCCAAACCTTGTGTACATGTCTTTGATCGTTTCATCTTTTGTCATCCTGAAACACTCATATTCTTCGGTTAGAATAGAAATACAGGTTTCTTTTACCTTGTTAGTACCTTTGTAGGTGATTTGAAGTGTGTTCCATATCTCAAATGCTGACTCACATGCTGAGATACGGTTGAATTCTTCCGTTGACAATGCACAATAAAGTGCGTTCATCACCCTCGCATTGCCGACAATTTTCTTCTTTTGATCTGTCGTCCATGCCACTCCTTGCGACTCTAGATCTGAGTATTTCTCTTGAATGAGTGTCCACGACTCCTCATCCATTGCCTTAAGGAAGACTTGCATCCTCCTCTTCCAATACCCATAATCTGTCCCATCGAAGTAGGGAGGACGGGTTGACGATTGTCCTTCGGTGCGCTTTGAGGTTAATGCCATCGCAAGCAAGAGTTTTTACTTCTTCTCGCTACCCGCTCTGATACCACCTGATAGGATCTAAAATATGGAATATGGCACGCGCACAAATACTTAAGCACAATGTTAGTAATAACAAGAAAGATTTGCACAATCAATTCAAACCACAAAGGACACAAAATGTATAGTGGTTCCCCTCCTTTGAGTACTCCACTACCTAAGCCTCCTAGCTTATGGTTTTTAACCCTATTCTCTCAACCCCGAGAGAATCAATTTACTAACCGGGGTAATTAACGGGTTACCTCAACCCAAGTACAAAAACAGGTTTGTTACAACCCAATGAGCATATGCTCAAGAACAAATGAAATACAGGTGTAAGAAAGAAAGATAAATCTTACAACTAGAACCTAAGCCTCTCAACAATATAAAAATGATATTACCAATTCAAGAGCTTAGAATGAATGTGAATCGCCTTGAAACATGCATGAGAAAACATGTCAATGTGTTTGCAAATTCGTAGCACGATTGGAAAGCAGCAAACACAATTTCTTCTCTTGAATATGTGGTGGAAAATATGAATTATATGCTCTAGAATCTTATCTTATGTGTAACGACCCGGTTCCCGAGTCCCTACGAGACACGAGAATCGGACCGACTCGACTAATCCCAAGACCCAGTCGTCCAACGAGGAAGTAACCAAAAGACAGTAAAATAAACCACATTCAGCATGCATATAACTAATAGTAAGAAAGTACAGCAGTAAGGAAAGAACTACTACGGTAGGTACCACCACAACAGTAAAACAACATTTATCATATAACAAGAACTGCAGGTAAAGAAGGTACAGCGGAAACAAAAACTACTCACTAGAACAGAAACAAAAGGGGTACAAAAGCTGTGGTAACTCTACTGGACCCTACTCGACCCAGCGTCCTCTGCAGCCGCCGACCCTGACTGCTCAACACCTGGTCCTGAAAAAGGTAACGAGTGTAACACGTCAGCAAAACGCTGAGTAGAGTGGCAAACCAACTAAAGGAAAACAGTAGAGTGTACAGTAGTTGTTATGTTCTATTACTTCCTTTATTCACATCTTTCAATTTTTCTCACTATTTCATTTATTTCTCAGATCCTTTACTTGATCTCGAATGTCCTCGTGGGAACGATCTTGATTGCAGTCTTTTCCAAAAGTAGAAGTAGCACGTGGTGCTCTCCTGGCCGGGAGAGTCCCCCGTGGTGATCCTACCCTCAGTCAACCACCCCAAGGTCACTGACAGACGTAACGGTGACTACGGCACGCGCGATAAACGCACAGGTAGCTAGCCCGCACTGGCACGCAGTCAGTCGTTTCCGTTAACGGGTGCGCCCAAAGCACAGCACGGAACCAGGGCAGAGCCCTCTCAGTAACAGGGGTCCAACCCCTCCACAGTAACCAAACCGGGGCCTTGCCCCTCCACAGTCCGCGCACCCTCGCCTGACTACCCTGGTTTGCCCTAGTGGGCCTAACAAGTCGGTGAAGGAGGCTAGCAGAACCCCGGGGCCCGTGGGGTAGCTAGTACTCTCCTAACACTACTAGCTCTCCTCGGTACTACGTACACGAGGGCCAACAAGTCGGTACAGAGCGGCCAATCCTAACCCCGGGTCCCTGGGGCGGCTGGCCCCACTCTGCACTAAACAGGTACAGGTACTTCCCTTGGTACTGCGTACCCAAGAGACAGTACAAACTACATCTCAGTTCCATTCCTTTTTCTTTCCAGGAGTTCCACTCATAATTCCCCGTAGGGTTCCAGCTCTTTTATCTCAGAACATCATATGTTTCACTTTCCAGATTCACGTTCTCAAATTCCATGATCTCAAACATGTTTCTTTATTCATAACAGGCAGCTGTTAATTAAATTTACAGGCAACTTTATATATTCCTTTCCATTTTTCCAAGACTGCAGTAATATACATTCCACTAGTTTTTTCCATCCTAGGATTCATGCCATATCCTAGGATCTATCATACAATCTAGTTTTCCGGCCCTAGGATTCATGCAACACCTAGGAGCTATCATTCCATATATTTCTCATTCCTAGGATTCATGCAATGCCATAGGTTCTAGTTATGGTTCCATACTTTAACAAATTTTATTAATACTTAAAGCCACTCTACCAGGTACAACGGGAGTAATGGGGGCGTGATCGGGGATCCCGCGCGCCTCCGCGACTCTCAAGACTGCAACCGAACGAGGTCCTATCACAAGGATCAAACACAAGGAGTGTCTCAAAACAGTGTATAGCTACTGTAGACGAGTAGAGGAAATAATTCTGAAAAGAACGCAACTCGAATCGCGGAAAACGGAGCCCAAACGGGCCCTAAACGGGTCGAAAAAGACGATACTGTGCAAAATCAGATGTCTGGAACTCCTTCCAGACGTCTTAAACGGTGGATCAGAGAATTACCTGTTCAGCTTGGTTCCCCGGACGTCCAGAAGTCTGCGGGGACGTCTGCCCTAGATCCCAGACGTCCGATGGTCCCTCAGGACGTCTGGAGGTCACTCCCGCCGTCTGGTACAACTTCCAGACGTCTGATTCGCAAAGGATGACGAATCAGCGAACCTGCGCACAGCCAACCCCCCTCCCTCAGTACGGTCAGTCGACAAGAAGGAAGAAGAAAGCGGAAACTCACCTTTCAGACGTCTGTATGATCTTACAGACGTCAACCTTGCCGTCTGGATATCAACCCAGACGTCTGATTCTGGAAATTTTTCCAGAATCAGAACCCTGCTCGGCCTCCGCTCGCGACGCCGCCCGCGTCGCACCTCGCGCGTCCGCTGCTCCGACCGCAGCAGGTCCCTCTCCGCGACGCTCCGCGCCCCCTGCGCCCTCCGCCGGCCGGCCAAGCCGCTCCGGCGAGCTCGCCCTCACGACAGAGCCCCGCCCTCGCACGCCGCAGCTCCTCCGCGCTCACTGCGGCTGCCGCTGCCGCCCTCGCGTCCGCTCGCTCTCGCGCACAGGAAGGAGAAGGAGGAGGAGACGGTGGAGACGGGAGGGGAGGCGCGCCCCCTTTTAACGCCGCGCAGAGAGGAGAGAGAGAGGGCGGTCGCAGCGCGCCTGCAGCCGCAGAGAAAAGAGGGAAGAATCGCAGGTCTGCGCGCACAGGCGCGCAGACGAATCTCCCGTGCGAACATAACTGTTCTCCAGACGTCTGTAAAAGATCCCGGACGTCTGGTAAGACGTCTGGATGTAATCCCAGACGTCTTGTCAGACATCTGGGCCACCTCCCAGACGTCTTAAAAGGCGTCTGGGGCACGCGTTCGTTACATTATGTCTCTTGTATATCTTATGTGAAAACAAAGAGTCCTATGGTCATTTTATAGAGTTTAAGACCTAGGATACTCATCTACTAGACGTTGGGATTTAATTCCCAATGTTCACATTATCAGAATTAATATTCCAGCCGTTCTGTTTTGAGCCAACGGCTAGCTGGTACCGATACTAAAGTACTTGTACCGGTACTAGTAGCTCACTGCCATTAGTACATGAGTCCTGGTACCGGTACTCATCATTGGTATTGGTACTTGTGACTCTCAGGTTTGAAATTCTTTGGGCACAATAACCAACTTGTACCGGTACTCATCATGGGTATCGGTACTTGTAAGGTTCAGGTCATAATTAAGGCTTCAACCTATGGCCAACATGTACCGGTACTCATGCTTTGTACCAGTACTTGTTGTTCACAATTTGAGACAAATTCTCAAACATGTGCCTTGCAAATACCAGTACTGATGAACAATACCGGTACTTGCTTACAAGTACCTGTTTTAAGCGTTTTAATTCATTATGTACTTTGAAAATGTTCGTAATATAAATCATAATTTATCTCTAACTGATTTTACGATCTAAGTTATGATTCTTTATTAAGAGGCATATACAATCTATAAATATAAAATCTAAACTAGAGAAATAAAGGTCGAAGAAGATCTTCTCCTTCTCGACTCTTCTTTGTCATCTTGCCTCCTCCTTGTCGTGACTTTTTCTCATCACCATGCCTCCATTTCTTGTTTTCCTTGCTTCTTCACCTAAATCTGAAAAACACTTATTGGCAAACATTAATCTACAATAATTTTGTTAACACCAAAATAAGATGTAGAACAAGATTCCAACAGAAATAATAGGCAAGTATATATGTATATAGGCAAGCACGATCCACATACACAAAATACAACTATACATCACTAATCTATATATATCCTAAACACACTTATTGAATACAAATGACATGCCTGGGTTCATATTGTTTAACAATAGGTTAGGCTGCGAGTTAGGATCTTCTAAAAGTGTTCTCACCTTTTTGATCGAAAGTAATCAGAAGAAAACCTTTTCTCCTGCAGTAGCTGCTGCCTAGCTGCCCTTTTCTCTCTTTCTCTCAGCACTGGATATGGAAGATGGAGAAAATTGAGGTGAAAAACCCTTGGGGACCTAACCCCTCCATACTAGTAATTAGACAAAACTAATTACTGTCAGCAATTTACAATTCCACCCATCGAGGAATTGTAATTGCAAAAGGGTCTCTGCACATACATAAACATAACCACACTAATCCATTTACATTTTAACCTATATAAAATCAATAACCTTATTTAATCACTTTAAATTAGGTGTTTAAGATGACCGTCACAATATTTATTGTCATTTAATTATATCTATATACTTATTTACATATACTAGTCCATACATTGGATTTTAATCCAACACGAATACCACATAATTGATTGTTCCATTTTTATCGAATTCTAAAATTGATCTATCGATCAAATTAAAGAAAAAAAAAACCCTAAAATTAGTGTCAAAAGATGTTACGATGCAAGTCATTTGATCACCTCCAGGTTGAGGGATCCTGAGAGGTCTAGAAGTTGTAGCATTGACCGAAAAGACTCGCAGCATTGCAGTAGCAACAATTTAAGAAAGTGTCATAGTGGTAATAAGCAGAGAGAAGGGAGAAGAAGCAGTACAAAACCTTTGTACTAGTTTTAGTTAATATAAACAAATAATAGAGGTTAATGGTGTATATTATCATCATAACCATAGTGTTTAGCATGTATAATCACTTTAAAAACATGAGGTGACAGTGGCCACCTTTTTGTATGACTTATAATCATTTTATTTCATGCATATAGGTTACTCAACTATTGAATAAGAAATTTTTTATGAATAGTTATTTACCTGTGATGAGGATGTGATGTAATCATGTCTCTCTACCAGTAAAGATCAACTCAAGAATGGAAAATAAACCTAATTTACAACAACAAAAGGAATTAACTCCAAAGTTTACAAGTAATGCTCTTAGAAAAATTTAAGTTCAATTCCACAAATTGCAAATTGGATCAAATCGTGAGCCAATGCTAACAATTTGTACTAAGAAGCTTTCTAGGTGGAAAGGTGTTACGACCCGATCCCAAATCCCTACAGGACCCGAGACCGGCTCGCCTCGACTAATCCCAAGACCCAATCATCCAACGAGAAATAACCAAAAGCAAAAAATATTCCGCAACCACACATGCAATGTAACTAGGCATAAATAAGTAAAAGACAGTAAAGGAAATAGAACGAAAATGTTTCACAATATTACATGCCATCACAACTACAACAGTGGAAAATAAATCAAAAAAGTAATAGAAACAGTATTACATATATCGAATACTCACTACAACAATAGAAGCTCTGAAACAAAAGGGAACAACAGCTAGGGCTAGGCTCGACTGGAACTAGCTCGCTTTGCAACCAGTAGTGCTAGCTACTCAACTCCCTGACCTAAACAAGGTTACAAAAACCGTGGTCAGCTAATGCTAAGTAGAATGGTAGCTAAGTCATTTATATGCAATTAACATAAGATAATCAACTAATTTATTATTCAATTCCATTTAGCTCAACTAAGTAGTTCTGATTTGTTTGTTCTCTTAAGAATCCGGTCATTTCTTGATCTTGTATGTCCCTCAGGGGAACGATCTTGATTGTAGTCTTTCCCATGATGTAGGATGTATACGTGGTGCTCTCCTGGCTGGGAGAGTCCTCTGTGGTAGTCCTACACTTAGTCAACCACCCCGAGGTCACAGTCGCGACATAGCGGTGACTACGACACGTGCAATAAGCTCATAGGTAGCTAACCCGCACTGGCACGCAGTCAGTCATTTCCGCTAGCAAGTATGCCTAAAAGTACAGCACGGAACAGCATAGGGTCTTGCCCTCTCAGAACAAGGTTCTCGCCCCTTCATAGTCCGCATACCCTAGTCCAACTATCCCGTTTTACCCAGTTGGCCTAACAGGAGTCATGTAGGGTGGTTAGTCCTAACCCTGGAACCCATGGGCAGCTAGCTCCCTCCCTACACTAAGTAGCTCACCTCGGTACCACGTACACGATGGCCAAACAAGAGTCGGTGTAGAGTGACTAGTCCTAACCCCGGGTCTCAACCTAAAGGGACGACTAGCTCCCCTCTACACTAAAGGGACAGTTGCTCTCCTTAGTGTACACAAGGACCAGCTCACTTCCCGTCTACTTACAAGGTTCTTTCTGTATACAGGAGTTCTCCTAATTCCCCGTAAGGTTTGTGCTTGTATTCCTTTCATTCAACATTCAGATCTCACTGTTCACATCCCGATTTTCATTTTTATAACAAGCAGCTCATGTTTTAATAACTGAGAAAGAATCAAATCAAGTATCTATACATTTGCTAGCAATTAGGCTTTAACATGCATCTCAAAGTAAACAATATAGCTCAAGCAATGTTCATTTGTTTCTGTCCTAGGGTTCATTTCACATCCTAGGGTTCAATCAAGTTATTCTAAACATGCACTTATTTAAATCTTAATATTAAAGTAAACCATTCTACCGGGAAACACGGGAGAAATGGGGGCTAGAACCGCAGATCTTGTCGTCTCCGCGGGCCTCAAACACACTACATGTTGGAGACCTATACCAGTGACTAAGTCACATCAGACAAGTTCAAAGCAGTATATAATTAACACTAATACATAGAGAAACTCGAGCGAAAAATAATGGTATTTTGTTTGCGTAAATCCGACTTCATTTTGGCTCTAAACAAGCCAAAAATGTGCATACTGTCTAAAATCAGATGTCTGGGAGTAGACCCAGACATCTTAAACGATCTTAAAACCTCACCTTGCTTCCCTGCGTTGCTGGCGGACATCTGAAACCCCTTTACAGTCATCCTAGGTCTTTCCAGACGTCTATCAGTGCGCCCGAACGTCTGATAGGTCTATTAGACATTTGCGGAGGCATCCAGACATCCTAAGGCACCTCGAAAAGCATGCTTACTCATCTTTCCAAGGCATGTACCTACGCATGCATTCAAAATCTTAAAACGACGACACGCAGCACTAACGTACTTCACGTACGCGCATGCATGAGCATACAGGATGCATACCTCGGCACTCCACGTATTTTCAAACATCCGGCTTCAAGCCCGAACGTCCACTACTTCTCTAGACGTCTGACAAATGCTCCAGACATCTGATACTGGAAAAATCCAGTACGCAGAACTTCTCGCGACACTCGTCTTCTTACAGAGTTCCACCCGCAGCGACTGCAACAACGACCTCAGCAGCTGCAGGAGGTCGAGAAGATCTTCTCCACGAGCTCCTCCTCGTGCACATCCTCGTCTCCTCCCGCACGAGCTCCTTCGATCTCCTGCGGCTCCTCTGGCCGCAGCTCTCGAGCTCCCTGAGCTCTCTCCACCCCGAGGTCACAGTCGCGACATAGCGGTGACTACGACACGTGCAATAAGCTCATAGGTAGCTAACCCGCACTGGCACGCAGTCAGTCATTTCCGCTAGCAAGTATGCCTAAAAGTACAGCACGGAACAGCATAGGGTCTTGCCCTCTCAGAACAAGGTTCTCGCCCCTTCATAGTCCGCATACCCTAGTCCAACTATCCCGTTTTACCCAGTTGGCCTAACAGGAGTCATGTAGGGTGGTTAGTCCTAACCCTGGAACCCATGGGCAGCTAGCTCCCTCCCTACACTAAGTAGCTCACCTCGGTACCACGTACACGATGGCCAAACAAGAGTCGGTGTAGAGTGACTAGTCCTAACCCCGGGTCTCAACCTAAAGGGACGACTAGCTCCCCTCTACACTAAAGGGACAGTTGCTCTCCTTAGTGTACACAAGGACCAGCTCACTTCCCGTCTACTTACAAGGTTCTTTCTGTATACAGGAGTTCTCCTAATTCCCCGTAAGGTTTGTGCTTGTATTCCTTTCATTCAACATTCAGATCTCACTGTTCACATCCCGATTTTCATTTTTATAACAAGCAGCTCATGTTTTAATAACTGAGAAAGAATCAAATCAAGTATCTATACATTTGCTAGCAATTAGGCTTTAACATGCATCTCAAAGTAAACAATATAGCTCAAGCAATGTTCATTTGTTTCTGTCCTAGGGTTCATTTCACATCCTAGGGTTCAATCAAGTTATTCTAAACATGCATTTATTTAAATCTTAATATTAAAGTAAACCATTCTACCGGGAAACACGGGAGAAATGGGGGCTAGAACCGCAGGTCTTGTCGTCTCCGCGGGCCTCAAACACACTACATGTTGGAGACCTATACCAGTGACTAAGTCACATCAGACAAGTTCAAAGCAGTATATAATTAACACTAATACATAGAGAAACTCGAGCGAAAAATAATGGTATTTTGTTTGCGTAAATCCGACTTCATTTTGGCTCTAAACAAGCCAAAAATGTGCATACTGTCTAAAATCAGATGTCTGGGAGTAGACCCAGACATCTTAAACGATCTTAAAACCTCACCTTGCTTCCCTGCGTTGCTGGCGGACATCTGAAACCCCTTTACAGTCATCCTAGGTCTTTCCAGACGTCTATCAGTGCGCCCGAACGTCTGATAGGTCTATTAGACATTTGCGGAGGCATCCAGACATCCTAAAGCACCTCGAAAAGCATGCTTACTCACCTTTCCAAGGCATGTACCTACGCATGCATTCAAAATCTTAAAACGACGACACGCAGCACTAACGTACTTCACGTACGCGCATGCATGAGCATACAGGATGCATACCTCGGCACTCCGCGTATTTTCAAACATCCGGCTTCAAGCCCGAACGTCCACTACTTCTCTAGACGTCTGACAAATGCTCCAGACATCTGATACTGAAAAAATCCAGTACGCAGAACTTCTCGCAACACTCGTCTTCTTACAGAGTTCCACCCGCAGCGACTGCAACAACGACCTCAGCAGCTGCAGGAGGTCGAGAAGATCTTCTCCACGAGCTCCTCCTCGTGCACATCCTCGTCTCCTCCCGCACGAGCTCCTTCGATCTCCTGCGGCTCCTCTGGCCGCAGCTCTCGAGCTCCCTGAGCTCTCTCCTCTCTCCCTATCCTCCGCTCTCTGTCATTCTCCTTCCTCTTCGTGGCCGCAAGGGGACAGGAAGGGGGTTGGTGGCTTGCCAACAGACAAGGGAAGTGGAGGTGGTGGTGAGGGTGTGATGGTGAAGAGGGTGGTGGCATTTAAGTAGAGGGAGGTTAGGGTTTTGGGGAGGAGTGGTGAGTGTGTGCGTGAGTGTGTGAGTGGGTGAGTGTGGTGAGGGAGAGGAGAGAGACAAATTGCATAAGCTTCCCCACCATCCTCTCTTCTTTCCATAAAACCCACACACTCAACTCAAAGGGTCAAAATTTCCACTCACACCCTTAACTTTTCGAAAAGCTCTAAACGATTCTTGAAAAGATTCATTTCAAAAGGCAAGGCTCTTCCTCAAGCAGGGCGAAGTATTCTACTACAATCCTCTCTTCTTGCAATTCCGAACTATCATATATCCAAAAAACCTTGCCATGCTATTAAGAAACTTACGAGGGACTTTTGGTGGGCTATATGGATGAAAAGAGGCACTTACATGTAAGGGCATTGAATTCAACATGTCTTTCAAACTATTGGGAAGGATTGGGTGTTAGGCGTACGGTACTTACTAATCTAGCATTCCTAATAAAGATGGGTTGCAAGTTGTGTAGGGTACAAGGGTTGTGGCAGAGCTTATTGCAATCCAGATGCTTTCCTCATGGATCTTGGGATTATTTGCCTAAATTTACAGATTCACAATTTTGGAAGGCGTTGGGGGAAGCCAAAAGATGGCTCTAAAATGGTGTGAGATGGTTAATTGGGAATGGAGAGGATATTAATTTGTGGAGAGATCAGCAGGTAAGAGAATGGCAGAATGCAGTGGCGCCTACTGGCAGCAGGGGATTAGACCTGCTAGTGGTGGCAGATGTAATTGAAGGACGCAAGGAAGTGGAAGATGGAGATCATCGATGAAATGTTCCAATCACACCTTGCAACTGCCAATACAGAGGACTTCAATTCATTAAGGGTTAGATGAATTAATGTGGAAAGATAATCCAAAAGGGAATTGCACTTTAAATCAAGCTATCAGTCTGGTAGATTTACATGGATTGGTGGGCGTGCTAGGTGAAGAACTGAAATTTTGATTCTCACAAGTGATCAAAGTGGAGAGGAGCAAGGAGCAGTCATCTCACAATCTCGCTAGGCATCATCCTGAAGCGGGTTTAGAGGGTTCTTGGTTAAGTCCAAATTTCCTGCGTAATCCGAAAGGCTGCTAATGAATGAATCTATTTTTATCTTGCAGAATCAAAAAAGAATAAAGAAGAAAGCAAAAAACACGCGCACACACAAAGACACGGTTTAGAGAGGTTACACTCGAGATGGATTACATGACTATCTATATACCTTTTCAACACAGTTATCTTTGTTCAACTCGCGATTGAAATAGCAGATAAGAGTTACTTTATCAAAAACTATAAGATGATTTCACGAGTCCTACATAACCAAAACTGCACAATCTAACATTTCATCGAGTAACATTACACCGAAAGCGCACACCACTATTGGATCCGAATTTGTGGAGGTTGAACAATCCAACAAAAACTCAAAACCATCCTTATGTATCGCACAGATGTAAGGATGGAAAGATTGCAAACAAAAAAAAAAAAAACTCCCAAGTCATTTGCATTAGGTCCCAACTCATGAATCAAAGGCCCAACTAGCTGACTTGAATGCACCAATCCACAAGAGCAGCCAAATTCTCCATCATCAACACATTTATCAGCCGTCAGTGCAAGTTTCACTGAGGATTAATCTCAGGCGATTCATCCCCCAGCAATGCGATTAGAAATGGTTAGTTAATATGAACTACGACGGCCCCAAGAAACAGGCCGTGCTCAAAATTGATGTAATTGAGGCAGAGGCCTATACGATTCTGAATCATTTAAAAGAAAAAAGAGAAAACGGACCAATGCATTTGCCTTCTTCAACCAGAAAACCATTACAGAATTGAGTTCCTTCAATCAACACTCTGCATCTGTCCGTCCTCAAGAAAGAAAGCAAAAAGTGGAGAAAACAAGAATACCAAAGGCAATTCACCACAAAGATAAAGACAGAATGATAAAGATTCCACTGCCAAGGTGCTCAGAAGGTGACAACCAGTTGACCCATCAGAGCAAACAAGCAAACCAATTTGCACAGATACCACTTTTTCCCACCAGTGATCGACCTAGTTACTTCCATTTCCCCCCCAGAGACACACGCACACAGAGACAATCACCATGAGAAGAAATCGGGAGACCTCTATCTCTTTTATGATATGATTTGTCCATGTTGAGGGAAGGATTAAGTCAACCGCCGAAGCCGTAGAGGGTCCTGCCCTGGCGCTTGAGGGCGTAGACGACGTCCATGGCAGTGACGGTCTTGCGCCTGGCGTGCTCCGTGTAGGTGACGGCGTCCCTTATGACGTTCTCGAGGAAGATCTTGAGGACCCCGCGGGTCTCCTCGTAGATGAGGCCGCTGATGCGCTTCACTCCGCCCCTGCGTGCGAGGCGGCGGATGGCGGGCTTCGTGATGCCTTGGATGTTGTCCCTCAGCACCTTCCTGTGCCTCTTCGCACCTCCCTTTCCCAACCCCTTCCCTCCTTTCCCCCTTCCAGACATCCTCTAGCACTACTAGTAGTGGTAGCGGTGTCTGCTTGGCTTTATTTGGCTTCTGACTCCGAGTAGTAGCGGTGGCGGTGGCAGTGGAGGTGGTGGTGGTGGTGGTGGTGGTGGCGAAGAAAACCCGTGGAGGGGAAAGGTGGGAGGGCTTTCGTTTTTTTAAGGGGGGTGAGGGAGGGGAGTGTGGCGATCCGGGGAGGGGGGTTGGGGAGCGTTGGATTGGGTGTGGACGGTGAAGTTTGAGATGCTGGTCTTTGGGAAGGATTGCTGACGTGGCAGAGGGCTGGGGATTTTGGTGGGGGGATGGGGGCCATTTACGCGTGTCTTTTTCTTTTTTTTGGTTTGGATTTTCAAGAGTCTGATTTGGTTTCGCGGGTTCTTCGGTTATTCATTTCCGAGAATGGGAGAGGCTGTCCGCATCTTCGATCCGGTTGTTTTTTGGTGGCTGTTTTTAAAATAAATTATTTATTTCCTCCGAACTTAAATTGCAAGAGACATACTATGTAATACAGTCGAGAGGAAAGCAAACCAAATAGAAAATCAAGAAGATTATATATCTTAATAATATCTTAATAATATTTTAATATTACATGTATCGACTTTTTGAATCCCATTTAAATAAGAATTAGTGTTTGTTCCTTGGTAGAAGTTAAAAAAAGATGGGTGATAAATGTAATAGATTTGATTAATACGTAGTAAAGTTATATATTGACGTGATTTAAATATAGAGAAGATTGTAGTTTAGTTGTTTTATGCTAAATATTGGGTTGAAAAGTGGAGTAAGGTGAGGTGTGATAAGTGAGTTAATACATTATAGATAAGGAATTGAATTGATATTTTTTTTGTAAATTATACTTACAACATGTTACTATTCACTTACCCTTAGTATGTTAACTGCCTCATGGACTTACCCCTCAATCAAATGGATAAGGTTTATAGTTTTCCACCATATTAACTAATAATCATGGATAATTGTTTGCAAGATAAGCTATAGTAAGACTCAAGAGTGTCTATGAAGGAAGCAAATGACACATTTTTTTACCAAAAACCTTGGGTGGATTAACTCGATTGTCTTCTTCAAAACTTCCATCAAAATGTAACCTTTGGCAATAACAGGAAAATCATTCAAAACTTATACTAACATAGACCACATAATACCACCATCTCTTCTCAAGCATACTATGACCCAATAGCAAAGTATCATTAATTGTAGCATCTACAAAGATTTTTTGATTAAAATAGGAGTTAATGAAATCCATAGGAGAATTTGAAGTAAGGTTTAATATAAGGAAGCTTCTTTTACAATTTCCCTTGTCGGGACTACATGCCCACTCCTCCTTAAATCAAATATCACCATTTTGCAACTTTTCCTTCTTTTTTTTTGCAGAAATAAAAAGCTTATCCATTAATGAAGTAAAGACTACCCAAACATTTCAATTACAAGGCAAAAGGAAGATTGGGCATGTACCAATCTCCTTGTATATCATGATCAACACAAAATTTAGCTAGACAATTAGCTTTTTGAACGAACTGTCTAGAAATGTGAGTGACTTTAATTGTGGTGTTTCTCTAGAATAGATCTTTGCATTCTTCAACAATGTATTTTGCCATCCAATGAGGTTGTCATGCTTCCATAATAGTGCTAACAGGATTAAGAGCATCACTCTTAATGGTAATATTCTTATTAGTAATATCCAAAACAAGTTGGATTCCATGCTTATTGGCATAAGCTTCAAACTCTTCTATAGAGCTAGAAAAGTGTTTAAACACATGGGCTAAATGAATACTTCTATCAATGCCATTTAGTTTTATTGCTGCAACATAACTATACCCATCTTGCACTACTGCATCAACTAAAACGATGAGGTTGATGTTATCTTGTTGAATCTCTTAAGAAGGATGGCTAATAGAAATGGTTTGGGGCACCTTTCTTTCTCTTTAATAGAAAAGATATAAAGCTTACGCTCGCTCCCAAACATTGTGTGGTTGGATAAGTGATTTGTTATGTGTATAATCATAGTGTTGCAACCATAAGGCATGAAGAGTATAAAAATGCACAATCAATATGAATATTTAGGTTAGGACTTTTCCAGTTTGGACTACGTGCCTACCCTTGCCTAAACAAAAAATCACTAGTGATATTTAGTGCCAATGATTTTTAGTTTTATGCAAAAATCATTGATAATTTTTGGCTTTGAATCGAATACCACCAACAATTTTTTTGCTGTAAGCAAAAATAACCAATGATTTTTTATTCTAAACCAAACATTATTGATGATATTTAAAATATCACTTATGACTTTTAATTGTATGCAAAAACACTAGTGATTTCTTGATTTTTGGTGAGTCTCATCGCATGTGTGGTGAGTATTTGCATGACTTTTTACGTGATACAAGTAAATATTACTCCTTGAATAAAAAATCACTTAGTGATATTTCAAATAAATATCACTTAGTGATATTTCAAATCAATGACTTTTAGTTGTATGTGAAAAGTATCAGTGATTTCTTGATTTTTACTAGGTCCCACCACATGTGACGTAAGTGTATGCGTGACTTTTTGTGTAATATAAGTAAACACACTTCTTTTGGGAATCTCATATTTAATGGAGCAAGTTCCTCCTCAATAAGAATGATAGCATTCTCCTTTCCCTACATAATCCCCATCCTCTCTTCAACAAATAGGAGCTAATTATTTGGATCATGAATTGTTTCACTACTCTTATTGACTTTCTAGGTAGGTTCCCAAATGTTTAATTCTAGACTTCAACTTTTCTCTCGAGACTCCTTCCACAAGGGTTCATCTATAACTCTTTTCCCACCCAACTTGAGTAACAAACTATCATCTACATCCGTAGGATTATTTTCCCTAAACTTCAAGGCCAAGAAAGTAATTTTTCTAGCTTGTATTTAACTTTTTTGTTCCTTATATGTGTCATGTGTGCTTTACTCCCCTCTTCGCTTTTCTGATGCACAAGATTGGTGACTTTATGACTAGCCTCCGTTAACACTATTCTATCTTTAGCTCTGGCACCTCCCATTATTACCTCATTTACATACGTAGACATGGTGAATGAAAAGTCACTTCTATTGGGTTGTGGAACATGGGCCTTCCTTCTAGAAGGTCTTATATCATTTTCCCTTTCTCCTTCTAGAAGATCTTGATCCGTGTCTTCCACATCACATGCATCAAGATCAGGGAATGTTTACCCTTGCCATCAACAAAAACAAGAAAAACATTAAGCAATCTTGATGCCAGTTCATATCTGGCAAGCAAGGATTTAATATCTAAGATGGCTTTTTGCCTATATATCAACTCCAATCATTTCATTTTAGATACCACTAAATCTAATATCTTCTACTTAGGGCATACCTCTTCTATCGGTTCCAATCTAATCTCCTCTCTTGGCAAAGTACCAATTTTCATCACCTTTTCCATATTCCCTTGGCATAATTCATAGTCATGCCCTATTTTCCCACATAAAGTACATCTCCTTGGGGCTTTCTCATAGCACACAGGATAAAGCTAAATGAAACCATCTTCATCATTTTTAGGAGAAACAACAAAGATCATAGGGCGATCAACATGAAAAATCACTTCAACCTCAAACATGCCAAATAAAGATTCCTCCCTCATATCTATCAAGATACGATCACCCATCTAATTAGCTAATGACACAATCATAGACTCATCTACATTCTAGAGGAAGATTGGAAATATAGACCCAAACAGGAAAGATATCAACCACATCCTTTTACTTCATTGGCAACCCAGAACTACAACTCTCTAGGTTATGATGTCAATTTGTTATAACCATGGACATTTGCCCTTATGATGTCAAATTAGTATGTCAAGATAACGAAACAATCCATTTATTGTCATTCATCTCGATGAAGATAGTATAGGGCTTCCAAGTCTTCTTCGTAGTGCTTTTAAAGGTAGGATGTGCCACCTGCTTATCTGCATGGACCCTCAGGAAAACAAAATGCCTATACAACTCAGGGTTCTCAACCATTATTGAATCTTGCTAGGGGGAGGGGGGGGAGGGATATTTATAGAGCCTTAAAGAGGTTTTGATGCGGTTGGCCACATCCTCTTCGACCTCCTCCAAACTAACCTCACTAAGAGATAGTAAATGCTAGCAGTGGAGTTGATGCAAGGGATCTTGGGAGGAGAAAGAAGGCAATATCTTGTAGAGAGGTAAGTAAGGAACTGAACAACTTATCAAGATGGAAGAAAAGGTTAACACAAAGGGATAAGCTTGAGCTCAAAAGCATACATAACAGTAGAGGAAACAAATTTGATGGGTATGGCTAGAGAGAGGTTGCAAGTATAGTTTATAATGAGAAATAAGGGAACCAACAAGTATTTTGGTGGCAATGCACTGGATTGTGGCGAATGGAATGATGAAAATTATGGGAATTGCAAAGAAAAGAGAGAGAGGTGTGTTGGTTGATATAATAGGATTACCTTAATGGAAAGGGGGATACTTCATTAGAGTGAGAGAATTCTAGAGAGAGAGAGAGAGAGTTGTGCTTCTTCTTCTTTTAATTGGAGTCATAATATGATCTGCTTGATTTTAATGCAGTGAAAATTTTCCAATCCAATAGAGGTGAAAATTTTGATCCAATTGTTGGAGTTATATGTCGTGGGTGAACCAAACTGAGTGGAATCACTTGATTGGTGATTTAGATCTGAATGTAAAATCACGTGAATACATTAATATGGTTAGTTGAGTTCCTCAGTACAAGTGGAAGAATGTATTGCAACCATGTTGGATAAATTAATAATGAGTATTTAAGATCTAAACGGTTTGAATTAAGGATTTCAATAAGTCGTCAAGAACCATTATAATATTCAACTGTTGTCTCTAGTTTAAGAAGAGATGGCAATCTTTTTAAGAGATTGTTACCTAATTGAAGCCCTTGATGCACATCCTTTACATAGGAATAGAGATTTGGAACTATCACGTAAGTTGAGTCAAAGAATTGACTCTATAAGACAGAGATGCAAAAGTTCTTCTCTTATCACTGGCACAAAGAAGACATATCCTTTGACCTGAGACAAATATGTGTCTCTATGCTTGAATATGCATATTTAGCAGATTGATAGGTGATGCACCCACCATGATGTTAAGATTGGAAAGTTAGTGTGTATATGAGAGCATAAGAGACACATGACCTCTCAAAGAAATTACATAGATTTGCAATTATAAGTGTACATAGCGAATCAAGAGACATGGGCTCGCTCTACATAAGTTGGGATGTACAAAATTTCATACATAATCGTATAAGTCCGATCAAACTTATACATGAAAGAGAAGAAGATAGTCCTTTTTGGAAAGGAATCGATCTTCGTTCTCATCCTAATGATACAATGAGAACATAAAAGTTTGTAACCTATGATTGGATGGATAGTGAATTTGGGATTTAATCCTAATGATTACATAAGTCTTTCATATTTAAAATACCTGAGGAAGGCGTAGCGTCATAAATCTTGATTCCTAAATGCTTCATTATTAACATAATGAAACTAATAATGATTTTGATGAATTCCTAATTGAATAGAATTTAAATACCATTTAAGGGGTTGAATAAGTATTTGATTTGGCATTAATTTGATCAAATATGATTTGGTCTTGATCCAAAGGAGTTTGGATGCAAATAAAGTGCCTTCGCATACTTAAACCCAATTGCTCAAATTAATTGGAGGGCTATTGATGCAAATTGCAATTAAGATTAATCTCAACTGTTACGACTCAATTCCCGAATCCCTACAGGACACAAGACCGAACCGACTTGACTGATCCCAAGACCCAGTCGTCCAACGAGAATGTAACCAAAAAGTTGGAAAGTAAACCACATTCACTATGCTAAGTAATTAACAGTAACAAAAGTACAGCAGTAAAGAAGTAAAACTACTACAGTACACACCACCACAACAGTAGAAAAGTAACCAGATATAAGAATATAAAGTACAAAATGTAAGAGTACAAACGTAAAGGTACAAGAGTCTACTCACTACTACAAAAGAGTACAACAAGGGAAACTACAGCTGCTGGGCTCTACTAGACCCAGCACCCTCTGCAGCCGTAGGCTCTGGCTGCTCAACACCTGGACCTGAAAAGGGGTTATAAGTACACAAAGTCAGCGAACACTGAGTAGAGTGGCAAGCAACTGACTAAAGTAGTAACAGTGGATAAGTAGATGTTGTTTTTCAATTTCTTTCTTTAACTAATTATTCTTTTTCATCACTGGGTTTATTTATCAGGTCTCTTTCTTGATCTCGAATGTTCCTCGTGGGAACGATCTTGATTGCAATCTTTTCCGAAGAGTAGAAGGCACACGTGGTGCTCTCCTAGCCGGGAGAGTCCCCCGTGGTGATCCTACACTCAGTCAACCACCCCAAGGTCACGAACAAACGTAACGGTGACTACGGCACACGCGATAAGCGCACGGGTAGCTACCCCGCACTGGCACGCGATCAGTCGTTTCCGTTAGCAGGTGTGCCCAAAGCACAGCACGGAACCAGTATAGGGCCCAGCCCTCTTATTAATAGGGGTCTAGCTCCTAAGAACCAAACAGGGGTCTCACCCCTTCACAGTCCGCGCAACCTCACCTGACTACCCTAGTTTGCCCAGTAGGCCTAACAAGTCGATGTAGGGTGGCTAGCTGAACCCCGGGCCCCGTGGGGTGGCTAGCTCTCCCCCTACACTAGTAGCTCTCCCCGGTACTGTATACGCAAGGGCCAAGAAGTCGGTACAGAGTGGCCAATCCTAACCCCGGGTCCCAACCCAAGGGCAACTAGCTCCACTCTGCACTAAACAGGGGGACAGTCGCTCTCTTTGGTACTCCGTACTCAAGGGCCAGCTCACTTCCCCACTCACATTTCCAGACCCATTCCATTTATTTCCAGGAGCTCTACTCCTAATTCCCCGTAGGGTTCATACTCATGCCAGGTTTCATCATTTCTATTTCCATTCTCTGGTTATACACATGCAATTTGTAATTCTATCGTTCACATTTCCATATTCAGGTTATTCATAGGTAGCTCTTATTTCCAACATTCACATTTCCATTTCCAAATTATATACATGCAGCTCATGTTATGTCATTTCACGTGTGCGACAGGAAAGTTACATACAACAGTTAACTAGCATAAGTACTACATATTTCGCAGGCAACTGTTATTCATTTACAGACAATTATTATCATTCTATCTACTCATTCAAGACTGCAATCTATTCATTCAATACAAACATTCCAGTATTTCTAGTCCTACGATTCATGCCATACCTTAGGTTCTAATCATTCATCCCACACATGCATTTAGGTTTAATTAAAATAAGGAGAAGTTACTCTACCAGTAAACCCAGAAGTAGTGGGGGCTTGAACGGCAAGCTCACGTGCCTCAGCAAGCCCCGAACCTGCAACGGAATGAGGTCCTATCACAAGGATCAATCACAAGAGAATATTTAGAACAGTATAGAAAGTCTTCTAACAAGTAGAGGAATTCATACGGGAAACATCGGTATCTTATTTGCAAAAAATGGACCTCAAACGGACCCTAAACGGGTCAAAAACAGTGTTCCTGACTCAAATCAGACGTCTGGAATAACTTCTAGACGTCTTAAAAGTATCCAGTGTCATACCTCAAGCCCTACGCCAATCCTCAGACGTCCAGGAACTCTTCTGGACCATCTGGACCCAGTTCCAGATGTCTTACCACCTCTCCGGACGTCTGGAAGCGCTTCCCGTCGTCTGGTATGTCTCCTAGACATCTGAAATGCATGGGAGGACGTGTCCCACGCCTTCCCAAAGCAAATCCTGCACACAAACATCCGATCTTCTCAAAATGGCAGGGAAAAAGGGGTAGCGATGGAGCGACCGGCATGGCCATATCCACAAAGAGACGTACCTTCATGAGACTTCCCCCTCAGACATCTGGAACCTCCTCCAGACGTCGGCTCCGATGTATGGACATCTCTCCAGACGTCTGATTCTGGGAAAAACCCAAAACCTGAACTTGCTTCCGCCCTCTAGCGCCGCGCGTGGCCGCGCCACGCCCTCTTGCCTACAGCTCCGGCTACAGTAATGTCGGGGAGGACCTCCCCGACGCACTTTGCCTTGCGTACGCGCCGCTCCACCCGTGCGCTCATCGGTGAGCTCCCATGCAAGCTCGCGAGTTCACCTCCTCTCCTTCTCACGCCGCTTCTCCTCTCCTTCTCACGCTGCTCCTCCTCTCCTTCTCACACCACTTCCGCGCTCTCGCTCGCGCTGCCTCTCTCGCTGAAGGGAAGAAGGAAAGTGGCTGAGAAGTGGGGGAAACGAAGGTGGAGGAGGGGTTTATATAATGTTGGTGTTAAGGTTTTGCTGGGAACGGAAGAGAGAGGAGGAAAAACAGGGGGTACTGTCTACGCGCAGCACAGTCGTAGACGCGAGTTCGTACCCAAGATTTTCGATTTTCAGACGTCTGGCAATGTGTCCAAACATTTGACCCACAGTACAGACGTCTTACCAGACGTCTGACTTAAATTCCAAATGTCTTAAAGGCTCAACAGCACGGGTCATAACATCAACCATTGTATTTGATCCAATTGTTCCTATCATATTAGAAATCCAAGGATTTTCTATAAATATCTCCTAAAGGCAATGTGGAAACTCTAATTGATCTCTAATTTGTGTGCAACCAATCTCTACCATCGTGAAGAGAGAGAGAAGAAGAAGAGAACTATCACATATAGATGTTTACATATAGAAGAAGAGAACTATAAACATTTGATCAAGGTTTCATAGAGTGTAAGACTAGCACATTAACAAGCTGGTTTACACAATTCAATACAGGCTACAAATGTTTTCTCAAAATATGATTCACACAACTCCAATAGTTGGGAAGGAGTTTGAGTTATATCATTATAGCTTTGGAAGTCTAATTTTATAGGTGGTCATTTCGGTAGATAAAACGAAACTAGAATGGAGAAACTAAATGAGCTTAGAGAAGTTATGCAATATGTTTTGCATTCAAAGTATAATAGTACTTTACACAAAGTAATTCTAGAAGGGATGATAATGGAATAGGATCTTAAACCTTAAACTATTCACATGTGTCTTTATATGTGTTGGAAATGGAATATACAATATATCTTAGGTTTGGCTATTGCCTTAGCAATCTAGTAGTCATCATGCTTCATCAAAGCTAAGTGATGACCAACTAGTAATTTTGATATGTATAGGGTTAATTGATAAATTAGGCATTACTCATAATTAGAGAATTATGGAATAATACTCAGATTAATTTATTAATATGGATTTAGAGAATTAAGAAATTATTATTATAAGCATATGAGAATATTTTTATTGTTATATCTTTATTTTGCATCATGTTCTCTGGATCAACCTAGAGATAAATGTGTTAATATGATACTTTGCATTTGAATTTCATTTTTAGTAATAATAGAATTTCCTCTGTCATTCCATGCTTATATCTCTTCGTAGGATAGTATTTTTGTTTTGAAATTTTTGCTGTAGTTGCATCTATTAGTTAGGAAGCACATATACAAACTTATCATAATTCACATTTGCACATAAACAGATACAATTCATAGACTACAAGTGTACATAGAATGCTAATTTTTCAATATGACCATGCAATTTAGGAATTTTATAAAATTTTCTCCACATCTAATCTAATGCAATTTGATATGGTTGTTCTTACGCATCTTAGGTGCTTTTCATAAAATTTTCAAAAATTTTTAATATAGTAACCTAGGATTTTAATTGCATTATAGTAGATATATCTTAGGACCAGATTTGCATCGTCATCTTTAAAAACCTCAAAAGCATGTTTGCAAGGTCAACCTCTCTTGGAAAGTGATTATAGAAACTCAAATGTAGAACTAGATCCTTCCCTTCAAGTAGCATCTTCATCGAGCATAGGATAATGTGTAAACTATGGCTAACTAGCATTGCAAGGACCTCGAATTGGTCAATGAGCTTATCTCTGCATGCTAAACTTTACAGCAAGCCCAATAGCAAACTTTCACCAAAGAACATGCCTTTGCAAGTCACTTGTTGCCTTGGACAGATAGCACGTGAGCTCACACCTTCTAAGCGGACTTGGATACATATCTCTCCATCTCAAACTCCATTATGGCAAGGCCACACTTTCCATGGCTCTTCCTATGGATTAGCCCGCTGCAGATCCTTTAGGCTACATTTTAATGGGGTATCATACCATTCCAGGACAGTGCAAGAAAGGAATAAGTTTGCAAGGACGTTTGGTTGGAGGAATGAAATAAATAAAGATTAAATGATTTACATATGAGTATGATATCGATGATTAATATTTTAATATTATGATATAAATGTGTGATATAATAAATATATGTTAATAAATATATTAGGTTAAAATATTATATATTTTAATATATATTAATATTGATGTGATATAATGAGATAATTTGAAAGTAAATAAAATTTAACAAATATTGACATTAATTCAGGACAAATTGTGTCCTTTTGACTTTGAAATATCTCTCGGATATTTCTTTGTCTTTAAGATATCTCTCAATCAACGGAACCAGTAGCTTAAGTTATGTTTGATAATGGAGTCGAGTAAGGTTAAAATAAAATAAGTTAAAATGATATTTATTTAGACGATTGAATAATAAGAAAGGTTAAAATGAAATAAATAGAAATGATATTTATTTAGATGACGAAATAAGAAGAAGTTAAGTATAAAATTAAAATGATTGATATATTGATGTGATATATTAATAAATATTTATTTAATAATATAAGTGAAAGTAAAGAATATTAATGGATATTTGTTTAATAATATAATTGAAAGTAAAATATATTAGTGGATATTTATTTAATGTTAAAAGTAAGAGAGAGGGGGATATAGTGGATATTTTTTAATAATAAAAATAAATAAGAATAATTAAAAATTATTATATAAGAATTGATGTTGAAACGATGAAAAAAATCTTGAGATTACCCCGTCACTGCGGTTGGATACCTTATCTGTGCATGACACGCACACTTCTTGCATGACGTGGGATCCATTTGGGCAAAATGGTAGAACGAAGGCATTACCCATTGATGCAGTGCCGTGAAGAACGATACACGTACGAATAAGTAGGACGTCCACGTTAAGCCGATTAGGAAGAGTTGTTCAAACGAGGACTGTCGAATCGGTTGACTTGCATCTGCGTCTCGTGGTTGTTGGGAGGGTATTTGGCCTCCTGGGTTGGTGGTGTAGCTTTTTTACTCTTTTGTTAAACTATATGCTGCTTATGTTTTGGACTGTAGTCAGTAGTCATTGTCCTTGGTGTGACTCCTTACGTATGAGAGGGGCTCAATGCTGAAAGATGAATACAAAGATGCTTTCTTCCACTCTCATCCACATATTTCTCATAGTTGAAGGTGCTATCCCCACGGAGAAGCGAGAACCACGTCTCGCACAACCCGTTGGCAGGCCCCAACACATAAGAGGCGCGGATCCTCACATCAGTTCGAGAGTTCAAGAGTTTTGTAGACATAATAAATTAGTCAAATTCAAAGATCTGTAGCAGCCCCATAATTACTTAGTAAAAAGGCTTCATCTCCAACTGTAAAGACATTGAGAAACGACATTTCGCATGCATATTCCAATTTTATTTGCAGCTGGTTTCTATCCAATACAGCCTATCGCCTATTCCATTTGGGAATACTAAGAAAATTTGCATCCAGTTACGTACAATTACGCGTACCCACAAGTGCACACATCAAGCAGACCGAAATCAATGTTTGAGCTGATGGTAAATGATTCTCCTTCAAATCAAGCATCGCCAATCAAAACATTGCAAAGGGTTGCAGAAAAAATAAACCGGCTAAAGGATCAACCTTGGGGTTTCCAATGACTGCCCATATACCGTTCTCTTATTCACCTTGGAAAGAAGTGCTACCCAAAGATGAATTTCTCACCCATAGTTCAACTGAAATTGATGGATATTATCGTACCACGATGCATCCCATTAGATCTCCGGAAAAAGGGAGAAAGCAGATATTGTATCAGTAAGTGTTGGGTACAAAGCCTCAAACGGTAGTAACCATTGCAAAACCAGACATCTTACATATTATTATGACAATCACAAGCTGCCGACCTCAGCGAAGTAGCAAAACAGAACATGCTTGGACAGGGTGCACGGCCAAAAGGCCACAGCTTCAACCAAAGTTTATAAGTCCTCTGGGCCATTAACAACCTGAAATTACCCAAAGAAAGGCCATTAACAAAAGAACTACTTTTCCTCGAGTGATCATCAAATAAGGATTTGTAGACCTGCATAAATTATGTTACCTTATTTTCAATTACAGTCCCATCAGGAATTTCCAACTTTGAGCCCGGCTTGGCAGCAACAACAACAGTGCCCTATGAGAACATGCCACAAATGCGTAACTCTTGGCCGGTCAAAATCTTGTTAATATGAGACAGGTACGTTTTCCCTACCATTAACACGATATGAATTAAGAATGTCTCAAAGCCAACAAACAAAAGAAGACATCCATTGCTACCAAGGGATTGGTAGAGTGGTAAGACCTCCCTATTGGTATACGGAGGGCATGGGATCGAACACCCATGGTCACCATATTGGTCATTCTCAAGAAATGTGCCTCTTGTCAGGGGATATTTGGTGTTACCTTGTATTAGAAGAAACAAACTCTATGGCCTCGTTTGGCAGAGGATTAAATCAAGTTATTGTCCTACATGTCATGATTAACTGTTATAGTAAATGAATGGTATAGGATATTATCCCTCTATTGCATTAACTCTCACTATTGCTTATACATATCAATTTATTCATCACATCTACCTTTACTAACCCACTTCCAATACAAAGAAAAACTAAAACTACATACAACATATTTACTTACCTATCACATCTATCCCACTAATCAACCCCCAATATTAATAAAAACAAAAACTACTTACAATATATCTACTTACCCATCACATCTACCCCCACTAATCCACTTTCAACATAAGTAAACAAAAGCCAATAACATGTTTCAAAAAAAGTTAAAACAAACATAAAGCCACATTACTTTCACTGCAGAAAGTGTAGGCAGTTGTAGAATTTATGAGGGTACAATCTCACAAGAGGAAATAACTATGGGTCGATTGTTTCATTCCCAGTTGGATGAGAAGGCAAAGAAAAACTTGAAGACAGGATAGAAAACAAATAATATAGATTGTAAAATAGAACACAATCAACCTTGATCTCAGGTGTAGCACTTTTGTAAAATAGATTGTAAAAACAAAGACTCCTAACGAGGAAGATGAAATAAAATATTCTGATGTTTGAGAAAAAAGTATTTCCAAATTAATTTAGTCATTAGAATGTGCATAGTAAGACAATTTGAAACCGATCGTGCAAAGATTCAAATTGTCCCAGGTAGTTAATGATGTATAAACCCAAACTTATCAAGAGATGTTCATGGGAGTAGAGCCCAAGGATTGCTTATTCAAAAAGAAGAAAATCATTAATTTTACCTTAAGGGTTACATTAGAGCCAAACCACACATCTCCAGAAACCTTCAAACTGTCAAGATCAATGATGCTAGGGATTGCCTTGAAGCGACCAAGGAAGTTTCCAACCTGATGGAAGTTAAAGAAAATTCTTAGACAGATTTCTTTCCTTTTCTTGTTCTCCATAAGATTTAGGTGAATTTCCACCACAACAAAAATGACCATAAAATAATTTTACCTTCTTGAATTCTGGACCTAATTCTATAGATGGGTTTGCTGGGTTAGCCCTAGACTTGCTTCGGATCACAAAACCATCTTCTAAGGTGTAAAGATCAGACTGCAAATAAAACATCAGAACGAATTCTAAATCAAGATTTCAATGAGAAACTGAAACACCATGAAGATATGTTGCTACTTAACCTGGACAAGTAGTAGATCTGATGTTGCTTTCACAGGGAGGAAACGGGAACGGGGAACATTGGCTCCAATAGCATTATCAAAAAACTGTCAAGCAAATGGTGAGAAAAGTCAACCAAAAACAACTTTGTATAAAGGAAACAACATTTAAAAGCATGTCCAATTAACGGTACCCTTATTGCAGCTCCAGCCGCTGTTTCTAGCTGAAGAACTTTCACACCATTGACTTCCTGATATCCCATAAAGCTTCAGTCATATATACCATTCAGATAAAACAAGATGGGGCAGTCTGGCCTGGACGTGAACATTACCTTGGGGTTAGGGATTATCTCCATTTTGAGGGCCTCAGCCTCCACAAGTCGCTTAATAGCCTTCAAATTCACCCATCTGTATATTTTATCAAGAATCAAGTGTGAGTGATCACAGGGCATGTAAAGGATTTTGAGTAAAAACACAAAATATGCACATACAGGTTGTTGGTGTTGAAAATCTTGAACTTTTCTATTGATTTGAATTCGCCAACCTGGGACAACAAAATGGAAATACTAAGTCATGGTATTATATAAAAACTTCCAGCTATCAGGCTACCCAGAAGAACTGTCATTCTAGCCCATTATCAAAACTAAATTGGCAGTAAAAATGGATCACTTTATATTAGCGTACATGTTCTGCAGGCACTTGGGCTATCTCCAGGAGCTGCAGAAAATCACAATCAGATTCATTCATGAGAAAACAAATTATCATTGAATAACCAAAACCATAACCATTTTTATCATACAGTTATAAAAAAGGTAATTTCCTACAAATCTTAAATACATTGTACTGCTTATGGAGCAATAATCGATCAATGCTGCACATGTCTGTGCATGTGCGAAGGGTGAGTAGTCACACTGTTTCATTTAAAAAAATGGAGGCTACATCAGTACTCTCAACATAAGGCCTCTTTCCCCTACAAATAGCCCCATTCCTCTCAAGCCGGACAGCCCAGAGAAGAGTCAAAAGAGTGGCTCCCTCCAACTCTGTTTCAAAGTGAGCGAGCCCTGGTAGGCCTTCCCTTGTGGTTGTGCAAAATTGCCTCATTACTTTCCTTATTCGCCTTCAATTTATTTAATTTAGTTAGGTTTGAAGTTGGTTTTTTAAAGATTTCAAATCCAATTAGGCTCTATCAAAATTTATGTTTGGGTTTTTTAGGAATGCTAGTCTCGTGTACACTCAAGACATTTTTTGGATAAACTAAACATAGTTATTGGAGAGTTGTCCTTTATACTGTTCCCCTTCTGATTTCATCCATGTCTTTGGCATCAAGCTCATTAAGAAGACATGGTCCTCAATGCTCTGGAAAGTCGGAATTATAATTAGGTAGTAGCTTAGGCAAAAAGGAACAAGACAGACGGAACTACACAGAAGGGAAGTACACCAGTTAAATAAGCAGTTGTGTTATATGATGGTAACTGAACACAAAAATAAGGAATACCAAGAACAAATCGACAAACATGACAGGAAAATGTATTAAAGGAGAACATTTACAGCAAACTAAGTACCAGTTTAGATACATATGACACAAAACTTAAAAATAGTGCACACGACACGAAGTGGTCAAGAACGATCCAATATCTTTACAATATAAATTTTATCAAGTGTTAAGGATGGCAAAACATGAATCATGCTTGCAATAGATGTGGATACAGAAGTAACTAGACCTCTCTCCTACAGCCAACGGATTTTGCTTAAGATGTTTTCACATGATGTGAGAGCTACACTACCCTACACTGGTCCAAGGACAACTTTTAACGTCCACATCATCCATTAGTCTCAACTCATGTTCAACCTAAAGTAGGCCATACGTGGGCATTTAAGAGAACTGATTGAAGAAAGCCAATTGGACCTCTGCACTTGAGCTAATGGTTTTGGAGCTAGATCCTATCAAGATAGGTTATTATTTGCAAAAAGAAATCAGATGCAGAAACTGCATACCTGAACCCTTCCTTCATAGGAAATCAGGGTACCACCTTTAACATCTGCCAATGTTTTTGGGGTCACTTCCATACAATACTCATTCTGGTTACTAATAAGATGATTCAGTATTTCTATCCAATTTGTTAAGAAAATGTGTAGTTAGCTGGATAATATTCAACTTTAACTGTGTCAGAAGAGGACCAACATAGAAAAAATAGAAAATGAAATACAGTTCTCTAAAAATCATTTTTGTTCCCGAAATGGAAAATCATATGAATTTTAGTCTGAAGCCTTCAAAAACTTTTAAAGAAAAGAGTGAAAATGTATATAATAACATGTCTGTGTGTTTTTCTTTAAAGAAATAGTAGTTGTTTCCACAATGAAGTGTCATTTGAAGGATACTCAAGTCGACAATCGCACCCAAATTATCTGAGTTTGCCACAAAGATATATTCCTTCCCCTGAAATTAAAGGAAACATAGAAATACAATTAGGAAAGCATTAAATTTCAATTCAGATGCACAATTTCTATGTTAAAACACCATGTCATGCAACACATTAGTGCCATGCTAACAAGGCAAACCTGTGATAGGAAAAAATCAAGCTTGCCACTGTTAACCAAAGAAGGAAAGACGTCACCATGACCTGGAGGGTTCCTTCATGTACAAAAAAATGAAAAACAAATTAATTCTTTTCATCTTAGGCAATCCTCTTAAATGGAAGGAAACATATATTATAGGTAAAGTTTAAATGCAATACAACTTGCATGTCGAGACATGCCAGGACAAATCTTCTAGCATTAGTTTTAAGTAGAATTGTTTAAGAAGCGTTATTTTTCATGTTCCTTCTGTATTCTAGAATAGATACTCCTCAAAGAAAATATGCACACCGACATTCATCAATATTGAACAGAAGCAAACAGGGTCAAAATTAAGATTGGCTGGTCTGCTACCATGCGGAACCTGAATGAATAACATATTCCATGTACTAAACCTGAATTCTATTGTGGAGAGCATTGACAAATGGCTACTTGGATCCTATCAGATATCCAAGTAGCACTTGGTTGAGTGGATGCTAGACCTCTTAGGATTAGAATTAGGATTGGGACTTAAACGAAGGTGTCAGCATGACCTCTGCACTATTTTTTTCATAGGAAGAACATGTATGTCCAGAGCATTATTGTCCTTCTTCTATGGTTTTTTTGCTTCTCTTGGGAAGGGTTTTGCATGTAAATCAAGGCCTTCTTGCTGTGATTTTATATTTATTATTCCAACGTGGTACTAGAGTGAGTGATCCTGCAGATTATTTCTTAGATGAGGTTGGACAACTTCGGGATTCTTGAAGTTCATGTCATCTTCTTCTCTCAGAGTACCAGTTGATTCCAATCCTTGTTCTCCTAGTCACCTAGGTTGCTGTAGGCACCAATAAAAAGGTTCAACTCCAAAGTAGCAGTAGATGAGGACAAAGACAGAGAGGTATGATTCCTTCTCAGGGACACTCCTTTGTTATCTTTGATAGCTGCTTTGCCGTACTGCCTTCTTCCCTCTAATCACTTTGAATTTGAAGACTACAAAAGAGAATGTGTCCCCTCCAGATTGATATTAGGACTTTTCCTTTCCCCTACATATTAGACTAGTTTAGGAATGGGATTTTCTGTTTAAGGAACTTCACAAGCAAGATGAACTTCTCTAGTTGACATTATACAATAAGGTAAACCCTAGAAAGTAGCTGCTTTATAAAAGATGTGAAATAAAGGCCAGAGTGCTTTAGACATCTAGAGATGCACACGTTTTCCCGATACTGTCGTTCTCTCAAAATTCTTGAAAGTACTTTTTTTCTCCATGTATGCAAGGAAGATGACTAGCAGGTGCAGGCACGAGAAGAAGGCTACGATAGATAGCTGAAGGCTCATCATCCTTTTCATTTCATATTGAGATCATCCTCCTTACCAAAGAGGTCGTCATCTCATAGGGATTGTAACTAGCTTGATTGTTGGTAAAGAGCAAGTTGCAATCAATTCCTTACCCTATTTTTTAGCAGCTTTCTGAAGAGTTCCTTGGTCGATCTAGCTCATGATCTATATGGACTGACATTAGAACAGCCTCAAGTGGAGCAAAATACTAATATGATTTTATTTCAATATTTGACAAATCCGTGCATGTCAATTGGAGATGAGACTATACCATTCATGATACATGCATCAATTCTATACATCAATCTTCTAATTACATGTTCAATGTCATAGATTCAAGATTTTGCATATTAGGCTGGAAAAAATTGCAAAACTGAACATTGCAATTCTTCTTTTTGTTTTTGAAGTAAAGGATAGTCACTCATGGCAACTATCCATAAGTTTTGTTAATCAACTAGCAAAACACCATCTTACAAAGTATTACCCACATCCTCATAAAACAGAAAAATAATACTTGGATATTCTGTACTAAACACAACACCATTGTGCTGCAACCATAAAGTCCACAAGACTGAAAGGTTTGGCCTTTTCACCCTTGGACCTAAAGAAATATGGGCCAGAACAAGTCCAGCCCACCGCAAAGGCTTGCCGGAAGCCAACTTCGAAGAGGAATCTACCAATGCCAAGGCCAACTTTTCCTAGACAACATTAGCAAATGAGTAAGAAAAGAATAGTGACTCTAACCCTCTATGTCGCTTGCGAATATACACATAGCAAGTTGTCTATCCATAGGAAATATCTTTTGCCCTCAAGCTTAGTCATTGATCTTCCCATCTTCAGTGGCCAAGCAAAGATCTTAACCTTTAGTGGCATCTTTGCTTTTCCAAAATAGTTTGACATCTTTGATGAAAGTAGCACCCACCAAGTGTAGACCATCATGTAATAGATTATAATTGTTTTTTGAAAAGTCATGTAATAGATTATAATTATCCCTTATCGATCTCCTCTCATCATCCAACTGCCAGCTATCCATCTCTCCAAGCAACAACTGAGAAGCTCTAAGCCACCCTGAAAGTTGATAAAGTCCAACAACCTCTGATCAGACAAATTTGACAAGAAAACTGGCATCTAGCATCCACCACCATTCACAGGCAGCTCCCAATACAAAGTTACCAAGGCCTCAAAGACCAAAGAAAGCAAAAACAAGCATGGATACAACTCAGATAACTCAGAATCTAAAATTGCAACCATCTCCCCATCTTGACTCAAAGAGGTGCATGATTGATGACACCAAATGAATTAGTTCTTCCAAAATGGAGATGTGCCCCCTCTGCCCATCTCATCCTTTTCTCCGAATGCAGGTATTCACTTCAGCAAGAAAAAAGAACATCCATTACAAAGTCTTCGATCACCACTCATCACCATAGCTACCCACTCAGTAAGCAAGGCCTTGTTCATGGTTCTCAATCTATCGTTCCCAAGCCCCAGTCACTCAAAGGGCAATAAATATCCTTCTATTTAACCAAATGCATCCCTTTTACATTCTCTACCTCTAGATAAATCTTCTCATCAATTTGCCCAAGTTATCGTCTATTTTCTTCAGGATTTTAAGCACTGGCATAAAGAGGAAATGAATTGCTGAGAGAATCAACTTTAAGAGAACAATGTGCTCCCCCTTAACAAGCAGCTTGGATCAACAACCCTTAAGCTTTCTGCATCAACCCATCAACCATGAGGTCCTAGTTCACATTCTACAGCAAATCTGTAGTCCATGGCAAAACTAGGTATATTAATGGCAACTCTTTCCTTGGTGTGCCAAGTACAACCACACAACACCTCTCTTCCTGCTCCTCTAACCCAACCCCCCCCCCCCCCCCCCCCCAAAAGAAAAAAAATAAAGGAAAAAAAAAGTCAATTTCTAAGGCACACTAGCAAAGTTCTCAAACAGCTCCTACATGCCAAAGAACAAGGTATCATGTAAAATGGGAGTCATAATGTGCTCATCCATTATTGTGTGAATCCTCGGAAAAATCCTTCCTTACAAGCCCGAAATAAGCATCTCACCTAACTGCCAACACAAACATGGGTGCCAAGGGGCACCCCAGTGAACCCCCCATGGCTAAATTCACCCCCCTTCAAGTCTGCCATCCACCAACACAAAAAGCACCTTGGTAGTTGTTGGGATTTGCAGCAGGCCACATGGCAACCAGCAGGCCACATGGCAGCATCTGAAGGCCACATCAGGGCCGGCGGCAAGGGTCCTATTGAACCAATTTTGGTTATTTCCTATTTTTAGTAAAGTTGTTTTTAGGAATATATTTGGGATTTGTTTTTAGGAGATAAGATATTTCCAAGATCTTTCTCAATAGGATAAAATCTTTTGTTTCCTTTTTGTAGGGATATGTACTCTCTATAAATAGAAAACCTTCTCAACTATTCTAATTTGAGTCAATCAAATATTTCCAACACAACTCAATAGGACTCCTCTCATCTCTACTTCTCTCTTCTCCACGTGTGGTGGCTCTCTCTCCCTCAAACTCCATGCCAAACTGCAGCAGCAATATCAGGGAATTTCCTCCCTATTTTCAACGTGGAAATAGTCTCACATAGGACTATTTTTCCCACGCCAATCAACCTCTACGCTTCCTACATGTGCACAAACTTCTACATGGTATCAAAGCAGGTGTTCTAGGCTTGATTAGCGTGTGGTTGGAGGAGAGTACACACAGAGAAAAATTTTCTCTTGTGCGTGCACTCTCTTGGCCACGCAAGGTCTTCATCACCGATGAAAGTCTCCTCATCACATCCGACGCCTTATGCAGAGGAGTGTTGAAGAATGACGGAGGCCGACCCCATAGTCACCACCAAGTTCACGTTATTAAAGGGAGAAAGAATTAAGAAAAATGAGTTTAAAGAGGAGATATATCAGGTTATGAGGTTTGTAATCTTCATACTTTTTCAATTGACACTTTACATCCGATTTTTTACCCTCCTTCAAAAGAGGAGATTTTTTCAGAGAAAAGATGTCAAATATCAAGTATTAGATTGCACATCAAAGAAGTTGACACCGCAACCCACGCAATAACTTTCGAGGTTGCCAAAAGAAGCAACGACTTTCCAGGTTGTGAGAAGATTAGCGGTTGATCCAAGAAGTTCCCTTTCTAAAGTTACAGGATGCAGCACGACCATAGCCAAGGTCATGAGCACCCTCCAAGTTAACATTATGGATGCACAAAACATCCACATGAAAGGCATTGGGACAAGTACGGGAGACCACTATGTGGGGCCACTAGCACCTCATGTGTGAACACCCTTACTCCTTCCAACCACGAGAACAATCGGGCCATGTTCCTTGAAGAGAAGGAGAAGACAACAACAGCCATCGCAACAACTATTGACGTCACTAAAGAAGAAGCGATGACTTCCTAGGTTGCAAGAAGCCTCACCATCATTCTTCCCAAGAAGAACTCAAAGCCCGAAGAAGATAAATGGTAGGACATCTAGCCTCACTAGTTGAAGACCAAGTCGTCGGCCTCACGACCATCAACTTGAGAGAGTGTTGGGATTTGCAGCAGATCACGTGGCAACCAACAACTCACGTGGCATGTGCCACGTGGCAGCATCTGAAGCCCACATCAGAGTCGGCGGCAAGGGTCCTATTGGACCAATTTTGGTGCACCAAGTTTGGTTATTTCCTATTTTTAGTAAAGTTGTTTTTAAGAATACGTTTGGGATTTGTTTTTAGACGATAAGAACTTTCCAAATGAGATAAGATCTTTCTCAATAGGATAAATCTTTTGTTTCCTTTTTGCAAGGATATGTTCTCTCTGTAAATAGAGAGCCCAACAATTCTAATTTGGGTCAAATCAATTATTTCCAATACAACTCAAGAAGACTCATCTCCTCTCTACTTCTCTCTTCTCCACGAGTGGTGGCTCTCTCTCCCTCAAACTCCACGCCAAACTGCAACAGCAATATTCGGGAATTTCCTCCCTGTTTTCAACGTGAAAACAATCTCACATTAGACTGTTTTTCCCATGCCAATCAGCTTTTACGCTTCCCACATGCACGTTAGCTTCTACGGTTGTAATGCACCTCTTCATCCAAGCAATGCACTTGTCTAGAAATCACCTCTTTTATAAAGATGACCGTAACAATTGCCACTAAAGTAAATCATACGCCTTGATCAAATCAACCTTCCAAAGGAACCCCTTTGCTCTCATTCTATGCCAAAAGGAGACTATCACCATAGCTACAATCTTATTGATTGTCTCCCACATACTAGAGTATCCATCACCTTCCCTAATCCGTTTGCCAACACTTGGATAATAAGATAGATTACATTGGACAATGAATTCTTAGGAAGTGAGAATAGAAGTGATTTGCTGAACCTCTCAGATGTACTATATTCTTCACTGCATATTCCTCGAACGTACCATCACATCACTTGCTAAAACTCCTTAAAAGGAACATTATAAATCCATATCCATTCAATCTAGCTAACCCTTAGACATTGAGACCCCTCAAAGCCTGCAAAACGTCCTACTGTAAAAACTGCCAAACTAGAGCACCTACCTGCTCATTGGACAACCTACTCATATCTTAACCAAGCCACCTCCACAGAGGTGTAGGCCCCTTGCAAAACTATGGAAGTGAGTTACCAAAGCCCTAACAATCTCCTATCTGCCCACTATAGTGTCTTTCACCTGCAACCTATCAATGTAATTAACCCTGCACCCCCTATTTGGCACTTAATGAAAAAAATGTATCAGAATCTCCCTCATTGAACCAAAATTTCCTCAACCTTTGTCTCCAGTCCACCTCTTGCTTGAAGTTTTTCTTAAGCACCACCACTTGTTGCTTTCTTTTGTTAGCCACCTCCCCAGTTGCAAACACCCTAGAATCTTCCAATCTGTCAAACTTCTTAATCTCCTCTAGTGCACCATCCTTTTTTTCCACCTTTCCTCCCATATCCTCTTCCTATGAGATACTACCTTAGGCCTTGCAATCACCTTGCCAAGGTAATTGTTGTCATGCCATAACTAGGTGCTTCCTACCACCAATCTTGAATCTCCTAATTGAAGTCTTCCTTTAACAACCAAGACTTCTCAAATTTAAAATATATTTCTGGCTCCATGTCCTCATTAATCCCACCACAATGGAGTGTGATATGAAAATAGTTGATCTAGAGCTTGCATGCCCACAAGATGGAACATCTCAACCTACCACATTAAACAACGGAACATATCAATCTACAATTCATGATGTTCCAAAGCTATGCTCCAAGCAAACGCTCACTTTAATAATGCCAAGTCTTCAGGCTCCATCAACTCCCAAAAGCCTGCAGATCCATTCTCCAAGTCCCCTATCATCGGGTCAATCTTCAAAATTCAATATAACACTAGAATCACCACCAACCAAGCAAGGGGAATTCACAAAAGAAGCACAATTTCCCTGAATTTCCTCCCAGCGCAAAGGCCTTTCTACCTCTACAGAAGGTCCAAAAAGAACTGCAAATAGGAATGCATACCATCCCTCAACCTGCGAAGCAAGACAGACACCATCTTCACTCCCTTTCTCATGAGAACTTCTCAAATAGACCATCCTTCTAAGTCAACAGCAAACCCCCTGACCTCCCAGCATTATCAACAACCATAGCTTCCCCAAAACTCTCCTTACACAATTCTCTCAACTCAATACTACCACATCACTTCAACTTGGTCTCTTGAAGAAGCACAACTTCAGCCCCCCACCTCAACAAGTAATCCCCTAAAGGTCTCCTATCTCTTAGTCCCCTCATGCTCCATGTTAACACCTTCGTTGGCTCCCATTACGAAATTGCTCTAGCAGCTTGACTACCTGGGCAACCTCAATGATTGCCTCAATCAAGTCAAGCACCAATATCCATCCCCTTCACCATTGCCACCGCTTCCAACAGTCCCATCAAGGAGGCAGTGATGAAGTTTCCCCGGCGACCATCTTCCTGTGATCAATAGTACAGACACTTGTACCTTTCCAAAAAAAGGTACCAGCACTCATAGCAATGCCCTTCATCTACCCCTTTTTAGATTTTGTAGCCTCCCCCCTGATCAAGTACTTGCTGGCACTTCCCCCTTCTGTGTGGACAACAATGTTGGCAGCATCCCTAACCGCCATCATGTGCCATGATTGCTTTAAAGATCAATTTATGAAGACTAGGAACCTTCTATACCCTGGATAGAGCATGAAGCCTCCATGCAGCTAAAGCAAGATCGAGAACCGAAGCTCACTCAAAATGGTAACTACCTCCAGAACTTGAATTTAAAACTCAACTTGATTAGGTTGCCCAAAGGTGCAATCAAGTTGTGGAGAGGGTTTGGGTAAGAGGTTGTTGAAAGCCCACTCCCCACAATTGTATCCTTCACCATAAAAGGCCTCCGAACCTTTCCAAATAAGCCACCTCATTTCCCACACTATAACATCGGAAAATATCATCAATCGGAATGTTGCTCCTTGACTAGTGCTGATTTTATAACTAAGAATCCCTTTCAAAATCATTGGTGCGTTTTAATTTTGTAAGCTCATACGACCACTTTGCCCCTCCATCTACCTCTCCCACTTTCACTGGCCATCTCCACTACCATCGGCCACCTTGCCCCAAGATGGTTGCCAAACTTTGATCCCCACCCTTGGAGCAATGAATGTAGCCTCTACCAATCCACAAAATTCCAAGCTAAGCAAAACTGACAAACCTCCCATCCCATGCACAAAACCAACCATCTCAACACCGCATGCACTTCCTTCACCTCTGCCATCTTTTTAATCTTATGCAGATCAAGCACCCTCAAATCGAGGACCCCAGGTCCTTGCACTAAACTAGTTGACCAAATAATAGCACCACCACATCAACAAGCTTTAGAGACCACTACTTCAAAGGCACCCCCCAACCTCCACCTTACATTAAGGACAAACCCGCAATCATGACGACAAGGCTCCAATCTTTGACCACTCCCTCCAATGACCCTTCTCTCCTGTGCAGCATGTTGTTCGGAAAAGGCTTCCTTTCTATCTCATTTAAGCAAACTTGCAAAAGGAATTTGCCACCTTTAACCAACAACTGCACCTACAACAAGTCACTTATCCAGCCATGTTGAGAGAAATGCGTAGTGGTTTGGTCCCACATAGTTGAGTGGGACTCTTGTTAATGTGTAGCAATGTTGTAAAAATTGGTAGTCGATATTCAGTCGGTCAAGCCACTGACTAAGGAATATACAATGTGTGGGGGAGTAGTCAAGGAGTCCTCAGTCGAGCATTTGTTAAATATTTAAATATTTTACACACACACATAGAGACACCATATCAAGAAGTAAAATATATTATTACATAAAAGTAAACATATTTAAGTTCAAGGTTATAAAATAAGTTACAAAGTACAAACAATATCAAATTCATTACAAATTTAATAATTAAATTAAGGTATAAACCATTACAAATACATTACCAACGACAGAGCAATATAAACCAAGAATTAATATATGCTTGAATCAAATACATTACAATATATGATTCGGCGATGGAGCGTTTTTGCTTGGTCGGAGAGGAGTCTCAAGTGAAAATAAACAATTTTAGGGGAGTAGTCGAGGGAGGGGATTTAAATGGAGTTTTATTTGACCTAAAAAAAATATATTCCTACATACCTATTTTTCCCTCTACGTAAAAATCGGCCTACTACTCGACCTACTACATTGACTACTCGACCTAGTAGTCAGTGGTGCTGACTATATGCCCGACTATGGGTTATTTAATCGGTAGGGCACCGCATAAGATCACTCGGCCAAGTAGGCTGATTTTTACGACACTGGTGTGTAGTGGCCTATAAACAGGCGTGTACTCCCATATTCCTTTGATAAGAATAACAGAGAAACATGCCCATAGGACACCTCTCGTGGTTTTCTCCCTGCTCTTCATGAGTGGGGTTTCCATGTAAACCCAAGTGTTCATGATTGCTTTTATATTTTGACATCATGCTTCTATGTTGCTTAGATCTTTCAACTTGATATTAGAGCAAGTTGTTCTAAGATTTTATCTTTTGTCCGTATTCGATTCTACTTGTTATTAGGGTTCTATTTGTGCCTTCGATCTCGAGAGAGGAAAACTCCTCTTACAGATCTGAGATCTGAACCCAAGTTTAAGCTTCAGCGATGTGGAATCGTGCATTGTGCATCTTCTTCTGGGTAAAGTCCGTGGCTTTGCTCAAGAGGCCGTTGCCACCGCTGCCCAATTTAGAGGTTCCAGACCGCGTGGTTGAGAAGATCACGAACGAGCTGAGCAGATGGATCAACACGGTGCTTGGCGTTACACGCAAGATAGTGCTTGGGAATGACAAGAAGCCCATGCCCCTCCGCTCCCCCTCTCATTGCACCCTCGACGGCAGCAAAGTGGCCGACGTCCTCCTGTGGCGGCGAAGGAGCCTCTCTGCAACCTCCTTCGTGGCGACGACTGCTACGTGGTACCTGCTTGGCCTTGTTGACCACCGCCTTCTCCCTTTTGCCAAGGAGGGTATCCTTAGCAGACTTGGATCTGGAGATCTGCCAAAAGATGGTGTAGTTCCAGGGAATGTTGGTGAGATTGGAGCCCTTGACGAGGTCCATGGGCTTCTGCTGGAGGTCCTCATCGCCGCACGACGCTATAGAGATGAGGTTGTTAAAGGAGATGTCATGCGTGGCCGTTAGGTAGTCTAAGGCACGGATGGTGGTGCGTGAGGAAGCGAGAGATCGCAACGTGAAGATTGCAGAGAGACTCGAGCGATGCATGAAGATCAAAGTCGCCAACGATGGAGATGTGTTTGCATCAATGGAGCCTGTGTCTTATTTGGAGACCTGCGAACTTTCTTATCTCTTTGTTAGGTTATAGGTTACGTATAAAATAAAGATATGTCAAAAAAAAAAAAAAAAGGATGAAGGAAAAAGAGGAAAGAAAGGAAAAACGAAGGGAAAAGAAAAAAAAAATCCAAAAGAAAAAAAGGAAAAAAGAGAGGAAGAAAAAAAAGAGAAAAAAAAAAGAAAAAAAGGAGTTTGAATTGAAGAGAAGAGTTGGAGAAGCTCTTCTCTAGCTTGTATTATTTTTCTTCTCGTTATTTTCTTCTCCAATACGAGTATGAGAGAATGAAGGGAGTATGAAAGCTTGTTGTAGTCATCCCCATTCAGGAGTCCTTTTTTGTTCCTAAACTACACGTGAGAAACTATAACTCTAGGAGGTCCAAAGTTTCGAGGTCTCAAGAGAGGGAGATGCAGTTTCGAGGTCCTTAAAAGAAGGGCCCATTTTAGGTTTCTATGTAGAGATCCAGTTTCGTAAACTTCAGAGAGGGAGAACCACTTTTCGAGGTCTTCAGATGAAGACCCTTTTCAAGGATACTGAATGAGGAAACACCAGGACTAGGTCTCCAGAGGAGAAGCCATTGCCAGAAGCCAAGGACAATTCATCTCGCCTACAAGCAAGAACCAGTCTAGAAGTTGTGTTCTATTGTATAGAGTGGATTTCTTTGTGTTACAAGCTAAGCATTCCATGTTCCAGCTTGAGGGAGAGTGTTGAGAGAAATGTGTAGTGGTTTAGTCTCACGTAGTGGAGTGAAACTCTTGTTAGTGTGTGGTGGCCTATAAATAGGTGTGTACTCCTCCCGTATTCCTTTGAGAAGAATAATAGAGAAACACACCCATAGGGCACTTCTCCAATGATTTTTTCCCCGTTCTTTGTGAGTGAGGTTTTCACGTAAACCCAAATATTCATGATTGCTTTTATATTTTGATACCATGCTTTCGTGTTGTTTAGATCTTTCAACTAACCATGTTAGCTATTGAACACAACTTTAGAAAATCCTCATTACGTTGCGTCAGTTGGCAACCACAGTACAATCACCTTATCCACCCTTTTGAAGACTATTGGCACCTTGTGTTGGCTCTCCACCAATCCACTTCCCTTACTAGCAAGACACAAATTGTCGATGATCAAGCCCTCCACAAGTGATACGATAAACGTCTCTCAAGATCACACAAAATGCCCAACCATGACCTCCGAAATGAAAACGTCCGAACTATTGATGAAAATTTTCCATGCTGCCAGCACCTTCCCATTACCCTCTCTCCAACCACACTGCACCCTCACCACTCTACACTCCCTCACTCATTGCTCCTTAACCATTCAATATTTTTTTCCAAAGATCCTTTAGCAGTCAATTAAACATGAAAAAAATATGAAATTACAGCTACCTTGGAGATACTCGTGTTAGTGAATGGGGTTTTTGACAATAGCAATGTATGCTATTGTGTTTGAACCCTGAGAGTTAACAAGGATGAAGATATGGCTACTTTGTAGATTTGCCCTTTCTTAAATTTTCTGAAAGTTTAGGATTTTAACATCAGTTCCTAACTTCAAAAAAGTCTAGAAGTTTAATTGCAGAATTTCAAATACCAAGGTAAGTCCAACAATTTCAGAAATTCCAGAACTGTACACAAGTTTTCAGAATTTGCAAGACTGATCAAAGCTTTCAGTTCTTTTCAATTCTGTCCAATAAATTGTAAGTCAGAAACTTTGAGAGATTGCAAGCAATCTCAATATTTCAAAAAGTTAAAGCACAGTTGAAAAGTCATTATTTCCAGTGAGATTAAATATTTCCGAAGTTGTAGTTAAGTCCATTAGGTTGGAAATTTCACTTTAGTTGTGCGAAGTTCAAACTTCAAATTACACCCATCATCTTACTGCGTGACAGCTTGAAACTGTCTGAATTTGTCAATTAGCCCCTATGTTGCAAGTTTGCACATTGGTGCATAACCCTCCAGAGTTGCAAATAGGCCCTTGATTTTCTTTGCATATTAGTCCAATAAATCTCAAGATCTTCTCTTTCACTGCAGACTCATCTGGGGGATATCACTCGCTTATCTCTTGAAGAACATTCAGTATACTGACCTCATTTTGAGGATATCTTTAACTTCTTGAAGAGAGCATTATATGTGCCTGACTGTATTAGGATCAGCACTCCGGCCCATCTATCCACTCTTCTGCTTGAAGATGTGTTTGAGTGCAAGGCAACATATTTCTTTATCACATGCAACAATCTAGAGATTGACAAGTTCTAACTTGAGAGGAGAGCTGTGAGCAAGTTACAGGTTACATGGGAAGTCTATCAGTAGAAGTAAACAAAATCTCATAACTCAAAAAGAATCCTAACCTCTCTTATATAGGGAGGAACGAAAAAAGTAAGAAGCAAGTCTACTAAAGAAATAAAAATAGCAAAAAGATAAAGACATACAACCCCTACCTACCTGTGAATATTGCATTTGTGGGAAAATGTCCAAACCACCCTTTCCAAGAAAAGGGGTGAGACATGAGGGCTTGCTAGACCTCATATATAGATGTATGTGGTTCATTTAGTACTACAACTAGAAATGGTCAACAATATTTTGTAACTTGTACGGATAAAAAATGATGCACCACAAGTCTGAAATCGTTGAAAAGTTCAAAGAGTATCAGGCATTGGTTAAGAACCAAACAGGTAAAAGAATCAAAGTAAGTCGATTAGACTGAAGAGGTGAATACCTTTTTGAGTAATTCAAGGAATGCCTTAAAGAGAAAGAAACCATCCGTGAACTCACGCCCCCTGATACACCACAATTGAATGGTATCTCTGAAAGGCGCAACCCTGTTGAACATGGTACAGTCTATGATGAGCAAAGCAAAACTTCCACTTTACTTCTAGGGATATGCACTGAAGATAGTAGCATAAATACTGGATAGGATTTTGACCAAATCCATCTCTAAGATGACACATGAGATGTGGGTTGGAAGGAAGCCAAGTGTTGAACACTTGTGCATTTGGGGTTGTAAGGCTCATGTTAAGAACATGAATCCAAACAAACTGGGATCCCGCACTACTAAGTGTTACTTTGTTAGGTACTCAAAGGACAGCAAGGGCTATTACTTCTATGACCAGAAACCCAAAGGGTATTTACATTCGGGAATGCTAGATTCCTAAAAGGAGAATTCCTTGAAGCTTAACATAAAAATGAAGGGAACTTATTGAGTCTAGTGAGACCAATGAAGACCTAAACCCATAAGAAAGAGATCAACCAAAGACAAGTGATGCTTTCATTCCACTTAGAAGAAGTTCTAGAGATCCACTTGAACGATATGAATTCCACATCTTAGAAGAGTCTAAAATTGATCCAGCCACATATAATGAGGCAATAAAGGATCATGATGTGGACAAGTGGAGGCTAACAATGCAGTTTGAGATAGACTCCATGCATAAGAATGAGATGTGGAACCTTGTAGATTCTCCTAGCAGGATAAAACCCATTGGGCGAAAATGGATTTACAAAAAAAAGAAGAGTCTGGATGGAAAGGTAAAGATATTTAAAGTACGGCTTGTGACCAAGAGCTACATCCAGAAGGAAGGGGTTGACTATGAAGAAACCTTCTCTCCTATTGCCATGCTTAAATCAATTCAGATTTTGCTAGCAATAGCTGCATACCATGATTATGACATATAACAAATGGATGTGCCTTCCTCAATGGCTTCCTTGAGAAAGACAACTACATGAAGCAACCTAAGGGTTACTTAGTAGATGGTAAGGAAAGAAAGGTGTGCAAGCTAAAAATTCTATCTAAAGACTCAAGTAGGCTTCTCATAATCCCTCTAAAAAAAAAAAGTAAGCTTCTCATAGTTGGAACATCATATTTGATAAGACCATAAAGGATTATAGATTCCATTAAAATCCTGATGAGCCATCTGTCTACAAGATGGCCAGTAGGAGTGATCACCTTTCTGGTGTTACACATAGATGACATTCTACTCATTAGGAATGATGTAGGAATGTTATCCAGTGTTAAGCTCTGGTTGTCTCGAAACAAAGATGAAGGATCTCAAAGAAGTCTCTTATATTTTGGGTTTGAAGATGTTTAGAAATAGAGATAAAAGGATATTGGGATTATCACAGCAATGGTACATAACTAAGGTTAGAAAGATTCCGCATGGGTAACTCCAAGAAAGGCTTTCTATCCTCTAGACATGGGATTTCCTTATCAAAGGGAATGTCTCCCCAAACAATTGAGGAGAAGCAAGCCATGGGTGGATGTCCATATGTATCTACAGTGGGCAGCTTAATGTATGTCATGTTGTGTACATGGCCAGATATCTATCACATAGTGGGAGTGGTAAGCTATTACCAATCTAACCCAGAACAGGAGCTCTAGGCTACTATCAAGAACATTTTCAAACGCCTAAGAAGGACAAAAAACTACTACTTGGTCTTTGGAGATGGGAATCTCAAGGTGTTGGAGTACACCAATTCCGACTTCCAGTCGAATTTTGACCATAGAAAGTCTATGTCAAGGTTCATTTTCTTATTGAACGGTGGTTTTGTGAGCTAGAGAAGCAAGAAGTAGTTAACCACGACTGATTCAACAACAAAAGCCGAATACATCACTACATCTGATGCTACGAAGGAAGCGATGTGGACATGCAAGTTCATTGAGGAACTTGGCATTGTTCCCTAGATACAATCGCTAATCCCACTACTGTGCGACAACATGGATGCTATTGCGTAGATGAAAGAGCCTCACTCTCACCAGAAGAGCAAGCATATTAAGAGAAAGTACCACATCATCCAGGAGATCACCAAGCGTGGAGATGTAATCATCACGAAGGTAGCCTCTGCAGATAACGTTGTTGATCCATTAACCAAAGCCTTAACTAGAGAATCATTCGATCGACACGTATGTAATATAAAGCTAAAAGAGGTTTCAAAATAACTTTAAGGGCAAGTGGGAGTCTGTTGGCTTTTGCATGCCTTGGGCGAGCATTCCGAGTATTATAATATAATTATATTCTTCATCTGTGTAAAAGAATTTATTTGATTTCCAATACATGAATTGGATCCCTTAGTATGAATAGGGTGACGTATTTAGCCAAATCGAATAGACCCGATGTGTGTTTATTCGGATCTAAACGATTTAGAGGATCCAATAGCACAACAAGAAACTATCTGATTAGATCATATGTTTCCGATCTAAGTTGAGATGACAACCTTTTGTAGAGCTTGTCACCTAATTGATGCTCTTGAATGGAGATTCAAGGATTGTCACATATGTTGAGTTAAGGAGTTAACCTAATGAAATAGGAGAAAGCAGAAGTCCTCCAATACTGTCATAGAGAAGGTGTATCCTTTGACCTAAGACAAATATTTCTATTCACAAACATGTGTATTTGGTGAACCATTAATAGATGCACCCATCATAGTGTTAATATTGAAAAGCCAGTGCATGTAGGAAGTGGTGAGAGATGCATGATCTCTCGAAAGGATTGCACAAGTCTATCACATAGGCATATGTAACAAACTGAAGGCATAAGCTCGCTCCGCGTATACGACAAATGACAATTTCACATGTGGTTGAAAGGTCTTGATTAGACTCAAAGCAAGAAGAGAAGATAGACTTTGAAAAAGGTTCTAATCTTCATTATCATCCCAATGATACAAGGAGATGTTAAGAATAATATTATCTGAGGAATGACGAATGGCTAATGGAATTTTAAACCTCAGGATAATATTTTCCTCCATATGTGAAGGATTCATGAATATTCAGAATACTTGATGGGACGTGCCAATTTCCATGTAACCTCAAGCTTCATTATTAGAGTGATGAAACCAATAATGATTTGATGGTTTCCTACTTGTGGCATTTAATTGCACCTAATATGATTAGGTAAAGAATCCAAGTGCTAGATTGTAATTAAGTTATTTTTATGTACTAGATAAAAACATAACAAAGGTTATTGTGGGCTTATCTTGCAAATATCAAGTAGGATTAGGTCCCTACCCTTGGATGGAGATCTAAGAGTTACCATCAAATTAGATTTAGTAATGGAAGCACTACAAATATCTCCCATGTGCAACCTTAATGACTCCACAAGCTCATTAATCCCACTACCTAAAAGAGCCACAGTCATCAGAAAGAGTTGAAGGGTCAATACCATTGTAGCAAGCTGACCAATTGCCTTGTTGGACGACTTGCTCTATAGTAGCAAGTCGACTTGTTGTTGAGTAGGTTGACCTGCTACAATGTGGGGCGACTTCAAGGCGTGGATTTGTGATAGCTGCTCCCCTTCAATAGCAAGCCAACTTATCCTCTTGATTGGTTGACTTGCTTGTACTGCGATGAGTCTTTTTGGCCCTTTTAAAGGGTCGTTTGGCATGCTTTCGAGGAGCGAAGCGAGGGGTCGCTTCAAGATCGCAAATCATTTGTAGATCTCATCTAGGATCGTCTCTCCACAACATGAGGGGTCTCATCCACCCACCTAAAAAAGTGAGTCCAAGGAATTGTTAGGACTTATTCTAGGAGGCGTCATACGTGGGGTACTGTATGATGCCACTCGTAAAGATATAAATTCCTTATACTCATAGGACCCTAGAATGAGAGGAAAATAGTTCCTCCCATGTAGTTCCGATTTAACATATTTTATTTATATTTTCATTTCTCGATTGAGTTTTGGCATTGATCAAATCTTGAAACTCAAAATTTTAAAATACCTATTTTCACGCTCCCACGATGCCCTAGGTTGATTTAATCAAACTCTTTAGGCTTCACACTCTAGGGTGGCATGAACACGGAAACAAATATCTCAATATATCAACGATATATCCATATCCCCAACATGACACATCAATATCACGAGAATATATTTTTTCCAGGATATCGATGATAAATCGTCCATATTAGTAGGTCTTAACCAATATCCCTAAATATTGGGGGATATCGATGTGGTTGATAAGGATCCCATAAAAATGTCTTTTGAGTTAAAGTGTGTTAGGCTTTAGGATTAAAGAACAATACCTAAAAGACCAAACATAGCAGCTAATGAGTTGACTCCTGATGATCTTTGTAATCCACCTTCAAACTTTGGATAGAAACCCAAAGGATTAAATAGTCTACCAAGAGGAGATGATTAAAGACATTACATTAAGGAGCTCAATTGGATGAAAGTGCTTTCTATCGAAATGAATATCTCATAAAACAAGTAATATATCCTTGCTATTGTTGTGTCCATTAAATTGTTTTCAAGTCCAAAGCTTTAGTGGCTCTGGTTTGTAGTTTTTTTTACTTTTCTCAAGTATCTAGCACTTTCCCTTCTTTAATCTCTTCTAATTGTCCATTTTCTCTGTAATTTGAGGTTTTATTCTCTCTCCCTCAATCTCTATTCTTTTTATATGAATTATTTTTTTCTCACTACTACTAATTAATCCTTACCATACATGTGAACAATGCTTAGCTGATGTTTATGCTTATGTTGACCATCTTAGTCAGTCAAATGTGTAGCTAATCCATGCTTATATCTTTTTTGGCTTGCCATTACCAATCAATTCATATCCTACATGAAACTTATGCTAATATTTAGCTCATATTTGATCTTGTATGTCGATTTTTTTATATTTTCTCTATCTATTTCTCATTAATGATCTCATAAATAATACTACTCTTGCTTGGCTCATGATTTGTGTTATTCTTTCTTACTAATGGACTATTAATACTCTTCGTTTTTTTATGATCATTAAAAGTCTGGTTATGAACTTTTGGCTATCTTCATTTTATAGTGAGTCCTCATACTACTTATGATATTATTACCATGTCTTTTATTGTTCCATTTGAATGTTATGAATGTAGTGTACTTTTATCGTGTCATTTAAAATCTAGTTCCAGCCCTTATAGACATTTCTTCATGTGTATAGCAATAATTAAAATCATAATTTTATACACTATCAATAAAATAATAATTTTGTAAAATCATGACACTTTCATTTTGAACCAAATTCTAGGATATCGATGATATACTAGTGATATATCTCTGATATACCCCTTTTTTGACTTATCGATATGTGTCGACATCAACATTTGAAATCTTGGGCAACTACAGTAGACACCGGAAACATCTTCTATAGCCTAGAAACAGACAGATAATTCCAATGATGATGCCTAGGTCAGCAGAAATAGATGTAATGGCTAATGAGTGCCAACACAACAAAGATTGTCTCTCTTAATCCCCCCATCAATCATCTTCCTCGTTTGAATATCCAGAAAGAAAATGTAATGCTCATAAAAAATCACCTTGCAGGAAAGCTCTTTACATAAGCGATAAAAAGATAGTAAACTAAGGGGAAACTCCAAGGCACAATAAAGACTGAATAGACTGTGATTCTGAAAACTAAACATCTCCTACAGCTGTAACAAGAGAGTACAACCCATTTGCCAAACGGATCGAAGTAATGTCTAGAGTCTATCACAGAGAAGTTAGGGCATCCTTCTTACTAATAAGATGATTGAAGGCACTAGAGTCTACCACCCAGGAAGAGGCGGAAATAGTGGCTAGGTGACTGAAGTCCCCATGGCAGCAATAGAAGTTGTAATCTCTTGAAGGGTAGACAAGCTAGAAGCCTAGCGAAGAATCTCCATAAGTCCTACACAATTAGTGACACTAGGAGAAGGGATCCCAGGGGAGACAAACTCCCCCTAAACAATAGTTGCATTAGCCCGACTAGGTCAGTGAAACTTAGCCTAACACTTCCCAAAAGGGTGGTGGTTTCCTTAGTAGTGGATATATAGCTCATATGTACGTCCTCGTCCTCGATCATGTCCACAACCAACACCAAAGCCACCACGCCCTCCAGTCACTACAAATGCAGATGTCTCCGCGGGGGTTGCACCATGAGATCCAATATCAGGAGAAATCTTTTGAAGTCGTCCATGTACCAACTTTAGATTAGGCATTTGCCTAAGTACAAGAATCTAATCTCATGCAGGGAATACTAGGAACGCAACCATACAGGAAGCGATAAACCTACTAATTCTATCTCTGCCCTATCTGCGTATCAGAGCATGATGGCTAAAACACACTAAGCTCCTCGAACAAAGACTCCATCTCTATACAGTAGTCCACAAGGGATCTATCACGCTGTGAAATAGACCAAATCCAACGATAAATGTCGGCAAGGCGAGAATGATTCGACCTCTAAGAAATTTCTTGGCCAAACTATCCCATATATCTTTGGCAACCTTCTTGTAGAGAAGGTTGGCAATTATATGGGGTTCAATGGAATTCATCATCCAATTCATGACCAAGTAATTATCTTGTTCCTAATGCTCATACTCTGCAAACTAAGAACCAGGAGGTGTCTTGGTCAAGATGTAAAACTTCCTTTGTCCACCAACAAAAAAACTTAAATGCCTAAGACCAAAGAAGGTAATTTTAGACCCCATTAAGCTTCATCAAGGTTCCTTGAATGACCACAGAAGTAGATGAAGCCCTTGGCTTGACTTCTACAGAAGTACATGGTCCAAGCGCAGCCATGTTGATGTTAGGAAGCTATATGGTAGAGATCTAATGAAAGATGATCTAAAGAACCATCCACACTAGATAAGAAATCAAGAGACAAGAGCCACTAGAGGCATCATCTAATCAAAGGCACCTCTGGCGGCAATGAAGAGGGAGGCTACGACCTCCAACAATGGTGTTGCTACCCTTTAGGGGTTAGCGATGGACATAAGAAGATCCTAGGATGGCTGGTGATGGCGCAGAGGGGCCTAAGAGGGTCCCAACTAATATGGTAGCAATGTTGGGTGACAAAGAGATTAAGAGGTGGTTCGTGATGATGCTAGGCTTCGCAAGCACCTTAGCAAGTCGCGCGAGGCTACCAAACACAATGGCAATGCTCAAATCGCGAGAAGGACCTTGTTGCGGAGGCACTAGGGCCTCACAACAATCGCAAGGGGGGAACACAGCCTCCCCTGTGGCAACACAAGTTCGCGGCAACAGGGGGAGGTGCTGCTGGTGAAGGAGAGGTTCGACGGCGATGGTGAAGGTCTAGTGAAGGAGAGGTCCAGAGAGAGAAGAGAGAAACTAGGGTTTTTGGTAGTAGTGATACCAGAACTAAGACCTACCATACTCTGATACCATGTTGAGAATGAAAAATAATGTCTTGTACTCAAAAGAAGCCTTAGTCCTCTTTATATAGAGAGACGTACTAGGAAAATTATAGGGAAACCCTAAAGAAATATGAAATAGACAACACTCACAACATAACTCAATATAAAGCTAATTCTAACAATAGTGTCGAGGGTCATGTTATATAGGAGTACATTTAAGTTCGTGTGTCCTTTTCTGTAGTTCTTTATTTCCGTATGGACATCTTTGTAGTTGTTCCTTCATTTCTCTATATATAGAGAGGTAGGGGTATTGAACGAACATTAACACATTACATTCAACTTGGTATAAGAGCTAGCGGTCCTAAACCGCTGGTCTGTACCACTCTTGATTACCATACCTCTTTCCTTCTCCACTAAAACCCTAAACCTAGCATCAAGAGGACCTAGGCTGCAGCCACTGTTGCCATCAGCCTCCCGGCCATTTGGCAGCTACATCCATGATTGGAGCAACACCGTTTTACAGTTGCCAATCACCATGTGCTCCGATTCTCTTCCCTTGGGCACCACCTTATGCTATCGAGTGCCGTTATAGTGATTGACCACCAGAGAAGAGCCCCCGAAGCCCTCTAGCGCCACCAAGGGAAGTTCTCCCACCCTAAACTCATCACTCCTGCCCTGGCGATGCCCCACAATGCCACCTTGGCTCCAACAACGCTCCACAGCGTCACCTCTACATTGGTAAGGAATATGGTGCACTGTAGCATCGCCCAGCACACTGTAGCATGGCCCTGTGCCTCCGGTGATTATTGTTGGGCTGAGTACGACTCCCCTGTGCAGCCTTAGGTCTACAGGTTAATCACATGGGCCTTGTTGCTCGTTTTGCGAGGTTCACATCCTTGTGCATGGGTTTTTTTTATGATTGTTTCTTGGGAGTTCTGATGATCCGAGATCAAAAATCGATCCTATTATTGAGTAAGGGTTTTAGTTGAGGAGATGATGGCTTTTGAGAGTTCGAAGGTGACATCAAAGGATGTCGTAGTGGTTGAGGCTTATAAAACCCCCCTTTTTCGTCCCATAGTGAACTAAATGAGACTAACTATGCATGATGGTCATAGACATTCCTTATGGTTATGGAAGGACATGATAAAGAGCTCATTTTTCTTTAGATAGAACTTGAAGAGAAGAATGGCAAGAATGCCAACCGGAAGGACAATGCAATGGTCTGTGCATGGATCATGAACTCTATTATCCCTTGTATAGGGGATGAAATCATGCACTACAGAACAACTGAGGAGATGTAGGACAACCTCAGAGATACCTACTCCCATGAAAAAAAACTCTACTTGTATTTTCCAGATCTACAGCAAGATGTCATATCTACACCAGTAAAGACGTACCTTATCCCAGTACTACTCGATGTTCAAAGGTCTCTTTGAGAAGTACAATGCATGTCACCCCATCTACACCTGTACCACACAAAAGGTGTACCACAGGGAAGTTGTCCTATAGTTCTTGGCAACGCTAAGACTTGAGTACTCTGTTGCTTTATCTTAGCTACTCACCCTAGCAGAGCTTCCTCGTCTTGAGGACACTTACAGCAGGATGAGTCAGATTGTCATTTCCCTTACCTCTGAGGAATCTACAAGATAGACATCTGCAATGGTCGCAACCTAGGGACATGGACATGCTGTGCCCTCTACCTGAGGAAGGGGAAGAGGGTAGGGTACTTTGGGGAGAGGGCATCTCCCTAGCACTTATTGTGGGAAGCCTGGTTATGAGGAGAGTAGTTCTTGGACCAAGCATGGTCAATCCCTATTAGACCACTAGGTTGTCACTACTAAAGAATAGCTTATAGAGACTGTTATTGTTCCGAAGGCTAATTATCAAAAGTTTCTTCAGTGTCTTTCCCAACTATCCTAGGATACATCTTCTGCTTCTGATACTACTGCCTTTACAACATCCTCAGGTACGACTCTTGTGCTGGCTACACGGGCTAATGATCTCTACAATACAGATTGACTTATAGATTTAAGGGCATCACACCACCTGAGTAGAGACTAGAGACGCTTTCGTTGTCTTCACTCAGTTCCTTCAGGATGCACAATATAAGTGGGTGAGGGGAGGCATTTGTCTTCACTCAGTTCCTTTAGGATGCACAATATAGGTGGCTGAGGGGAGGCATTCTCCCATTACCGGTCAAGAAGAGGTGACGGTTGCTCTAAATATAAGCCTAATTGATGTCCTACTTCTTCCAGATTTTCCAATTAGCTTATTTTCAATCAGCAAAATTACCAAGTAGCTCAATTACCAAGCTATATTTGACGTAGTCACTTATACTTTTCAAGATGTCCTAAGGGGGAAGACGATTGGTGGCGGTTGTGGAAAGGGGAGTCTATCGCCTGATCCAATCTCCTTTTGCTGTTGCAAGTTTTGGTGGTGCTGCTTCTATTGTTAGTTCTCATTTCCAATGGCACCTTCATTTAGGTCATCTTTCTCTAGGCAGGTTTCGTCATATTATTCCCCAGATTTCACCTATAGCTGTTATCAACTGTGATGTGTGTCAACTTAGAAAGAATCACCGAATCACCTATTCTATAAGTCAAAGTCTTAGGTCACGAGAACTGTTTCAATTGGTCTACATTGATGTTTGGGTTCCTAGTCATGTCCCTGATAGGCCAAGTCACCGATATTATCTTGTTATTGTGGATAACTTCACTCGATTATCCTAGGTCTTTCTTTTGAAACAAAAGTCCGATGCTCCATTATAAAAATCTGTATTGGAAATCAAGACTCAATTTGGTACTTTGGTTAAAATCGCCTAGAGTTTGGTACTCAACATCTAAGTGATTTTTATAAATCTAAGGGGATCATTCATCAATCCAATAGGCCCTATACCACTTAACAAAAGGGGGTTGCAAAGCGTAAGCATCGTCATCTCCTAGACGTTGCTCACACTCTATTAATCCATAATAGTGTACCTTCTACCTATTCAGGTGATGTTGTGTTACCTGTGTGCTATCTTGTCAATCAAATGCCTTCTATTTTGCATGAGCAAATTCCCTTACATATTCCATATCTAGACAGGCATTTGTTTCATGTTCCACCACGTGTTTTTGGTTGTGTGGCCTTCATTCACAACTCTTCTTCTAGGCATGACAAGTTAACCCCTCAATCTGCCAAATGTATCATTCTGAGATACTCTCATACCTAAAAAGGGTATTGATGCTATGACCCCATTCATTAGCATCACTATGTTAGCACAAATGTCACCTTTCACAAGTCAATCTCCTATTTCTCCACAACAGGAAGGTAGGTTCATGACATTCTTGATATGGTTCATGACCTCCTGCCCCTGTGAAGGACCTTCCCACCAGTTAGATTTCGTGATCCCCCTCTTGTATATAGACTCAGACCTCCCCCCTCTGAGCTAGCACCAACTCATCCTCAGGTGAGCACAGATGGTTTACAGACTAACGATGTTGTGCCTAGTGATGACACAAGTACTCAACAGGTGGATGACAGTGCCCCCTCTCCTGTCCAGGCTCAGAAACCTCAAGACTAGCCTTCTCCTAATTTAGATCTGCCCATTGCTATGAGAAAAGCACCTCAAAGGTGGAATAGGGGCTTAGAGGTGGGTTTAGGGTGAAAAGGGCTTCCACCGAAGGGTTTCACAATTTTCTACTCTATATCAATCATTACTATTTCCTATATCACATTAACACTAGTTATATTAAAATATATTAACTCCAACATAGTATATCTATTAAAATACATTCACAATATCACATCAACTTCAATATATATTAAAATATACCCACTCCAACACAATATATTCACTCACACCATATCATAATATTAAAATATCACCTACTAACATCACATCACCATACTAATCATTACAACCCACCAACCAAATGCCTTCCTTAACTTAGCCCACTCCCATCCTATCCCAAGTTTGCCCAAACCCACAACCAAACACAACCTTAGGGAATTTGTATCAGCAATTCTGTCATGCTCTCTACCACACAGATTCATACCTCCCATCAATAAGGAATTCTAGATCCGAAATGGCATCAGGCCATAAAAGAGATGTCTACCCTTGTCTCTTGGCACACCTAGGATCTCACTAATCTTCCCCAGGGGGAGACTGTTGTTGGGTGCAAGTAGGTCTTCATCGTCAAGTACAACCCTAACAGCACCGTGGCAAAATACAAGGCACACCTAGTGGCTACAGGCTTCACCCAAACTTATGATATTGACTTTGATGAGCCTAAGGATGTATTCATTATTTATGTTATTTTTGGGGTGTCTATGTAAGTCTCCCAAACCTCTAGTATAAAAGAGATGCTAGGATTTTCTTTTGAAGGTAAGACATTTCTTTTTCTCAACATGATATTAGAGTAGCGGTCCTAGGTCGATGCTTCGATATCCCACCAATTACCCACCCAAAAGATGAACAAATCACCAACATAGAGGTGATTTGATCATCAAAACTTCGATGGAGCACAATAGCAGTGGCAACGACGCCGGAGACAAGCCCCTCAGTGCTACCACTGGTTCCCTACAATTCACCACCACCGACTAGGGGTTTGACGACCCCATTGCCGCCGCCCAGACCGTCGATGGGCAGCAGATCGCCGTCGACAGACCTGCAATGGGCCTGTTGGTAGCCCAGCAGGCCGGCGTCTCCTCCAAGTTTACAATCCCTTGTGGTGTTTTGTGCGTGATGAAGACTATCTCACGCATTGCCCATGTGGTGATGACTGATGAGGCTTCTCTCATCATTGAAAGTCAAGTTTTCCCCCTTAAGCATGATGAGCCTTCTCTTGTGCAAGGAAGATGTGGTAGATCCACAGAGAGCATCAATTTCATATCTAAAGGGACTAGCGTTTGCAGTCCAAGAAGATCCAAGGAACAAAAAGAGGACCAGAGAAGCGTGGATAATCGACTTCGATGCCTCCATTCATCTCACAGGAGATATGGAGAGACTTATAGATCCCTTGGATCCACGTGGGACCAAGGATGTTAGAGTGGCCAATGTAGCCACATCACCAATCACGACAGTTGCACGTGTACATGCCTCTCAAGAGATGTTGCTTGAAGGGGTTCATTGTGCTCCAGAGTTTCCAATGAACATGTTATCAGTGAGTCACATTTGTAAAGATCTTAGATGCCGTGTTGTATTTGCTTGAAGGGAATTTTAGGTACACTTGCTTCATTCAAGCATATGGTAATCAGAACAAGTTTTCTCCTAAGGTAGTTAAATGCATCTTTCTTGGGTATTCCAGGACACAGAAGGGCTATAGATGTTATGACCCGAGCTACAGGAGATATATTGTCACTGCAAATGTCACTTTCCTTGAGAAGGTCCCATACTTCTCAAAGGAAGGAATAATTATACAGGTTGCCTTAAAGGAGACTCAGGTGTACCACCAGAGGTCACATGCTTCACCTAACACTAGGCCTTGTCCCAACTTGACAAACAAGAGTAGTTCAAATGCAGAGGAGCAGTCAATTCCGAGGAGACCAACTAAAGCATGCACACTTCATCCTCTTTCCCAGTATACAAGAGTTGCTCATCTGAAGGATGGGGTCCGTCAGTTTACTTCTGTCATTACTATCATAATGATTCCTAAGGATTTTTCCCAAGCTTCCTAGGACCCTAGATGGCGTGCTGCAATGGATGAGGAGATACAAGCCTTATAGTCACAACAGGCATGAGACTTAGTGCCACATCTTGCTCGTGCTACAGTGGTTGATTGCAGATGGGCTTATACTATCAAGTACAGACCTGATGGGGCAGTGGACAGATATAAAGCTAGGCTTGTTGCCAAAGGCTTTACTCAAACTTATAGGGTAGATTTTTTGAGACATTTTCTCATGTCGCTCGTATTACTTCTGTCAGGATTATTATTTTAGTTGTGATTAGGAGATGGCTTTTACATCAGCTTGATATTAAATATACCTTTTTGTATGATGACTTGTCTGAGAAGGTCTACATGAGACAACCACTAGGTTACAGTTGTCAGGGGGAGCATGTTTATCGCCTGAGGAAGGAAATATATGGGTCGAAACAGAGTCCTCGTGCCTAGTTTGACAGACTAAGCATAGAAATTGAGACGATTGGATTTCAGTGATCTACTTCTGATTACTCAATCTTCATCAGGTAGATAGAGTATGGAGGTCATACCCAAGTTGTTATTCTTGCAGTATATGTGAATGATATGATTCTTACTGGTGATGATAAGGATGGGATTGCTCAGGCCAAGTCCTTGCAGTCGATGTTTGTCAGCAAGGACTTGGGAGAGTTGAGAAACTTTCTAAGGATTGAGGCAATGCAACAAGGATCAGGTTTGTCTTTGCCATAGAGGCAATATACACTCTAGATTCTTCATGAGACAGGTCTGATTGGGACCAAGCCCTCTGGCACACCTGTGGAGTCTCCAGCACATTTCTCAAATGAAGATGATCCATTTCATGAGGACGTGACTCATTACCATAGTACAGTGGGTTGCTTACTCTATCTTACTATCACGAAGCCCGATATTAGCTTTGTGGTAAGCAAGGCAGCCAGCACATGCAGACTCCACGTTACAGTCACTGGCATGCGGTTTGCCTTATTCTGAGGTACATCAAGGGGGGACACCAGGTAGAGGGTTGTATTATAAAGATGGTGGCAACTTAGATATTCTTGCTTATTCTGATGCAGAATACGTTAAGTTTGTAAATGATCGATGCTCTACTTTGGGCTTTGTAGTTTATCTTAGCGGAAATCTAATCTCCTAGAGAAGTAAGAAGCAAAGTGTTGTTGCACGTTTGAGTGCAGAAGAGTATAGAGCGATGGCACAGGCTGCTTGTGAGATTATGTAGATTGTTTCCTTCTGACAAGATCTTAGCATCCAAACTGCTACACTTGTCCCACTTCTCTATGACAAGTCAGCAACTTATATTGCCTCAAATCCGATCTTCCATGAGAGAACTTAGCATATTGAGGTCGACTGCCACTTTGTTCATGATGATGTTCTCACCGGCAAGATTAGCACCCCATATGTCTCATCGAAGCTTCAGCTGGCTAATATATTTACTAAGGCTCTGAAGAAGAGTCTCGATTTCTTATGCGACAAGTTAGGTCATTGGAGAAGAGTGCATTCCAATGAAAGATATTTTTAAGTACTTGGGATCCATTTTCCAGCATGATGGTGGAATTGATGGAGATGTTACACATAAAATTAATGCAGGGTGGTTGAAATGGAGGGGTGCTTCTGCTGTTCTCTGTGATAAGAAGGTTCCTTTAAAAGTCAAAGGAAAATACTATCGAGCTGTGGTAAGACCAACCATGTTGTACGGTTCTGAATGCTGGGCTATAAACTATAGGCATGTACAGAAGATGTCTGTGGCAGAAATGAAGATGTTAAGATGGATGTGTGGTCATACAAGAAAGGACCGTATTTCAAATGAATTTATTAGAAACAGGGTTAGGGTGGCACCGATAGAGGATAAAATGAGAGAGGCCCGTCTAAGATGGTTTGGACATTTACAAAGAAGGCCACTAGATGCTCAAGTTAGGAGATGTGAGAAGTTGGAGGCTGAACCCGCTAAGAGGGGGCGAGGAAGACCAAACAAGTGTTGGAAGGAAACTATTAAGTATGACCTCAATTACTTTAATTTAATTCCTAAAATGGCTGAAAATCGATCTGTGTGAAGGCAAAGAATCCATATAGTCGACCCCACTTAGTGTGGGAAAAGGCTTGGTTGTTGTTGTTGTTGTTGAGCGAGAGTGTTGAGCCTAAGGACATTCATTATTTATGTTATTTTTGGGGTGTCTTTGTAATTCTCCCAAACCTCTCTAATATAAAAAAGAAGGTAGGGTTTTCTTTTGAAGAAAAGATTTTTTTTTTCCTCAAATGGTATCAAAACAGCGATCCTAGGTCGGTGCTCCGATATCTCACCAAATACCCACCCAAAAGATGATCAAATCACCAACATAGAGGTGATTTGATCATCAAAACTTTGATGGAGTGCGGTAGCAGTGGCAGCGACGCTAAACATCTTTGTAGTTTTTCCCTCATCTCTTCATATATAAAGAGGTAGGGATATTGAATGAACTTTTAACACATTGCATTCAACTTATAGTTTCCTAATTGATAGAAGACTCACAGAAAACTCTCTGACAACTGCAATCGATAAAAGAATAGGATGTCACCAACCAACTATGGTTACCAGGGAAGTACCATTAGCCACTTTTATCAAAGTGACTCGTCTAGCGAGTCTAGTCTGATACACGGAATCAACATCCCTAGTGAGATGGGTAGCGGCACCCAAGTTTATCGCCTATCATTCAAGAACGACAGACGTCACATGCACATGCATGTGTATGTCAGAGAGATCGACAATGCAAGCACTTTGAGTACCAGACATATCCTCATTGGACTGAAGAGAAGGGATCCATCCAAGGTAGTAACAGGGAGAGAAAATTACTATGAAAATAATCACAGGAAAGTCGGCAAGTAGGCAATGGGAAGCAATCCCAAGAAGTAGCAACATTAGTACAAGCAGTCGTTAAGATAGACAATACATGGGAAAGGCAATCAAACACAGCAAGAATCATGCGCACATAGAAGCAACATGCACGTGTGACTACCCTCACGCTAAGGCATGCTGCATGGCACTAGGACACGTGTGATAGGGCCCAAGAGCATTCAACAAATAATCACGCGCTATAGCATAAAGCTATGTTGGAGTAGTCGCAATAAGCAAACTGATTGAGTGGCACTACTTAGAAGCATAGCTGGTGCCACTGCTGATCAAGTGACATTGGTGGTGCCACTATTGATCGAGCTGCATTGCCAATCTGTGGTGGTAGTGGTCGACACTGCTAGCAAGGAAGGCTAATGCACGTTTAGATCTTTAGTGTAAGATTTAATGCACAAACAACAATCGATCCTTTAAACCAAGGATCAAAAAATTATTTGGCGATATTTGGTGGGATATTGGAACATCGATCTAAGATTGCCACTCTTATACCAAGTGAAAGTCAACAAAATGTCAGAGCTAAAAAAAACCCTCTTATATAGAGTAAAGGGACAAAAAACTTACAAGCAAGTTCACCAAGGAAATAAAAATAGCAAAAAGACAGACATAAAACCAGTGTTGTCGAGGCGAGCGCCTAAGGCAATGAGGCGAGGCGAGCGGAGGCCTTGTCGCCTCAGAGGACACCCAGGCGGTGGTCTTCAAGCAGGTGATGCGCCTCCTCGACTCAGGCGACGCCTCACCGCCTTATCGCCCATCGCCTGAAGCCCTAATGCGCGCTGTCGCCATCGCCATTGCCATTACCATTGCCAACAGCGTCGACCTCCATCGCCTGAAGCCCTCATGCTTCGGCAGAGGCAACTCTCGACTTTCATCAAGTCTTGAGTCTTGACCTTCGACGGAGCAGCTCGCCTGAAGCCCTAACGCTTCACGTAGGCAATCGCTCCAGCAAGCAATGGTCTTTGCTCCAACAGGTCTTCACTCCAGCGTAGGCAATCGCTCCAGCAAGCGATGGCCAAGCGATGGTCTTTGCTCCAACGATGGTCTTCGTAGATAATATATACAATTATATATAATAGTATTATATAGTATATACTGTTATATATAATAGTATATATATTATATATAATAGTATATATATATATACATAGAAGTATGTATATAATATACTGTTATATATGTATGTATAGATATAAGTATGTATATAACATCATTGTTATATATATATACTGTTCTAAAAATAAGTATAACCTATGTATGATATATGACTTATGTATTATAGTAATTAATAATTGTTCAGTTCAATGACAATTTTGGACTTTTTTTCTACCTTGATTGTATAAAAGCTTTTCTTTACCATTTGAAATTATGTAAAAAAAAATTTAGCAATATAATTCTTATCATTTTCTTTTATTTAAAGTCTCCAACATTGTTATTAAACATGTTCTTATCAACTTGGTGCTATTAAATTGAGTTAATAAGACATATATATGTAAATAAAAAGCGGTCGCCTCAATTCACTCGGGCTGTCGCCTTTTTGTCGCCTCTCACCTCAGGCGATTTTGAACCTTATCACCTCTGTATCGCCTTTCACATTGACAACTTTGCATAGAACTCTAACAATATCCTATCAAATATCCACATAGCAATGAGTTTGATCTTAGAGTTAGAATTAAGACTTCACGATACAAGTCTATAATGACCATCACACTGCTATTTCTCTTGAGAAGAATAAAAAAATATTCAAATGTTAGCACTCACCTCGGGGTCTTCTCTTCTCTTAGGAAGTGTTCTCCACACAAACATAAATCTTCTTTTTTGGTTCTTTTTCCATTATCTTTCAATATTTACCTATTCTAACTTCTATAACTGCCATCAACCATGCTAAAGATTAGAAGCTTTCCTTGAAACTCCCAATATTACCCTTTTACTAGATCCTATTCATCCATTTGAAAAAGAAATGATATTAATCAAAAGGGATGAAATAATTTATGTATGATCTAACTTAATACCTTTTGTGTTGGATGAATTTGCCATTTATTTATATATTTTAACCTCATCTCACCACTATATTTGTAACCATACATAGTGAATTTTCTTGTTGTCATACATAGTGAGTTTTCTTATAGTATCACCAGAAACCACACAATCACTTCAATCTATTGTCCGTGATACCATGCATTAACTTTTGGCATTCAAATTGCAAAATTTAAAGAAAAGTGTTGGATTTTAGGGAAAATATGAACTTTATTGATTTAAAATAGAGGCCTTAGCCCTTTGAGGACCTTGGCATACATAGAAATATACCACACATTTACTAAAAATAACAAGGACCTAAATATGGAAAAACACCTAACACAATCCTATTCCCTATGATTTATTTCCTAACACTCCCCCACAAGTCGAGACGCGGAAGACATCAAAGACTTGGATCCTTAAGGTAGTGGAGATCAACTCTTGTCGACATGGTAGTCTCTTATTTGTGTCTTCAACCCTGGTGTCTTTTCTTATAGTCCTCACAAAGCTAGTTTACGCTTGGTTTCTCTTGAGGTGCGTGAAAGCATTGCCCGTACACTTGAGATCTTGGTGCAGCTCTTGTCTTCCTTGTTTGTCCCACTCATACATATAAGGACCCAAAAGACAAAATCCAAAACTTTTAGGGGTTACATACAAGTACCCCAAAACAAGGGACAAAAAATGTAACCGAACCTAACATGTAAATAACCCCTTTTTTATATCGGATGTTGCTGTCGCAAATAGAGGAGAGGAGAGGAGCCGCACACTGTATCCCTCTTCTTCTCCTTTCCTTTTTTTTTTTTTCTTTGTCTGACGACGCTACAGTAGAAGAGGTCGATGATGGTGCTCCGACAAACCTCTGATCATCGAACCACCTTGGTTCAGTGGCTTGACCTCTAAGGAGTTGAGAGAGCCCCTCAAATCCTCGCTTAAATGAGGTTTGGTGAGCCAAAATAGAGATCCAGATCTCTGTCTTCAGGAGCGACGCTCCAGCCTGTTGGGCTTACCGAAGGAGACTGCGCCAGTTGATGGCTGTCGGACAAGGTGCGGCCAATTGGTGATGGGCCAACGACACACCCTCCTAAGCCTGGCACTAATCGGAGCAGTGGATCAGATAAGGGGGGCATGTTTTCCCTCCATTAGCATTTAAGAAGAGAAATAGCAAACGAAGGAGAGGAAAAAAAGAAATAGATGTGGAAGAAGAAAGAAGTTTGGGAGAGGAGAAAGTCGTAACACTCTATATAGGGAGAGGCAAGGGCACATGGTAGCACAATTAAGTATTTACTAAATATTACCACAACCTAAATATAGTAAACAGCTAATCAAATCACTAATTTGATTTATTTCCTAACACTCTCCTGCAAGTTGAGATGCCAGAGACGACGAAGACTTGGATCCTTAAGGTAGTGGAGATCAACTCTTGCCGATGTGGTAGTCCCTTCTTCATGTCTCCAACCCTGGGTGTCTCTTCTCATATGCCCTCACAAAGTCAATCTACGCTTGGTTTCTCTTGAGATGCATGAGAACTGCGTGTACACTTGACATCTTGAGGTAGCTCTCATCTTTCTTGTTTGTCCCACTCATACACATAAGGACCCAAGAGACAAAATCCAAAACTTTTAGGGGGTTATATACAAGTACCCCAAAACAATGGATGAAAAACACAACTAGACCTAACATGCAAATAACCCTTTTTTATATATTGGATGTTGCTATCGCAAATAGAGGAGAGGCGAGGAGCCCCACACTGTATCCCTCTTCTCCTTTCCCTCTTTTTTTTTTCTGTTCGGCAGCGCTACAGTAGAAGAGGAAGTCGATGGTAGTGCTCCAACAGACCTCTGATCACCGAACCACCCTGGTTCGGTGGCTTGACCTCCAAGGAATCGAGAGAGCCCCTCAAATCCTCAATTAAATGAGATTTGGTGGGCCAAAACAAAGATTCGAATCTCTATCTTCAAGGACAGCGCTCTGATCTGTTGGGCTTGCTGACGGAGATTACATCGGCTGATGGCTGCCAGAGAGGGTGCAGCCAGTCGACGATGGGCCAGCGACACACTCTCCTAAGCCTGGCACGAATTAGAGCGGTGGGGCACATTTTCCCTCCAGCAACGTGGAAGAAGCATAGCAACAGACGAAGGAGAGGAAAAAGAGGAATAGAAAAGGAAGAAAAAGAGAGAAGTTTGGGAGAGGAGAAAGCCCTAGCACTCTTGATGTAGGGAAAGGCAAGGGCATACATGATAACACAATTAAGTATTTACCAAATATAACCACAACCTAAATATGGTAAACAACTAATCAAATCACCAATTTGATTTATTTCCTAACACTCCCCTGCAAGTCGAGACGCAGGAGACGACGAAGACTTAGATGCTTAAGGTAGTGGAGATTAACTCTTGTCGACGTGGTAGTCCCTTCTTCGTGTCTTCAACCTTAAGTGTCTCTTCTTATACACCCTCACAGAACCAATCTATGCTTGGTTTCTCTTGAGGTGTGTGAGAGCACCACCCATAATTTAAACATCTTGAGGTGGCTTCGCCTTCCTTCTTCCACTCAAACATATGAGGACCCTAAGTTGGTGATGAGGCCCTATCTTGTTCATGACATGAAAGGGTCGTTGCCTCCTATTGGCTTGCTGCAAGAGAGAAGGTCCAGAGATGAAGTCAGAGATGGCTCACTGGAGAGAAGCAACCGAAGAGGAGCTGGAGATGACTGATCGTCACTCCTCTTCTCGTTCTTTTTTTTCTCTCTGTCGATCGGCAGCATAGTAAAGGAGCATGACAATGCTCCAGCGAGTTTGAGGGAGGACCGGACCACCTTGGTCCAGTAGCATGGCTCCTAAAGAGTAGAGTAGGGCCCTAATCAAACGAGGTTTGATAGGGCAAAACTGAGATTCGAGCCCCATGGCTCGTAGGCAGTGCTCGACGAAGAGCCAACTCTCGCCGGCACATGGCTTGCCAAAGGACCATTAGAGGTGGTCAATCTAGTCGCTAGGGCTTCGACGACCACCCCACTAGTGCTCCCTCACCAAACGATGACCGGAGGTAGCACCGGTGGCCCTTTTCCCTCCAACGATGACAACTTGAAGCAACAGCAGTAGGAGAAAAATGAAGGGAAAGTAGAGGAAGAGTTGGGGAGAGGAGAGGACCTCTCAGGTGGCTCGTCGGAGGGCCTCCCCCCTCTAGGGTTTCGTCTCCCCTCTTCTTTTCTGTTTTCCCATGGGATCAAACCTGCTCTAATATCAAGTTGGATTTTAGGGAAAATAGCGAGTTTATTGATTTAAAATAGAGGCTTCAGCCCTTTTTATATAGAGAGAGGGCCTTGGCATACATAGAAACACACACATTTACTAAATATAACCATGACCTAAATATGGTAAACAACTAATCAATCACTAATTTGATTTATTTCCTAACAAAAAGAATGCTAGAAAAAGGTGTTGAACTTACCAGCCATCCTTTCCTATTTGCCCTTTGCATGGCCATGGCATAAAATCTTCAACAACCAAGCGTGGATATTGGCTCTACAAATATTATAATTCTTAGATAAAGGACTTAACCTTTCTATCAAAATGATAAAAGGACTTAAAGGTGGGTCAAGATACCTGGTTAAAGGTATGAATTTCAATCTTTGAAGCATACTTCTCCACAATCTTCACAACACATTTAAAAATAATTAATTTACACAAATATCAAAGAATAATTTAGGAATTTTAAATGGAAATTTGTGTCTTTATACCTTTTGTGTATCATCATGAGTATTGAATGAATTCATCAAAACAAGCGGCACGTTGCATCCATACTTGGCATTCAGGACCTAGGATGTGAAGCATAAAGTGAGACAAGGATATAAGAAACCATGAATTCAATCTGTTAAGCTAATATCAAAGTTCTTGGATTTTCACCTCAATCTGAATGACAATCAGATCAAGAAATGTCAGGCCATTTCTAACTTCAATAACAGACCTACAAAGATAAAAAGAAAATGGAATATATTCACAGAAACATATAGCCGGTTGAGAGGCTAACAGCTAAAAGATATCACAATCAAAATACAGAGTGACACTAAATCAGGACTTTGTATGAGGTGATGAATTCAAATAAACCATCAGTGCTTGATGTAGAGCGATTTCAGATATAACTTACATTTAAACCTACATGTTGGGGATGGTCAAAGCTAGCAACAGAATGATTTCACCCTGTTGAGAGAAATGAATGTTGGTGTTAGGTAATTGGATAGTGTGTGAGATCCAATAACAAATAGTTTAGTATAGGAGTGGGAAAAGGAGAGATGTCCGGTGCCCTATAAAAGAGCCTTTGTACCCCCCATTTATCCTTAAGAAGAAAGATTCAGAGATCACGCCTATAAGGACGCTTCACCCATGATTTTCTCCCCAATTTTCGTGAGAAAGGTTTCGATGTAAAACCCAAGGTTGTGATTGTGATGCTTTTGATATTGTGTTTATTTTATTCTACTTTTATATTCTTACACACCCAACCAAGTCTATCAAGGCAGGAGACTTAATTTGCCAAGGCAGCACCTTTGCCTTGAGGAAAGTGACACCATTGAGGCACATGTCACGCAAAATGAATATTCTAGAAATCTATGAAAATCATGTAAAGCCTAATCCAACATCAAGTAACTATCTCCATTTGGAGACATACATGGGTAGCAATACTTAATGGTTCATTCAACTGGTCTACTACAATGCCATGCCATCTACCGAAGAAATGGAATCTGCAAGAGTTATTAAATAATTAACAATAAATTATTTAACAATAAATGCATCAATAAGTGTACCAAGGCATCCCAAGAAATAATGTGGTTCAGTGCCCGATGGAAAAGAAACCCAAGGCTAGATTTCTTCCATTGTTTCTTAATGAAAATTAGTACTACAAGGCTGTGAAGATAGGTCCTACTTACTCTCACAATTCTTTTTTTGGCTTAAATAAGTATATATATAGAAGAGGAGTACCCAAGATAAGTGGCCATCTCTTTATGATGATTTTTTTTTTTTAGAGGAATCTCTTCATGATACTTTGGACATAAAACCAAGTAAAAATCCCTCCAACAAGAACCAGAAAATTGTTTGAGTGGCTCAAACATTTTCCATGTAATAGCAAGATCCCCTGAAGACCCAGCATCAATCTCTAGCCATAATAATTTTTTTAAGGTAAATGTGTGGGCTATGGGATTTGATCTCATGGCTTCTTGGAATTTAATGGAAAGTTTTACCACTGAGACAACCCCTTGGAGGCACTACCCACAATAATGAACATAATATTACCATCAGATGCATCCTTTTGCCCCAGATAGAAAAAAATATGGCAAAAAGTTATGCAGGAAGATTCATCAATCTGATCTAATCACTAGCAGCTAAAGCTTCTCTTGCAAAATTGCGTCCAAGACTAAAAATGATTATGCACAAAAGGCATATGATGTATCTATGCTGCCGTGCACAGCACCCCCTGTTGCCCAGTGGCAGAGCTACAGATTTTTGTTAGTATGGAACCATAGTTGAGAAAAAAAAAATCATAAATATTATAAAAGAACCATTTAATGTATAAACTCAAAATAAAGTTGCCATTTATCTTGAATTTAGTTTTATAAATTTATCTATTATCAGCAGTTCAATACATTATATTTTGTTTGATCACAAAAGCAATATACAGATCTAACATACATGTTAAGTGTCCAAAAGTTAAAGCTGGCACCTGCCCACCCTAACAAAACATCGCTCCACCACTGATGCTGTCTGAATACCTTTTAACACCAAATGCCCTCTATGTAAAATCCAAACATTCAACAGAGCTGTCATCTATAAAACAACACAGCAATAGTTGCGAAGGACATCCTACTGCATCAACACTTGTAAGCCCTCTCCATACCAAAAAAAAAAAAAAGCCAACTATCCAACAAAGCTCCAAGAAGCAACTGCATATATCCGTAATCAGTAAGAAATCCTCAAGATGGCAATCCAACGCGCCAATATGAAACTTGGGGGTCCAAGAGCCTATAGCATGACCACCCCCACTTGACCATAACTGAAGCTATGGGTTGTGGAGCTAGAGCCAAAATCTGCAGATAGAGCTCTGTTAGGACCCCTTACTCGAGAATTAACTCATTTCCATCACCCAAAAGATGCCTGAAAACCTGTGCTGACAATGTTAGCAACCTAGAAGGCCCCTTCCAAGAGATGAACTCCAAATGATGAATTCTCCAACTCCAGTCTAAAGATCCTCCCCTAGAAACAACATTCCAATGGGATTGCAATCTACTCATCAACTTGACGACTCACTTGGAAAGGAGTGCAGGAGAAAAGAGAAAAATGAAAATGAAAAAAAGAAACACCCAATCAAGCGTTTTATACATGTTGTCCCAGGCTAACAAGAATACACCAGAACCTTTGCTGCCAGGCCCTTCAAGAACAATCTACAGCGGGTGTCATTGGAACATGGACATGAAGAAAATAGGCAAGGATGAAAAAGAGTCCCCTTCTCTTCTCTAACAAGACAGAACTCCACTCTTGAAGACATCATTCTATCCTGGCCAACATGTCAACTGATAGTTGTCAATATGGGCTCCTAAATCCCCTTGCTCAGCAACAAATGTACTCCATAGCCCGAGCAACTCCAACCATGGATAGATCGCAAATTGAAGCAAGCCACAACCCAGAGAACAAAGGTGAACTTTGATCCATTTACTAGAAGACTATATCACCCAAAACAGATCTGTATAACCCTCAATGCTGAAAAAAAAAATTTGTTTGCATACTCTAGCAAAACAGGACAAGGTTGCCATGTCGACAGTGTGTTATAAGGCCACTAAAAAGTCTTGAATAGGCCCTAAAGGCTTACTTCCACAATTCTCTAGTTGTGAATGATTCGAACACATGAAATACTAAATGGGCCCTCGTAGGATCCAATAACCCATATAAGTTTATGTTTTAACTCTATATACAAAATAAATTTATGAAATGTTCAATCTAGAAAGTTAACCTTTGAGACCATCAGAAGATTCCACAATATATTGTATCTTTTAAAAAAAAAGAAAGGAACCATAATACCACATTGGATGCAATTTTGAGGAACTTAAGCTTAGATTAGCTAGTACTAAAGTATGCAACAATATCTTTATTGTTTAATAGAACACAACTATATTAAAAAGTGTAGCAACAGTACAAAAAATCAGGGCATCTTGTAAGGTAATGCAAGAAAACTATACCACATTTCACATTTGTGAAAGTATATTTTGATAAATAAAAGCTGATAAAATATGAAAATTTCAAGGGCTTATTGGTGTCAGAGGCTTTTATTGTCTATTTTTTTGCAACTATGTTATTTCCTCTTTTTTACTTTTCCTATTTTTCTACCTTGTACATTCTTGGCCAATATTCGCCTATGGTTGTTCACAAGTGCTCAAGTCATGGAAGTTCTGGTGGAAGCACGTTTGGTAGGTAATATTTAGTTCTTAAATCTCTTCGTTCCATGAGTGTGCTGTCAAAAGTATGATAGGAGAAGATATCCCTCATTTATAGGAAATCTCCAGCATCCATTCCATGGGCTCCTGCTAGGATGATTGAGTTTGGCTGGCAGGTGGCTTTGAAAAATTAGTGCAAAAAGTGTATAGGCTTCTACAAGGGGAATTACCTGGGGTCGGCACTTAATTTTCCAAGAGCCGCTGTCTCATATAGAAGCAGAATTACCAATGAAAGTTCAAAATTTTTATGCCCACCACATTGAGCAAGAATTGTTACAAATGTCTTCAGGAGCTGATCGGCTACAAGCACAGAGATGGCCTGCTCATTCTGTTGACAACATTGAAAAGAATTTGACCATCATTTCTTTTATTCCCACTGGTGGGCTAATAGCCACATCAGTTGAATTGATTGTTAGAGAATTAGATCAAAGATATTTTATGATTAGTCAAATTAGGCAAGGTTATTTTGTTTTATCACTTTCTATTTTAATTAGGATTTAATTTTGTTGAGTGAAGAGTTGTAGTGAGGCTTATTTTAGTCCCACATTGTATGTGGACAAATTTGTGAGGAAAGTGTGTTGGAGAATGTGGGTTGGTGTTTAGTGTTACATCTTGAGATATGGTTTGTTGGAGTGCGTGATGGCCTATACAAAGTTTTAAAAAATGCGAGGCAGTACTGAGGCGGTTTGCCTTCATCAAGGCGAGGCGTAAGCCTCGAAGCAGTCGAGGCGTAAGCCTCAGGTTTTGAATAAAAACATAAAAAATTGATATGATATATACTTGTTAAGTATATATACATACATATACATACTTCTATATATACTATACACACATATATAATAATATATATTATATACAAACTTCTATGTATACATACATATATAATAGTATATATTATATATATAGTTCTACGTATACATACATATAACAATATATATTACTGCGCTAGAGGGTAGTGGAGAGGTGGAGCAACTTGCTGGAGGGCGTTGGAGCCTGTGTTGGATTGGAGCGAGGTGGAGCAACCTGCTAGAGCCTGCCTGACCTGCGCTGCTTGCCCTAGAGTGGAGCCTACGCTACTCGCGCTGCTTGCGCTGGAACCTGCACTGCTCGTGCTGCTTGCGCCGGAGCTAATGCGATGCAATGGAACGAGCCTGCAACTGGAGGGTGCTAGAGGGCGCTGGAGAGGTGGAGAGGCTGCTGGAGGGTGCTGGAGCCTGCGCTGGACTGGAGCGAGGTGGAGCAACCTGCTGGAGCCTGCCTGCCCTACGCTGGAGTGGAGCTTGCGCTGCTCGTGTTTCTTATGTTGGAGCCTACGCTGCTTGTGCTGGAGCCTGCGCTACTTGCACTACTCATGCTGCTTGCACTGGAGTGAGCCTGCTTGCTGCGCTAGAGTTGGCGCGATGCGGTGGAGGCTACGCAGAAGCTAAACCAACCAAGGCAGCGCCTCGGCAAGCTGAGGCGCACGCCTCACAGACCATAGCTGAGGCTATAGCCTCGAGGAGAAATCAACCCGCCTCGCCTCGAGGCGTACACCTCACGCGCCTCGAGGCGTGATTTTTAAAACATTGGACCTATAAATAGCCATGTACCCCCACCTATTCCTTTGAAAAGAATAATAGAGAAACTTGCGCCCATAAGACGCTTCTCCAGTGATTTTCTCCCCACTCTTCATAAGTGCAGTTTCCACATAAACCCAAGTGTTCATTTGATTTCCTTTATGCTTTTGATATCATGCTTCCGCATTATTTATATTTGTCAACTTGATATCCGAGCAAGTTTTGATCTTGGGTTTTATCCTTTCTTTATTGAAAATATTTTCTCTATCATTTATTCTGGAGATATTGTTTACCATTCTAAAAGGGGGAGATCAACATAAAGGAGGCATGGGTTCTTCCGAATCCTAAAGGAGCAGAGGAGATCATGATGGTCTCGTGGAGGCCCTGTTGTTCGAATGAGGCTCCTCACGCGAGATCACGCAAGGGAGAGGAAGTCTGCTACTGGAAACGACGATCGGTCAGCAATGGGTCGTGATCTACATTGAAGAAGACGAAGATCTCGACAAGGCATTGAGATCGAGCAGAGCAAGGGAGCCCAAGCAACAGGCTAGCACCACTACTAGGCAGGGGTAGCGTCATTGGTGCCACTCGTCACCAAAGCCCCCACCTCCAATAGTGAGAGATGGCAATGCGGAAAGATAAAAAGGGCGTTGTAGCCCCTCAATGGCAGCACAGTGTTGCTCGCAGTCGACACTGACCGCTTAACGAAGACCATCTTGAAGTCCCCCCCTAGGTGATGGGGAAGAAGGGGAAGAGGACAAAGAGAGAGAAGCAAAAAGGAGGCGAAGCTCGCAACGAGGTTGGCGATGCAGTAGATGGGTGGGAGATCGTTGCTTGTTCGACAACAAGGAGTCGAGTCCCTATGTAGATGGCTGCATGCGGAGAAAGCGAGGAAGGAAGAAGGCGGCAATGGAGATCTAGAGTATCTCACCGGAGATCTGGCTCGTAGCTACTGTTGACAAGGATGAAAAGAAGACGGGGATGACCCGCGAAGAGAGCGGTGGAGGTTTCGCGAGATCACGCAGAGGATATTTAGGTTTCGCAAGATCGCACAGAGGATATTTGAGTTTTTCTTTACTTCTTCGCTTAAGTTGGGTTTCAGTGGTCTTTTGAGACCTATTTAGCCTCGATTTAAAAACAAAAGGGGGAGAAAGGAACAAGCATGAAGAAATAAAAAGGATAGAAGGAAGTTTGAAGAGAGAAAAATATATTAAAAAAAAGAAGAGAAAAAAAAGTAAGGAAAGAAAAAAAAAGAAGAAAAATGATGAAGAGGAAAATTAAAAAAAAAAAAAAAGAGTGAGAAATTTTTGAGAAAAAAAGTATGAATGTTTATGAGAAGAGGGGGAGAAGCTCTTTTTTATTTTGATTGTATTTCTTCTCGTTATTTTCTTCTCCCATATGAGTATGAGAGAAAGAGCAGTGTTAGGCCTATTATATTCATCCTTCACTCGGAAGTCTCTTTTGTTCTTGGACTCCACATAAGAAACTATTAACTCTGAGAGGTCTAAAGTTTCTAAGATCTCCAAAGAGGGAGATCCTTTTTCGAGGTCCTCTAAGAAAGGGCCCAGCCAGTTTATATGTGATAGATCCAACTTCAAGGTCTTTAAAGGACGACCCATTTCAGAGATATTGAATGACGAGCCACCAACACCAGGTCTCTAGAGGAAAGGCCTCTTGTCAGAACCAACTACAGTTCGTCCAATAGCTCCAGATCTCGCTAACCAGTCGTCATCAGCACACCCACCTACAAGCAAGAACCAGTCCACAGAGTTGTACTCTGTTATGTAGAGTGGGTTTCATTTTTTGTACAAGCTAAGCATTCCATGCTCCAGCTTGAGGGGGAGTGTTGGAGAATGTGAGTTAATGTTTAATGCCACATCTTGAGATGCGATTTGTTGAAGTGTGTGGTGGCCTATAAATAGGTGTGTACCCCTACCTATTCCTTTGAAAAGAATAATAGAGAAACGCCCATCAGACGCTTCTCCCATGATTTTCTCCCTGCTCTTCGTGAGTGGGGTTTCCACGTAAATCTAAGTGTTATGCATTGATTATTGCTTTGATATTTCATGTTTCCGCTTTATTTTAAATGTCAACTGAATGCTTGCCTATATAAGGCCCATATACCCCACAGTTTATCTTTGGGAAGAATAGAAACATCTCGCCCTATAGGGGCATTTTCCCGTTATTTTCTCCTTACTCCTCATGAGTAGAATTTCCATGTAAACCTAAGTATTTCTATTATTGTGCTTTGATATTATTATATGTTATTATTCTGCTTTTATTTATTTATTAACATCGTATTGTTCTTGGATTTTTTTATTATTATTTTGGATATTATTATTTGTAGGCCGCAATCAACGGTGTCGATGAATGCAAGATTGCAGAATCACAAGGGCATTGCAATATCGATGAAGGTGAGGCATCAATCTCATGTACTATAGTAGGAATTGAGGCAATGCTATAGCATGATCCCGAGTGCAAGGTAGCAGTAGCAGAAACAAAGGAGAAGAGGCGATCGTGAGATCACGTGAAGGAGAAGATTGAAGCCTACAACCTCCACGCAAAGTTGACGTGAGGATGAAGAAGCAACGTGACATCTCTGAAGCAGCTTGGCCATTGTGTGATCTCATTGCCATCACCATCTCCTCCCAACACCAGCCTAGCGACGCAAGATCTCTGAAGGTGCCACGCAATGAAGAAGCCATGATGAAATCTACGAAGATGGCAGCGATCATGGCAGCAGCGAGGGAGTTGTACAAGCGGCGAAAAGGCTAAAGGAGGAACGAAGAGACCTCCACCGTATCTCTTGGGTTCATTTATACCTTGGAGATATTTTGGTACCGTTGAGAAAAAAAGAACATCTTATTCATCAATAGAAACCCTAACCTCTCTTTTATATTAGAGAGGTTTAGGAAAAATACAAAAGCACCCCAAGAATCATAAAAATAACAAATATGCCCCTAGTCTCAACACACCCCCTGAAGTTGGGGCGTAGATATCTACAAGACCTAACTTGTCGCATAGAAAATCCAAGCGCTTCTTCAAAGATTTAGTAAATATGTCAACCAACTGAAGCCCTGAAAAAACATATGGGGTGGTAATCCTGCAATGAGAACGGCATCACGAACAAAGTGGCAGTTGACCTCAATGTGCTTAGTCCTCTCATGAAAACCGAATATGAGGCAACATACGTGGTGGACTTGCCACAGAGAACTGGAACAAGTGTAGTAGTCTAAGCATCATGATCCTGTAAGAAGGAAACTACCCACATAATCTCGCAAGCCACCTGTGCTATCGCTCTATACTTAGCCTCTACACTTGATCGTGCCACAACGCACTGCTTCTTACTTCTCCAAGAGATGAGATTCTCCTTAAGATACACAATAAATCCTGAAGTAGAGCGACAATCATTTATAGACCAAGCATAATCTGCATCTGAGTCAGCAACAATATCTAGATTCCCGTTATCTTTGTAATACAGTCCTCTGCCTGATGTCCCCTTGAAGTACCTCAGAATGAGGCAAACCTTATGTCAATGGTTGTAACATGGAGTCTGCATGTGCTGACTGGCTCTGCTCACTGCAAAACTAATATCAAGCCTCGTGATAGTAAGATAGAGTAAGCATCCCACTGTACTGCAATAACAGGTAATATTCTCATATAATGGATCCTCCTCATCAGGTGAGCGTGCAGGTGGCGGCTCCACAAGTATACCAGACGACTTAGCTCCAAGAAAGCCTGTCTCCTAAAGAATCTAGAGTGTATACTATCTCTGTGAAAAGAACAGGCATGTCTCCTGTCACAGCCTCAATCCCCAGAAAATCTCAGCTTTCCCAAGTCTTTGGTAATAAAAGTATACTGCAAGAAGGACTTGGTATGGGCAATTCCATCCTCATCTCCAATAAGAATCATGTCATTCACGTACGCTGCAAAAAGAACAACACGTGTATGCTCTCCACACTTAGTCTTCCTGATGAAGACTAAATGATCTGAGGTAGAATGCTGAAACCCAATCTTTGCTATCTCCATACTGAGCCTCTCAAACGAAGCACGAGAACTCTATTTCAAGCCATATATTGCCTTTCATAGGCAACAAATATCCTCCCCCTGGGTGCTATAACCTGGGGTTGTCTCATATACACCTCCTCAAATAAATCACTATATAAAAAGGCATTTTTAATATTAAGCTGATGTAGAGGCCATCTCCTAATCACAACAACAGAAATAATAATCCAGACAGAAGTAATATGTGCTACAGGAGAAAAGGTCTCAAAGTAATCTACCCCGTAAGTTTGAGTAAAGCCCTTGGCCACAAGCCTAGCTTTATTCCTGTCAACTGTCCCATCCAGTCTATACTTGATAGTGTAGACCCATCTATAGCTCCATTAGGGTAAGGTACTAAGTCCCATGTTTGTTGTGATTATAGGACCTATATCTCCTCATCTATTGCAGCATGCCATCTAGGATCACGAGAAGCTTGAATAAAATCCCTAGGAATTGTAAAAGCAGTAATCGCTTAAGCAACCTGAGAAACTCCATCCTCAAGATGAGCAACACCTGTGTACTGGGATAGAGGATGGAGCAGACAAGCTCTGCTGGGTCTCCTCAGAGATGGCTACTCCTCAGTGTTTGAGGTACTCTCATCTGCCAAGTCAGGACAAATCCTAGTGTCTGGTGAAGGATGTGGCCTCTGGTGATAGATCTAAGTCTCCTCTAAGGCGGCTTGCATAGATGTTCATTCCTCTAAGAAGTATGAAATCTTCTCAAAGAATGTGACACCTGTAGTGACAATGTATCTCCTGCGGCTCGAATCATAACACTTATACCCCTTCCGTGTCTTGGAATACCCAAGGAAGACACATTTGACTACCCTAGGAGAAAACTTGTCCAGATTTCTATGTGCCTTGACAAAACAAGTGCAGCCAAAAATCCTTAAAGGTAAGGCAAACAGCCTGTCACAATCTGAATGAACCACCTAAATGAGAATATGCCCGTGAAGAACAGATGAGGGTACCGGTTGATGAGATAGGCAACAGTAAGTATGGCATCCCCCCAGAATTGCTTAGGAACCTTCATATGAATTATCAGGGTCTTAGCAATATCCAGAAGGTGTCAAAGTTTACGCTCAGCCACGTCGTTTTGCTAGGACATGTGAGCACAAGATGTCTGGTGGATGATGCCCCGAGAGGAGAATAGACTCTGAACATCTCGCTGCATGAACTCTAGAGCATTATCACCGTGGAAGACTCAAACTGTGTTATCATACTGAGTCTAAACCTCTATCAAGAACTGCTGAATAACATGGGGAATCTCTGAACAAGCCTTCATCAGGAAAACCCAAGTAAGATGGCTATGATCATCCACAATAACAATGTAGTATCTATGCCCTCCTGGAGTAGGAACTCTAGTTGGCCCCCACACATCACAATGGACTAAAGAAAAGGAAACCAAGCTTACTCCAACATCCCTTTATGGATAAGTGCTCTGATAGTGCTTCCCAAGATGACAATCCTCGCACTGCATAGTCAAGGTGTCCGACAGGTCGAGATACATCTATCGCATTTTCTTGAGTGATGGGTGCCCAAGTCTCATGTGCCATAACCAAGGGTCAATAGTATGGAGGTCGCTCCTGCAAACAGGGTGGGTATGTCCTAAGTCATAAAGGCCACCTCTCTCTATCCCCCCACCTATGATATCTCCTGTCTATTGATCCTGGAAGTAGCAATAGCCCTCATCAAATACTACTTAGCACCCAAGATCTTTACAGATACAACTCACTGACAACAAGTTCATTAGGCACTCCGGAGCACAATGAACCTCATCAATCACAATGCTCAGGGAGGTGTGCACATGCCCAACAGCAATGATGGATGACGTGGCTCTATTAGCCACTTTGACATCCTTGATTCCTCGTAAAGCCTTGGGATTCACTAGTCGCTCCATATCTCCGGTAAGATGGATCGAGGCATCGGAATCTATAATCCATGCTCTGCTGATCCACTTCTTCCTTGAATCTTCTTGGACTGCACATGCAAGTTCCCCTAAATCTGAGTTTGACTTTTCTAGTAGATCAAACTCATCATCTTGGCATGAGAGAAGGCTCATCATGCCTGAGAGAGGCATCTTAATCAATGGCAAGAGGACTCATCACCACGAGGGTAACGCATGAAATAGGCTCCAACACGCGTAAGAGAATACAACTCCAAAACCAAAGTCGTGATTCAACCTTAGAATCTGGTTGCGGTTCCTGCAAGTTTGCCCACAGTGGCAACGAGTACCACAAGACTCCTCGTACGGCCAGCAAACCCCCACTACCTGGCGGCGACAACAGAGCCCCCCACAGGGGGGCGACGTACCCCTCCAACGACGGTCATGCTACCTGCTGCAGCCCCTATGGGCGACGTTGCTACCCAGCAGTAGCAGTAAGACCCCACACAGGGCAACCTCTTCCAGCAATGGCAAAAGGCTAGCGGCAACGCTGGGAACCCTATTCCCAGCATCGTTGTTTCTGCTACCATACTTCATCATGATTTTCGATGATCAAATCTCTTCACATTTATGATTTAATCATCTTTTAGGTGGATATTTGGTAAGATATCAAAGCACCGGCCTAGGACCATTGCTCTGATACCATATTGAAAAAAAGATAACATCTTATTCATCAATAGAAACCCTAGCCTCTCTTTATTAGAGAGGTTTGGGAAAAATACAAAAGCACCCCAAGAATCATAAAAATAACAAGTACGCCCCTAATCTCAACAAGTACTAGTGCTATTTTTGCCCCGTAGTTTCTTTTTATACCTTTAATGCTTTTTAGCATTGCAACTAAAAGGAAGGGGGAAGGAATTAAAAAAAGAGAAAAGAAGAGGACATCATTAGAAAAAAATTGAGAAAAAAGGGAAAAAGAAGAAAAATAGAGAAAAAATATAGAGAGAAGAAAAGAAAAAAAAGTAAAGAAGAAAGGAAAAATAAAAAAAAGATGACACTAAGAAGAAAGGCGAAGCTCTTCTCTATTTGATTTTCTTCTCTACGAGTATGGAAAAAAAGGGAAGTGTGTGAACCTCTTTGTATATCCCATACAAGATTGTTTTCTTTAGGATCCCTACATGAGAGAAGCTCTTTTCTTTTAGACCCTACATGAGAGAAATAGAGAATTCGAATATAAAAGAGACCACTCTCTAGGTCTTTAAAGGAGAGACCTCTCTTTGAGTTTTCGTGTGATAGAGGTCAAGTCTCTTAATCTCCATGAGAGATCCTTTTTAGAGTCTTCAAAATGGGAGGCACAGGCACTAAAGCTAGCTTTAGCGATATATCTCCAGACTTTGACCTACACCTACCTATAGGCAAGAACAAGGATGTTGGGAAATTAGTGACCCAGCAGTATTAGTTGGAGTCTCTTTGAGTGTTGTATTTTTTGTTTTGTAGAGTGAGGATTTCTCTTATACAAGCTAAGCACTTCGTACTCCAACTTAAGGGGGAGTGTTGAGTAGAGAGTTGCAATGAGGCTTGTTTTAGTCTCACATCGTGTGTGGATAAAGTTTGTAAGAAGAATAGTTACCTATATAAGGTCCATGTACCCCTTAGTTTACTTTAAGAAGAATAGAAACATCTCGCCCTATAGCAGCCTTTTCCCATAGCTTTCTTCATGCTCTTCATTGATGGGGTTTCCACGTAAATCCAAGTATTCTTATTGTTGCACTTTGATATTATTGTCTGTTATTATTTCACTTTTATTCATTTATTAACATGGTGTTGTTCTTGGGTTTTTTATTATTATTTTGGATATCATTATTCGTGGGCCAATCATCGACGTCGATGAATGCAAGATCGCAGAATCACAAGGGCATTGCAACATCAATGAATGCGAGCGAGCGATCGATCACGTCGATCTCTCGTGCAAGATCACGTGAGATTACTGCAACAAGAATTGAGGCAATACTACGAGGTGATCCCAAACGCGAGGCAGTGGTAGAAAAAACGGAGAAGAAGCAATCGCGAGATCACACGAAGGAGATTTAAGCCTGCAACCTCTACGCAAAGTTGGCACGAGGATGAAGCAACGCAACATCTCTGAAGCAGCTTGGCCATCTCATGATCTCATCACCATCGAGGTTTGACATATCGGTGATATATCACCGATATATCGATATCGACGAGTTAAAGCATATCAATATCATGTACCATATCTTTTTCCATGATATCGGCGATGTATCGTCAAAAACGAACTGCAGTTCAATTTTTCCATTAAAGTGGTAATATGTGACTGATATGTGAGATATGTCGATCACATATCTTTGTCTGCTTGTGCAACTCACATGTACACACATTTTTCCCATTCCTTTTCTTTTCTCCTACCCTGTGCGACTTACATGGACACATGATTTGCCGATGGACTACATTATCATGTCAATGGACACATGATGATGATGATCATGATCATGATGGAGATGATGATGTAGTGATGGTTGACACGCCACAAGCAAAAAGCAGTGGTGAGGGAGAGAGGACACTCAACATGAATACACGTGAAGATTTACAAATATACAAGGAGACCTTGTGCCAAGTCCACCTTGTGCCTATGATGCAAGGACAGGGTATGGTATGCCTCAAGCCATTCTATGATGCCCATCGATTATTTAAGTTCGTCGGTGGGATCCCTTAATCTGGTGATAGAATCAATCTCTGAAGGTGGCCCAAAATCATCATCAAGTTATTATGGTGGCTACGAATCTCATGACACCAACCCTCTATACCAACCCCAAGATGAGGTACAAAGTTCCTCTAATTATTTCCCCAACTACACCAACCATCCATCTTATTATGGTTCCTCCTATAAGTATGATGGTCGCCACCAAAGTAATAGTATCCAAAGTGATCCTGCATCTACAAGTTCTGGCTATGAGATGTTCCCTAAGTATTTTGCATCTCAAGGTCCTCAACCATTTTCTTATCAACCTTCCCACTCGGATACATCACTTCCTCCTTGACCACCACGAAGTTCATCGATGACACAACATGAACCTTGTGAATCGTCAGGTTCTACACTGAAACGAGGTGGTTCTACCAGGTCCACAAATTCAAAAGGACATCAAGATAAATCTACTCAAGATAGATGTAGAACTAGAAGCAGGAGCTCATCTGACAATTACAGTCGATATCCACGTCTTGGAATACTTTTATATTGCAGTGACAAAGACTATCAATGATACATCAATGAATACAATACTAGATACAACTACATGACGTGGGAGTCATACTATGAATATGTTAGAGTGCTACGAATAGAAGAAGATAATCAGAGGAAAGGTATCAAGTTAGGTCGAAGCTCAACCTCATATTGATTTGGTGGCATTGGCCGATGCTTCCATGCTTAGTGTGGTCTACCAATACTCTGACACTATTGATATTTCATTTCTTCTGATGAGTAGCATTACTATGAATATTTTTCAAATATTATTATGTTATGTACACTTTCTTTTCAATATATAACTTTGTTGATAGGTGACTATTGCATTTCTATTATGTTTTCATTCAAACTTTATGATTTTTATCTTCTAACCATTTTTTCATGATGTATTAGTTATTAATATGTTAACTTTTATCAAATTTGTGACATTTTTGGACATTTTAAGCCTTTTTTAGCAATTTCTCCAAAATTCATCGATATCAGTGATATATCACTTTTTCGACTTGTTGATATGACATCGATATTGATATTTAAAACCTTTATCACCATCTCCTCACAACACCAACTTGGCGACGAGATCTTTGAAGCCACCGCGTGATAAAGCTACAACAAAATCAACGAAGATGGCGGTGATCATGGCAACAACGAGAAAGACGCGCAAGCGGCGATGAAGCAACTAAAGGAGAAACGAAGAGACCTCCCACCGTGCCTTTTTCTCACTATTGCTCTTTTTGCACCTAATTTCCTTTTATACCTTTAACACTTCTTAGCATTGCAACTAAAAGAAAGGGGGCAAGAATAAAAAAAAGGAAAAGAAGAGGACTTCAGTAGGAAAAAAAATCAAGAAACAAGGGAAAAAGGAAGAAAAAGAAGAGAAAAAATATATAGAGAGAAGAAGAGTAAAAAAAGAAAGGAAAAATAAAAAAAAATGATGCTGATGAGAAAAGAGAAGTTCTTCTCTATTTGATTTTCTTCTCTATCTTATTTTTCTTCTCCCATACGAGTATAGGGGAAAGGGGGAGTGTGGGAGTCTCTTTATGTACCCCATATAAGACTCTTTTCTTTGAGGTCACCACATGAGAGACTCTTTTTTCTTTTGGTTCCTATATGAGAGGGATAGAGAAGTCCCGTATAGAAGAAACCACTCTCTAGGTCTCTAAAGGAGAGACCTCTTTTTGAGTTTCCGTGTGGGAGAGACCCAGTCTCTGTCTCCATGAAAGACCCTCTTTAGAGTCTTCAAAATGGAAGGATAAGCACCAGAGCCAACTTCAGCAATCCATCTCCAAACTTCAACCCACACCTGTCTACAAGCAAGAACAAGGATACAGGGAAGCCGGTAACTTGACAACATCAATAAAAGTCTCTTTGAGTGTTGTGTTTTTTGCTTCGTAGAGTAAGGATTTCTTTCGTACTTCAGCTTGAAAGGGAATGTCGAGTAGACAGTTGTAGTGAGGCTTGTTTTAGTCCCACATCATGTGTGGGCAAGTTTGTGAGAAGAGTGGTTGCCTACATGAGGCCCATGTACCCCTTAGTTTATCTTTGAGAAGAATAGAAACATCTCTCACCCTATAGGGGCCTTTTCCCATGGTTTTCTCCCCGCTCTTCATGAGTAGGGTTTCCACATAAATCCAAGTGTTTATATTACTATGCTCTGATATTATCCATTATTATTAAGCTTTTATTTATTTATTTATTAACATATTTGATTTTGTTTCTAAAATTAGTTAGTAGGATTAGGATTGCCTTTGTAATCCTCTCTACATAAATAGGGGTTAAGGATTTCTCTATTCATTCATTCTCATTTAATAAAAATCTAGTTCCAAAATTTATCTATATAAACTGCATGCTACTACCACTCACTCATATGCGAACAAGCATGCTTGCCTGATTTGTGTGCACACCACTCACTGCTTGCACGCTCCACCTCTACTTGAATCATGCACTACTTTGTTGCACCACATGCGCACTTGCATGATCTTTGTGCATCACGCACTGCCTCGCTTTACACCTTGTGCACCACCACATGCTACTAGCTATTGCACCCCTCTTGCATAAACGACTCACCCTTGAGCACACTTGTGCGTCACAATCGCATGATCAACCTCACGAATCACAATGTCATCTTCGAAGCCATCTTCCGTTATTGTTGAGGCCAAGACCATGGCATCTCACACTTGTCTTCTCATGGCAATCATCCTCCTGCTCTTCCTCGTGGCTTCTATCCAACCCTCCCTAGAGACTAAAAGCTCCAATTGGACTTACAACCGATCGTTACCTTGAATGAGTTCGTGTACACCCACAACAGGAACCAAGTTGTAGGTTTAACACACAGGACTTGGGATCCAGGCGGTCTATGTTCTGAATCCCCTATTATTGCCAATTTGTACCATTGGGGGGCTCTACCCCCCTAGACCCACCCGTGAAAAGTCCTAAAAGATGTTTAACTTTCCTATTAAAAATGGATTTTTTTTCAGAGGAACTGCAACATCTATGATCTCTACTAAAGAGTGATACCTCCTCCATTACTACTACCATAGTTGCAACCCCTACTACTTCTCCAGACCAAAGTGCCAGGACCTCTGATCCAGCATCTAACTTCTCAACTCCAATTGATCACTAGTGAGGACTTTGATTAAAGCTCCCCCACCTCTACTACTATGTGCTTGGAAGCGTTTCTCGATGTGTAACCGCTAATACTGCTACGGCCATTGTGTGGCTACTACTTTTATTACAGGCCTACTTCTATTGTCTTTGCCATCACTACTGCTACGACCATTGTATCTTGCTGCACTCTGCTACAACTAGTACTCTACGGCAATTGCTACAGTCTAGACTATTTTGTACTCCTTTGAATGTCTACATTAAGGGGGAGTTCTCATTTTAATGTGCCTCCATCAAGTTGAACGTTGTATGCTCCAACTTAGGGGGGGAGGGAAGGAGTGTTGGAGAATTAAGAAAAAGATATTTTCGAATTAGTTAAATTAGGTAAAGTTATTTTGTTTTATCTCTTTCTATTGATTTGATTTGATTGTGTTTGTTTTCAAAATTTATCAATAGAATTAAGATTGCCTTTATAATCCCCTCTCTATAGAAAGAGAGGTTAGGAATTTCTCTATTCATTCATTCTCATTTAATAAAAATTCAATTTGAAAATTCTCTAACGTTAATGTTTCTTAAGCTAGCTCATCATGGCATATCTTTTGTGAAGGTATTCAACTGGTGATGAGTATCAATTTTGGCTCCTCTAAGGGACACATAAAGCTACAGGCTTTCTTATTTAGCTTATTGCTTCAGAGGAATGCAATGGCATTTAGAGAAGCATTCAAGTGGATCTGTGATGCAATGTAACCTCCTTATAGATAGTAAAAATCAAGTAGTCATCCGTTTTGCTAAAGTAAAATGATTAGTTTATTGAAAATATGATATTTACCTTCAAAAAATGCATATACTACTGAACAAGGTTCGAAACATCAATTTTAACGTTGTTTTGATAAATTTTCAAGTGCACATTTCGCTGGCACACCAAGGGCATGTCGTGGAAATGCTCATGTTTCGATGTTAGATTTCAATGCCCCAAAAATAATCTATTTTGAAGGCACGTGGAGGCATGCTAGAAGCATGCTGACAAAAATGACAGAATTAATCAAAATGATTGAAATTTTAATAATAACTATTTAAATATAAATAGGTAATATTTCCATTTAAGCCTTAAACCATATCTTATAATTCCTATTTAAATGGAAAATTATTTTTAAAATTAAAGACTACAAAAAGAAAAGTGATAATGCTAATTCAAAAGGGGATGTATTGGTGATATATCTTTGATATTAGAAAATTTTAAGGAAATTACTAAAATGACTTAAAATAGGTAAAAATGTTACAACATGAAAATATGCATAGACTCTAAAAAACCAAAATCATGCTTTGAGGAGCCCCCACGGTACGAATCATCAATTTCTTTCAAGTTGACGATATGCAATACATAATTCGTGCAACAATAGCAATAGTGCAACATAGCAGCAACCAATAGTAGCAATGGTGTGTGACGCGCCACGCGCATGCGACCTAGCAACGGGCAACAACCCAAACTGACATACCGTCGACATGCTGACAACTTTGGTGGCATGCTGTCGGCATGCCGAAAACATCTTTACATTTTGATAACTTTGTCGTGTCAATATGACACCTCGTTAAAAACCCCCGTTTCGCCGGCATGTAAGGGGCATGCCGACAGCATTTTAATCATTGTTATTCAATCCTTGAAAAAAAAGAGAAAGTTATTAACCCAGAACTAGACCATATCATGAGCATAATCAATGAATAATTAAGTCTAAAGATGGACACTGCACCTAGGGGTCAAGAGATCACCAATTAGTGCTAGAAGCAATCCTCTTGGTCCTTTCAATGCATTATATATCCATTTGAAACATGCAAGGTAGTAACAATTAATGGTTCATTCAACTATATATCATAATTAGGTAGGCAAAGCTCTTGCATCTTAATTTATTTGGTTTAGACATTAGTTATTCCTATGGTGGTGTTAATCATACATGCATCCTCGTGATTGCTAGAATTCTTAAATATCCTGAAGGATCTAAGCTAAAGACCTTGGTATTTTGGAATAACCTGCATCTCAAAAAGGAATAAGGAGATATTGAGAGTATATTCTGAAGTCTATTATTCTGTAATATATTTTTCTGGGGTCAAGCATACTATGTATTAGAATCAAACTTTGTGCCTTTGGGATCCAAAATGATCTCATGAGGGCAACCACAACTCCAAAAGATAAGAAGTTCTGGTATGAAATATTCGAAGATGGATAGAAACAACCACCGATCATTTTTGAGAGAGGTGCAAACAAACATTCTGATATCATCGATTTACATGCTTTCTCAAGTTTGATGTGCAGTAATTGTTGTATCACTCAAGAAGAAGAGTGGGAAAAAGCATGTGCATAAGAGCCAAAGTTTCCATGAGAAAATATCAAAATGCCTACACACACACAATGGAATTGCACAACAAAAATATCAAAATGCCTCAATTGAGAATCTTCTCTTGCTTAATTAACCAGTATTTTAGCAGAGGGTAGGCACTGGCTAGCCCCAAAACTATCTTGACCATTCATTTAACCTAGGAAATGCCTTATCCAGCCAACACTTTCAGACGAAAGATACTGACAGTTGAATGTCCATAACAGAATTGTTAACATCCATGCAACTTGTAATATTAAACTCGAAAAACAAACTAGCTCAACACTGCATCGTATGCAATCAACACTGAAAACCTTTAAAACCTCCTTTCTTCTACATGATATCTATAAACAAAAACACTTTGGGGATACATGTGTGGTTACAGAAATTACATAAGATAAAAGAAAAGAGGATTGGGAAGCTCCATGGCGTCATGTATCAGTAATTAAAGGAAGTACTTCCAAACAGCAAGAACGATAATATGTCAAGAACTTCGATAATTCAGTGGTTACTCAGTGTGCATCCCAACATGTAACAAAATATGAAGAATTTTCATATCCAACAGTATCAGTTGATGTAGATCTCATGTGCTTACTTCGGGCCAGTGCATCCCATTGTAGTCCCCAATCCTCCATTGAGCTTGAGAACCACAAGCTTGTTGAGGAGCTGCTTGGTTGCTTCGAGATCTGAACACATCCCCAGCCACAATCACATTAAATCACGAATGACCAACTGAAAACGCCAGGAAGAACAACAGACAAGCGGACAAATCGAGGTACCTTCCTGAGGTGGCGACAAGCAGTCGTAAGGAATCACCACCTCATCAGTAGGCGTCTGAATTTTACTCCACTCTATCTGCTCCGCCTCCCCACTTCACAACCACCACCACACACACACAAAGAGAACCATCACAACAAAGCACCACCAGAAACAAAGCATGCAGCATCATGAACAAACACTCCTTTCGAATTCCTTCTTTATCCGTCAGCATTTTGACTAAATTTTCCGCTCGACAGAGATGGCGCCAATCGGCGTCGCAATCGGGGAATTTCTCGAACCTGAAATATGGATCGTCAAATTGTACCGTCGGACGTACCTCAAGTAGCGAGACACGAGGCTCATGAATCCGGCTTTCTCGTTCTCACTGCACATCAGATGTGAGGTCAGAGATCACATCAAGTCCTAGAACCCTAGGACCGATGGGGAGATGGGCTCACCTGATCTCGCTGAGGGAGGATACGGCGGCCTGGAGCTTTGGGAGCTTGTCGACCTCTGCTGCGGCGGCGGCGGCGGCGGCGGCGGCGGCGGCCATGGTGGGGGTAAAAGGAAGGAAAGGAGCAGCAGCTGTGTGCGGTGGGTTTTTTCTTATGGCGGGGTTTATAGGGCGAGCGGGAATAGGGGATACGAGACGAATATGCTGCAAGAGGGAGGGGCGGGACACGTGGACGGGAACCGCTGCTCTGCGGATGGGTGAGTTTGGAGATGTTGTGGGGCCCACTAGACGGCGTGCCAAGGCCGCTCACCGGAGGCCGAGGGGAGAGGATATCAGAGGGCGCGTGACCACATGCGTCAGCGCAACGTTCTCTCTCTCTCTCTGTTCCCTCCACCGCGGCAAACCCACGGAGATGCATGCATACCGGCGCAGTTTGTTTGCAGGAATTAATTTTGAGAAATCGTAAATTATGTTGGTGAAATTGTGCGATAATCTTAGATTATAGTTGTTTTTTTTATTTATTTATACTTTTGGGTTAAGTGAAGGATCGGAGGAATTAATTTCTCATCTGATTAGTTAAAATATTTATTAGTAAAATAATGCGAAAGAGATGGTACCTCACATGAAATGAAATTAAAGGATTATTCCACCTCATCTATTCCCATGGGGTTGAAACCAACACAAGTGCTAAAACTCCGATTGCTGCCAAACATAAGATTGTACGTAACAAACAACAAACAGTATGAGATGGAGAGACGCAGGAGGCGCCCATAGAATATAGCATGCGAGAAGGGTTGGGGACAATGGGGGAGATATTTTATATTTCCATGGAAATACGTTCTCCAGGATCGCAGATCCCCACCTTTCTGATTTTTTAGGAAAAGTTTGACGGACGTCTCATATTTTGTCAAATATTATTCGTAGCGTCTAGAATCGTGCGAGGAAAGTGAAAATAATGATAAAAAAATTAATGCACTGTTTGGTGTATGGAAATTGTTTAGCACGAACGACTCATGAAATTGAGTTCTTCGAAATTAGATGAAGAAATCTTGAAATTTACCAGTTCCACGTTTAAGGGGGAAATAGATCTTGACTTAGTAAAAAGTACATTTATTTTGATTAAGATGTGAGTTAAAGTATGGTTGCTTCTTCTAAATATCTTTTTTTTTTTATTAATAAGGGATAAGTATTGAGTCAAGTCATCTTACTCTAGTCCAAGTGAGCGGACCTAAGTTTAAGTTTAAAATTAACTTGAGTTGGGTTTGTATTGTATATATAACTCATTTATTAAATAGGTTGGATCTTGAGTCAAGATAACCTAAACTCAATCTAACCCAAGACTTGGCCCATGTGACTCATCTATGAGCCCAGTCCAAGGTCTTGTCTGTTGATATGATTACATCAAAATATATATCATATATGTATATATATTTATATTATATATAAAATTATATATCATATGTGTGTCATTAAATTACACTAAAAAAGGATAAATAGTGAAATTAAAATATAATATGTAAATAAAAATTTAATTACACAAAGAACACAGTGATCTTTTAAGTAGAAACCTAAATCGAGAGAAAACCATCACCTAAGTTAACCTTGACTTAGGATTTACGATCATTACGTGATCAATCCACTAATCACACCACTTTAAACGAGGGTAGTATATCTCAATACAATTCCCACCTCCGATCCTTAACTGGAGGTTTCACCCTTAACAAGAAAGAGACGGGGATCCAATAGGCCAAACACCCAACTATAAGAAATAAGAAATAATTGAAAAATAAATGACACCCTGTAGAACTCCCCAAAATAAATATAAAGATGATCTAGCTACTATGGGTGAATAAGAGATTCCCTCTAAGCAATCGTAGCAACAAAGTAGTGAGGGAGACAAGAGTGTATGCCCAAGGATCAAAGTGCACAGTAGTAGGGTAATAAAGTATGTGAGTAAAACTACTATATGGTTTTGATTTTATCTCTAATAGTTGTGTGTCACCTAAGGAGGGTTAAGGGGTACATATAAGCCTCAAGAGAACCTTCAAGAAGGTTTTGGAGGCTCCCCCTAGCCATTGGGAACATATCCCAATTGATTTGATCGAAATCCAAATCAAATTAAGCAATTAATTTCTCTGACAGCAGAATCAGATGTCTACAATATAGGTCAGACGTCTAATGGAAGTTCTAGACGCCTAAACTAAAGAATCAATGTTACTAGACTTAATTGGATCTAAACAATGTACTTGTCACTAAGGGACAAACGTCTGATAGCCTATTTTAAGACATCTGATGGAATTTTTTGATGTCTAAAAAGTGTGGGTTTGTTCTTGGATTGGATCAAATCCAAACAAGGATCTAAGTATAGTGGTTAGACGTCTTACAAGATGTCTGCCCTCATTACTGGACGTATGATGGTCATAATGACTTCAAACTTTGGATTTCTCGTGAATCCAAGAATTAAGATTATCTCTGACAAATCTTTCATTAAGTTAAATTCAGCCTAACATTCCAATATTGGATGTCTAGAAACATGTCCAGACGTCTGAAAGTAATATTAAAATATTCCTAAGTATGTCTGTGTAAATTTTGTTCTGTCCAAGGTGGATTAGGCTTAACAGTCAGTTATTTAGACAACTAATGGTGTGTCTAGACATCTGAAGTAAGTTATGGATGTCTGAAATTGTGTCTAGTCGTCCAAAGCTTAAATGTTTAAATCCTTAAGTCTGTGTATATGGTAATTAGTCATCTGACCTACGTGTCAGACAACTTATCTTTCCATATCAAACATCTAGTATCACTACCAGACGTCTAATACTATGGTATATGTTGGTTGTAGATTAGGATTTTGTTTCTGAGTTTTGTAGATTAGGTAAGGGTGGAGGTGCACGGGTTCCAAGAAATTCTTTTTTCCACATATATTCTCTCTTTCCATCACATCAAAATCCACTAATACTCTCTTTTCCTACATATAACTCAAAAAACACTATCTAATAATTACAATCCATCACGTCAAAACCCATTAACTCTCTCTCCTCTCTCACAAAACCAACATACCAATCATTAACAATCTCACCAATCATTATAATCCCACCAACTAAACACCTTCTATACTTATTCCACTCCTATTCTATCCCAATATAGCACTATCCCCCTGCCAAACGCAGCCTAAATATTGTGAACCTAAGTCTAGTGTCCTTATATCTAGATGGTGGGCTATTTACAATTCTTCTAGACTCAACAAATGTAAAATTACAACTCCATTCAAGAGAACATATATAAACAACCCTAAGATCTAGATGCTTGTCATCTTCATCCTTTTGATCCTTTCTTTTGATGATAAGATAAAGTGTAACCTGCGATAAGGTTATGATAAAGACGTAAATAGCAGTTTGACTGGTTTTAATTTCCTTTTTCTTATTTTGTAAAATAATTAAAATATATATTAAGAGAGATTGAACTAACAATCTCTCCCTTTTTGATGATTTTCAAAATCTATTCTTAAGATTCATTCTCTCCCTTATTTATGCACTAGAAGCACCATTTCGTTAGGTTTAGATGAAATCAAGTGATTTGCGAAAAATCAAGTATTATAAAGCATAAGTAAATTTCTCTTAATGACGATTTTGACATAAGTCTGTTTGTTTGGCTATCCTAAGTTTTTCTCCCTTTTTTTTAATATCATCAAAATTTGTACGGGTAGGTTGAACTAATCAATGGAAAATGAGGAACATTATTTAGGAGAAATGAACTAAATATGAAGGAAGAAAACATAATAGATAGCATGGCATATGGAGCATATTTCTAGATTAAGCATCATCAAAAGATATATATATATATAAGTGCTGAAATAAAATGATAACATCAAGGATGAAATGTATGTGTCCTAACCAGCTGCTAGCATTATTCCCATCTAAATATATAATATGGGGTCAAAGCCTCTTAATACAGAACATAAACAAAGAAAAGGGAAAGCAGCCATAGATCCAACCATCTAAAAAAGGAAAAATATAAACAAAGAGAAAAATTTGGCGAAAGCTGCTACTCCCGTCGATCCTGGCGACGACGGCAAGGAGGACCCTAACCCATCTGCAAGTTGCAGATGTCCTCCCTCATTTCATTCATATTTGAGCACATCTGGCCCAGATACGAATAAATGTCGTTGGTGTAGTGCATGAGGAGGGAGATGCCGTCAATGATGGTGTCCACGTCGAGGTCCCAAGAATCATCAAAGCTAGTGCGTAGAGCCTCAATTTGAAGAGGTCTTTGTGTGTAGAGGTCCATTTGAGCCAGGAGTTCTTTGCCTTTTGGGTTGATGTCTTCGACTAGGATTTTCATTTTGGCAGTGGTAGCTCGACTATAGGGCTCCACCTTCTTGTCGGTGGCTTCATCATGAGTTGGGATATTGTAATTTCCAAAGATCTGAGAAAGGAGAGAGCCAAAGAGAAGTGAGGTTGAATCGTCCTCATTCATGACTCGGACTATGAGGCGACAATAATTGAATGGGAAGTGGCAAACAGCTGCAAACAGAAGCACCTTGTGTTGGCGGGATATATAATCAAAACCTCCCGATTTATTAAAGAAATCCCAACCAAAGATACAAGAAAGAAGATGGGGGAGAGGTTGGAGATTTTTGCATGGGAGGGTGCCAAGATTTGGTTCATATTTGTCTGGGAGTACCAATTCTTTGGTTGATAATCTCATAATCATACTCTCGAAGGATATCATCAAAATCATTCTTGGTATTAGGAATGCCAAGGAGTTCTGAGATGTAATCGGTAGTAATGGTGATGCGAGTGCCTAAGATGGTGAAGTATAGCTCAAGATGATCGGAGCTATAGTCCTCTATCATATTGGCATAAAAGAGGCAGATGAAGTCGAGAAATATGGCAAGACATTCGAACCCGAACTGAAACTGGCAGTCGAAGTACTTGAAGAGATGAAGGGTTTCAAAATGTTCGCATAGGTTTAGGTGGGCAAAGTCAGTCCACACAGTATAACGAAGGGGTTTGACCCTAGCACTGGCAAACCTATGGAACCGAGCCCGAGCGTTTTTGCTCCTAAGCTGATGCGCCAAATAAGCATATTGGGAATGAGAGGAAGAGGACCCCTCGGTTGTTTTCCTATGAGGAGGCATGGTAGCTAGGGTGGGTAGGATTTGGGTAAAATGGGCTAATAGGCTACTTGCAAAACAAATGGACAAGACACTCAAGATATTCATCATTCAACCACACACCCAAACATCAAAACATCATGGCATGCCAAATATCATTAAATTAAGGTCCATGTTGCAATACCCCTACCAATCAAAAGAACATCAAACATCATGTGGCAATATGCCTATTTATTCAAGCACCCACGTTGAAAGCTTGAATAATATAAGGTAGTACCCCTGCCTTGATTGAACCAAGATACTTGAATCTCATTCACCAAGCTAACAAAATTTTGAAAGAGCTAAAAGCTAAATCAAAAACACGGAAATCTCTCAAGAAGATATTTTTGACCTAGGTTAGGAACCCTAGATCGTTGGAGATAAGAGAAATCAACTCATGAGGATAGCTTCAAAGCAAGCATTGAGAGAGAAATCTTTAAGCTCAAATGAGGAGCTTCAAGAGAAGAACACAAAGAACCCATCTAGGGTGGTCTCAAACTACAACTCGATTTAAGAAAAACATGGAGGAAAGAGGGAACAAGAGGGGTTATATTGAGTGAGGATGCTCCCCCTAATGCAAGGAGGGCGGTGGTGCTAGCGCTTGGTCGTTGGAGTGCACTGCCGGATATCTGTGCGAGCTAGGGCTGAGAGAGGAAGGGAGTGTCGGTTGCAATGGGTAGGTGATTTGGGGATTTTAGGTTGAGGGATTTGGGAGGAGACGAAGAAGGCTTTATATGCCCCATGGGGTCAAGTGAGAATGCCCCCATAGTTGGGGTTCTTTGCAAGAGAAATCACCCCAAATCAGTAGCGCAGACATCAATATCTGTCAAAATCAAACGTTTGGAGTGGGTCCCGAACGTTTAGAGTTAGGGATTTAAGCCCTTTCCATGTTGTCGTCTGATTTTTGGATTAGACGACGGATTAGACGTTTGACTGAAAGATCAGACGTCCGATCTCTAATTCAAGGAACTCCTGAGTTGGACCCAAGCTATTTTGGATAAGATGACTAATCCGAGGTCTTACGACAAAATCAGACGTCCCATCTTTAAGTCTAGGGAATACTGAGATCAGGCTATAAGTCCAATTAGTCGTCTAACAAATTGAATCAAACGACAAGTGCAAACGTCTAGACAAGGTTCCAGATGTCTAAAGATCAATATTTTATTGATTTTGAATTTAAACTCAATTAGCCAATTCGATATATATAGATAACAATAGACATCTAAGGTTGAAACTTAAGACGTCTGATTTTGTACATATTATGCATTTTTATCGCTGAACTGATTTGACAGAGCCCTGACTTGATAAAGACATTCCTTCAATGTTCATTAACATACAAGATTAACACTTAACTCACTAAATCCTTCAAATATCGATGAGCTTACATATGCCCAATTTTCTACGGATAAAATTAAACCGATCACAATGCAAAGGCTTAGTAAAAATACCAGCAAGCTGCAACTCAGTACAAATAAATTTAACCTCAATTTATCATTTGAGTACATTATCCCTCAAAAAATGATGTCGAATATCAATGTGCTTTGTACGGGAGTGATACACAGGGTTCGAGAGATTGATAACACTGGTATTATCACATAAATATTTTTATATTACTAAATTTGAAGTCAAAATCTCTTCAATTATTTTTCATCCATAAAACTTGGGAACATGCTAGAGGGGCGGCTATATATTCAGCCTCCGTGATTGATAGGGCTATGCTAAATTGTTTCTTTGAAAACCAAAAGATTAGTGATTTGCCCCAAAATTGACACATCCCACTAGTGTTCTTCCTATCGGTGCAACTACCTACGTAGTTTGCATCACTATATGTAACTAAGTTAAAGTCACTACACCTAAGTTAGAATAGGCCATAATTTGATGTGTCAACTAGATACCTAAATATTTTTTTAATAACATTTAGGTGTGATTGTTTAGGTTTTGATTAATCTAGAACACAAGCAAATACTAAACAAAATATCTAGCCTACTAGTAGTTAAGTACAATAAGGAACCAATCATTCTACGATGAAGCTTGTGATCAGTAGACATACCTGATTCGTCCATATCTAATGAAGTTGTAACACTCATAGGAGTGTTTTTACCTTACTTTTCTCCATTTCAAATCTTTTGAGCATCTCCATTGTATACTTTAATTGGTTTATAAAGGTTCCAAATTCAAGTTGAGTGATTTGTAAACTCAAGAAGAGGTTGAATTCACCCATCAAACTCATCTCAAATTCTTCCTATGAACTTAGAAAATTCTTGACAAAGAGTTTCATTAGTAGCACTGAATAATATGTTATCAACATATATTTGAACTAATAAAATTTCTTTTCCTTTTTTTTTAATAAACAAGGTGGAATTAGTTGCACCTATAGAAAAGTTTGCTCCCAACAAGTATTCTTTGAGTCTTTCATACCAAGTTCTGGAAGCTTGTTTTAACCCATATAATGCCTTATTTAACTTGTAGACAAAATCCGATTTATCATGAGACCAAAAATCAGGAGATTGTTTTACAAAAACTTCCTCAATGAAGCCGTTAAGAAAGGCACTCTTAACGTCCATTTGAAAGAGCTTGAAGCCAAGGAAGGCTACATAAGCAACAAGCATGCGAATTGAATCAAGTCTAGCTACGAGGTCATAGGTCTTGTCAAAGTTAATCCCCTCTTCTTGATTACAACCTTGTGCTATCAATCTAACCTTATTGCGAATAACTACACTGGATTTATCCAACTTATTCTGGAATATTCATTTGGTTCCTATTACCGTTTCCCTTCAGGCCTTTGAGTACTAGGTCACAAATGTCATTTTTTTGGAATTGGTTGAGTTTCTCCTGCATAGCCATCAACCAAGGCTCGTTGGAACACGCTTCCTTAACACTTTTCGGTTCAACTTGAGATACAAAGGAGAAAAGATTGAGTAATTAAATCTAGATCGGGTTTTAACGCCATTGGAAATACTTCCAATGATTTGACTTTCGGGATGATCTCTTAAAAATATCCAATCTTTTGGAAGATTATGGATATTGGAGTCTTGAATGTTAGACACATCAATAAATGAATCATCATCATCATCTAAGTTGACATAGTCAATTGAAGAAGTTTTGGGTGATTCATCGAAAGAGACATGGAGAGTCTCCTCTACTACCAATGTGGTCTTGTTAAACACCTGATACTCTGTGAAGAATAGCCAATGAAGATCGCTTCTTCACCTTTGAGATCAAATTTATTTAAATTAGAGCAAGTATTTAAAACAAAGCATTGTCATCCAAAAGCTTTAAAGTAACTAATCTTGGGTATTTTCCCATAATATAATTCAAAACAAGTTTTTCGCAATCCAAATTAAATTAAGATGCGATTTAACATGTAACAAGCCATGTTAATGGCCTCAGCTCAAAAGTACTTCAGTAACCCGGATTCTATAACCAATATGCAAGCACACTTTTGAAGAATGCAGTTCTTTCTCTCGACTATCCCATTTTGTTAGGGTGCCTAATAACACCTTAATTTATTACCCTAATTAGCTTAATCTTGGGCTAGCTTCTTAGTAAAATCATGCATTAGGCTTATAAATATTACATTTAGAGCATGCATATTTAAGCTTGGTATCCATTTTATAAATAATTATCTCCTAATTTTACTCTTTTGTGAATAATGTAGGAGATAAGACCAGAAGAATAAAATGAGGAACTAAAGAATAAAGTTGGAGAAAAGATGCAACTACTTGGAATCTTGAATTATGAAGTTACAAGGGAGATCAAGATATGAGCTCAAGTAATAAAGATAAGAGGAAATGAAGGCAAGAGAGGACACATGTCCTTCCCTAATTCCTTCCTACATTTAACCTCTAAGACAAACCCTTCCACCAAATAAACCTTGTCCTAGACCTACCTATTTTCAGAAAACCTAACCCTAGACTAATCCTAAACCTACACATATGATCTAAGGGCCTCCACACAACCACAAAAACTCCTATCCTAACCTAGGTGGCTAGCCACCTAAGATCATATCCTTTACCATGGCTAGCCACCAAAGAACTTATCCCCTCCTACTCTTGCCCCAACCATATCCCATCCTTCGCCATCCACCCTCTTGTAGATTCGCCCTACTAGGAGGGGGTGACGTAATAAAATGCGAAAATATAATATAAACAATCTCACAAAAATCAATCACACAATGTGCACAATTATTTTTACGTGGAAACCCAAACCGGGTGAAAACCATCACATAACCCTCTCGAGTTAGGATTTTCCGATCAACCAAGTTGATCAAATCCACTAAACGAATCACTTAAACGAGGGTAATTCAACCTCAATTACAATAACGCTACAAGTGCGAGGGTAGCGTTCCTCAACCCCTTAATTCAACCTCAATTACAATCACGCTACAAGTGCGAGGGTAACGTTCCTCAACCCCTTCTCTTCACGAGAAGGATTTTGTTCCACGAAGGAGACGAGAATTTGCAAAGCGAATACCCAACTAAATAACAAAGTAAAATAACAAATATAGTCCTATAGAGCCAACAAAGATTTAAACCTAGCTTCTATAGGAATTAGGAAACTCCCCTTTGCAAGGAGTGCGTCGAATCGATGACGCGGGTGCGTGAGCCATGCAACGGCGCAACGTCACTCTCGTGAACTACGGCGGGAGAGCGGGTGCGCAAAGGCTTGATGCTCTCAAGACGTAGAACTTGAGCTTGGAGAGCAAGAGCTTCTTTAAGACACAAAAGAGTACAAAGTGCGTTGCTTGAGTGTGTCTTGTGTATCTAGGTGTGTGTTTGTGTGCAAGAGGTTCCTATCTATTTATAGAGGCCTTGGGAAAGCTTTGGAAGGCTTTGGAAAGCTTCCATAGCCGTTGGGTGCAAAACCCAAGAGAATCAGGCCGAAATCAGGAATAATGATTACACTGACAGAGTTATTAGACGTCTGATCCTGGCATCAGACATCTGGAAGATCACTTTAAGACGTCCGAGATAAAAGTCAGACGTCTGATTTTAGGCGGGTTTCTTCCTGACTTGAATCAGATCTAAACAGGGTTCTAGTGCAAGTCTATCAGACGACATACAGGACGTCTGACACTATGTCTGGACGTCTGGAAACCTACTTTTTCGTTGGAATGGATTTCCAAGAGAGTGCAACAGCTAGAAAATCTCTGAGAAGAGATTTTGGGTTAGCCGAGGCAAAACGGTCATCTATCAGACGTCTGGAAAGGCTTAAGGACGTCTGATAAGGCTAACGGTCATATCCTTCAGTGTTTGTTAAGCTAGCCAACGGTCCACTAATTGGACGTCTGGAAAAGTCATTAGACGTCTTATAAGATGTCTGGACTAAGGTCTGGACGTCTGATTTCATCAGACAGTGCTAACTATGTCCAGCCTAAATGTTATCAGACGTCTGAATCAATAGTCAGACATCTTAAAACACATTATCAGACGTCTGATTTTGGAATTAGACGTCTGGAACAGCTGTTTGAACCCTATATTGGTTTTCTAAGTTTTCTACAGAAAACCTAAGTGTCCTAGGGTTGTGCCGGTGTTCCTAGGACTACTGTTAGGGTACTTTGAGACTCTTTAACATGATGTTCTAAGGAACAAAAAGAGCAAGAAAATAAAGACAAAAGTACATGAAAGAAATAAATAGAATTCTATCATATTCTTCTTGTCCTTCCATCTTCAATCTATAGCTCCTCGCGAACCTTCTCTGTTCTCCATCAAGCTCCTCCAATCCGTTCTGGATGCGAGCTCAAATTCCGTCTAATCACGTCTCCATTTGCAATTTGTCCTGAAATCTAAGACTCTAAGTGCAAATGTTAAGTGACACGTGTTTTGTTATCATCAAAACAAACGATCGTGGTGCTCTAGCACCAACACCTCTTAGCTTCCTAAAGATTCCACCTAATAGATCATATTCCTTCCACAAAACCCTCAACAATAAACCAACACCTAGACCTAATCTCTACCATCAAAACCACATCCTAGGGACTTAAACCAAGCTACATGGCCAGCCACCTTGAACCACCATATACCCCCTTTTGGATCACCATCTAAGGGTCAACATCTACTCTGATTAGTTTCCTAAACCTAACCCTTAGTTCTAGATCGTATGACCCTTATTTATCCTACACATCTATAAAAACACGTAGCCTCCAACCCTTAGGAACGAATTAGTCTCTTAGTTAATTAGCCTTAGTATAACCTAGTAGTACCTAGCCCTATAGGACACGCCCAGCATATCTCCAACTTCACCTCTCCGATCTTCATTTTCTTCCTCTCGACGTCCTAGATTTGAAGCTCTACCAGAAGCTTCGCACAAGCATCCCTCAGGTGGCTCTGCATCTCTCCTTCCTTGCTTTATTTTCTTACGCTTTTATTCTTATTGTAATCTCTAACATAGATTCTATTTGTGAGACACTTTGATAGCAGCAATAAAAATAAGTATTCTTGTAATATTATCATCTCTATTCATTGCTATTATATTAATTGCTACTCCATTCTATTCTAACTGTGAAAGGTTTTGAAGATTGACTACCTCCTTATTTTCGACTCGGACTCCTTATTGTTCGGAATTATAAATTTCAATTGATTACTTTATTGCGTGCTACAACGATTTCATATTTTAATCACGTAGTTTTAGCAAATCAATTTGGCACCCTTGCAAGGGAGACATAGATTTATTTTTAGCATTTTGATTCCGCACTTATTTTTAAATTAATAATCCACTTTTCTTTTTATTTGTTGGCTTATGTGCAGGTATCAAAAATCCATAGAAAAGCGCAGCAAACGAAAGAAAAATGGGTTTAGTCATCTCAAGGTAAGTGTATCTATCTTAGTTAGGTTAGGTTTCTTTCGGGAAAAAAATCCAAAAAAAAAATTAGGTGCTTTGGTTGATCCCTAGGTTAGAATACTTGCTTATTCTTGTTTGTATTTTATACATAAAAAAGAAATCTCTTTTAGTAGATGTTATCCCTTTGAAATCAACAAAAATAACTCTTTGAAATTCAATCTGCAAACAAACACATTTTTCAATAATTATTTCCCAAATTTTTATTTGCCCAAAAATTATAAAATTGTTCTTGGACATAGATATTGAAGTTTGGTAAATCGTGTCCAAATTTCATGTTCATCTTATTTATATTTACTTTTTAAAAATTCACAAACTATACTAATGTCCATTCTGATTTTGCTTTCTAATTTGAGTCAATCCAAAAATCATAAGAATTTTTATACTACTTCGATTAATCAGAAATTGGTGGTGTTGGCACCTTGGAAAAATCTAAAAAAAATAGTTTGAGTTCGTTTGATTTCTCTAAAAATCCAATCACTGACTGGATGTCAAAATAGACCTAAAGACCCCAATGCATATTTAATTCTGAAAAAATTATAAAACATGCATTAAAAATTCTGGAAAAAGTTCTTTTTTAGTGCTTTAGTTAGTGGTGCATTAGAACCACTGATTACTTTGATTAGGTCGCACCACATTTGCCTTGTTAGACTTAACATTCATCATTTAGAGCTATTTGTTTATAGGGTTTGCACATTAAGATAAAAACACTTGCATTTACATATTTAAAGGAAATTTATCAAACAATTGGGACTTGCAAAACTTCTTGTGTGCTTTAATAGAACCTGATTGATAGCATTTAATTGAGTGAACCCTAAAATTCATTAATGCAAGCATTGAACTTTAAAAGATATCATAACAATTAAGCTTATCTTGTGAACTCCTTTGTTTGTGCACTATACATTTCAAATCTATCTCTAAGGGGCACAATCCATTAAACACTGCCCCATCACATTCCCTGGGCTCATTCACATCCTAAGCCTAATATAAAACTAATTAGACGTTGGCCACTAAGGATTCATTGAGTGACTCTCAAGGTATACACTCACATCGTAGGGCTAATTTGTGAAGTCTATTTTCTAGAAGAATTTAAGTAAAAGGCCTGATTGTCAAACGACTTAAGTCAAGCAGGGATTTGGCATAATTAGCGACTCTCAGGACACACTCCCTCAGCTTCACCGACCTACTTATTTGGCTTTTGGTTTATAAACAACACTAATTTGTCTTTGGGTGAAGTTATACTTTAAAGACTTAGGTAATCTAAGGCTACACCTTAAGGCTTAGTTTGTTTGATTGCTTGAGAATTCTCTCATTTGTCTTCTCTCTCTCATCTATTGACTTTCTTCTTGTGCATGCAAGGTAGAAGATCTCAGAATCTTGTGTTGGTACCACCTTTAGAAAGAAATCCTAGGAGAAGACTTGAATGTTCTGAATCTAAATCTATTCCCATGGCTGGTCACCATGAGAAAGAAATGATTGGGGAGGAGGAGCAAAACCTGGATCAAATTGCCAACCTCTAGAGGCAAATCCAAAGGTAGGGTCAACATTACGATCGTCAAATCAAAACCCTTGTACAGGCCCTGAATCGAATCTAGAATGGTAGGGCAAACCGACCTCTCAGAGATTTTTATAACCCTCCTAATGCCTAACCTGAACCTTACATTAGGGTACCCCATGATGGGAATGATTCTGAACTCAAACCGCAAATTATTAATCCGATTCTCCACTTCCGTGGCCACAATTCTAATGACCCCTTTCATCACCTTGAAGAACTTTTACATATAAGAAGGACCTTTGGCCCTAGGAACACGAATGAAGATACACTTATGATGAAGATGTTCCCCTTTTCTTTAAAAGACAAAGCTGCTCAATGGATAAGGACAATTGGTAAACCTATCCTAACTTGGTAAGATTTGAGATGTACTTTTTTTGAAAAAATTCTTTCTCATAGGAAAAACCAATAACCTTGGATGTGTCATAACCACTTTTAAGCAAAATCCTAGTGAGAAACTTCATAAGGCATGGGAGAGATTCAATGATCTTACTAGGAAATGCCCCCACCATGGTATTGCTAGGTGGCATTTGGCTCATATCTTCTATTATGGATTGGGTGGCAACCTTAAGAATTTTGTAGATGTGACATGTGGGAGCAATTTCCTAAGGATGCGGAAGGAGCCTTTGAATTGTTTGCAAACATAAGTGAAAATTCCCTCAACAATGCCTCTATATCCACCTTTAATAGATTTAATCAATCGAAAATCGGGATATATGAAGTCTGGGATAATTCAAGTTCGGCTGATCTAGAAATCATTGCCAAACGATTGGATAAGGTGGAATTGGTCGGAAAGAATGTTGAAAATCTGGATAAGAAGCTGGATTGGTTGGATAACCCATTGAAAAGCGGGAACCCCTTAGGTACAACTTCCTATTTAAATCCTATAACTACCCAAGGGAGCTCTATTCTGACCTGCATCCAACCCCTACCCCCTTTAGGCCAAGCATTAATGCACAGTGTAAATGACCTACCCATGGCTCAACTTGTGAGATAGCTGTATTTGGAGCCATCTCTTTCTGAGTACCAAGGAGGGACCTTGATGCCCTCAAATCCTGAAATAGGCAACCCAATGCCTAATTATTCTGAAGATGCTAACGCTATCGAGGGTTATAGTAGGAATGACCAATACTCGAATACCTACAACCCTAGTTGGTGTAACCATCCTAACTTTACTTGGTCGAGTCAGAAACCCACCCAGGGTCCCAACCCGATTAGGCAAAATAATTATGAGCAACCTAGTAGGTACATACAACAGCAACCTCGTCAGTACCCAGCTAAGCCTACCCAAGAAACCTAACCTACTTATTTGAATTTGGTCCTCAAAGAGATGCGGGAGATGAATTTAAGGCATAAAGAGGAGACGAATCAACTGAGGATCAAATTAACAGGCTGCATAGACCATACAAAGTTATGGATTCCATCAAAATTCGGATGAACCTTGTCTTTACAAGAAGTCTAGTGGGAGTGTTATCACCTTTCTGGGGTTGTATGTGGGTGACATCCTATTTATTAGGGATGATGTAGAAATATTATCCAGTGTTAAGCTCTAGTTATCCAAAAAATTTGAGATGAAAGTTCTTGAGGAAGCCTTTTATATCTTAGGTCTGACAATGTTCACAAATAGAGAGAAGAGGACACTGGGATTATCATAGCAAGGATACATAACTAATGTCTCAGAGAGATTACACATGGATAACTCGAAGAAAGGTTTCATTCTATTAGACAGAGTTTCCTTGTCAAAGGGAATTCCTCCCAAATGGTTAAAGAGAAGAAAGACATGGGTGGATGTCCATATACTTTTGTAGTGGGAAGCTTGATGTATGTCATGCTCTATACATAACCAGACATCTGTTACATAGTGGGAGTAGTAAGCCGTTATCAATCCAACTTAGTACAAGAGCATTAGACTACTGATGGAAACACCATCATGAGCCATAACTAGTTCAATTTGGTCTGATTAAGTCATTAAATGCTCCTACATAACCGCCAGAGGACTGCAATTCATTGCATAATCATTCTGAGAGAAAGACAAGTAAACAGGGTTAAAACTGTAAATTTACCATCATATCTTGAATGCAGTATAACCATGGATTTTCTCAAGGATTAATTAAGGGTCAAATGGTCCTAAAAGGCTAACAAGTGGGTTAAGACAGACAGAAAAGGGTTTTCGCACGTTTTGAGAATTAAATGACTTTTGAAACCCTAAAAACAGACCCGCTTAATTACCTAAGGTTCTGGTAAGGATAAAATTCACCTAAACCCTCTAAAATTTATATAAAAATATTCTCTAGGGTTTGGTACCTTTAATTTGACCATTAGAGCCCATCTTGACCCAAAACAGAGTCTCAGATTGACATTTGCCCTAATTTAGGTTTTTACATAAATTACCCAGTCAAATGAGGTCAAAACAAAAATCCAACTTCACCATTGGATTCCTTAGGTCCAAATTAAATTTGTATCAAAATTTGGACCCAATCTGAGATTATTTCGACCTATTTTGCACTTTGGTCCAAGTCTAACTTTCTTTGTCTCCAATAGCCCCTTAGCTTTTGAACTTCTTACAAATGCCCCCCAACTTATTCATCGTCTTCGCAAAAAGGTCCCTGGCACCACTAAAGGCAACCTTGAGCTTCACCGTTGAGATCGAGCAAGAATTTCTCGCTCGATTCTCAATCATTCAGTCCCAAAATAGATAATCAGATTCTTAACAAATTTGCCTTCCATTTGAGCCACATCTTGGGCTCCAAGTCTTGCCCAAAGTGCCATGCGAATTAATTGAAATTTGGGTTTCTATCTCTGGCAAAGCTTTCCAAGCTTGAGAGCTTGATTCTCAAGCTCTGTTCGCCTTTTGATGACATATAAAAGAACCCCCTGGGCACAATAGACTTCCCAAGCTTGATTTTGGCCTGGAACACCCTCAATTCCTCCCTATTCCGGCTGAAAGACTCCTCAAGCTCTGACGACCTCCTCCATCTTCATTCCTTGTCTATTCTCAATACTGGTGACAGATTTGTCTCCCTCAGCTTCCTCCGCGCCGAGCAATACCGGCCGGCATTTCTATCTCCTTTGTCTTCGCCGTTCTCCCACCGGAGTCAGCTTTGTCTCCGACGCCGGCCATACCACAACCGATGCCATCTCCACCCCCCATCATCCGCTACATACCTCAATCGACTCCTCAGCTTCTATACGTGATGCCAGTACCTCCGACACTCCGCTTCGACCTCTCCGACGCCCTCCGCGACTCCGTCTTCCATCTCGCTGGCAGACCTCCGGCGAGCCCTAGCAGCCACCACACACCCAAACTCGCTGCTACCACATCCCACACTTCCGTCGTATCCACGCGAGTAAAACCCCTCAACAAATTGAGGGGATTACTCTCCCAAACCCTCCACTGAACACAACCACCTCCACCTTCATTTTTCGCTTCCGCCAGTACTCATCACATACGCACACGCCACGAAACCACCTCCACTACACTCGCCGTGGTCCGGCGATACTCCCTGAGCTTTCTGACGCGGTCGAAAGGCTTTGCTACTGATTTCAAGTACCAGCCCCCCCTCCGCCATTGACACACAGCTCTGAAGCAAGCTTTAAAGCTTGTTCTTCACCTGCAGCTCCAGGCGACACGCTCAAACGGAGTGGATTCAGCAGCTGTAGGTTCCCAGGTTCTCAATTGGAAGGAAGCAGCACAATTGTGACCAAATTCAAGCCATCTTCATTGCGGCTGTGTGCGCGAGGAACGGGGGACGGATAGTCCCATATCATGGATTTTAGAGCAAGTGCAACCGAATAAGATGCAAAACTGCATATGCCTTGTTGCCTCAAAAACACAGGGGTGAGGTCCTTCACGCCCATCACTATGTCTCGCCTATGACACTTCTCCCACGGGCCTGGCGCAGATCCGACTACCTGCCTACTCTATCCACTCCTTGCTCACCACCCACTGCCGGTGAGCTTGGACCCGGGTGAGCTCTAGGTTCGATTACCCGTATACCCGATACTATTGAAGGCTCTGGGAGAGCATGACCCAAGGAGAGAACAAGAGGAGAGCGTGCGGGGTTAGGGGGGTTTTGCTCCCTGGAGAAGTTGGCTAAACACTTAGCCAAATTTGAGACCCCTTCCCCCTCTGCATGAAGAAGAGAAGCAGAGAAGAAAAAGAAGGTAAGCAGAGAAAGAAAGGAAAAGAAGAAGAGCCGAAGAAGAAGAAGAGAGATAAGCACAGAGAAAGAGAAGAAGAAGCAAATTAGAAGAGAGATCATTGTTCATCCAGACATTTAAGACGTCTGATCATTAAATCAGACGTCTGATTTGAGTTAATTTCTACATAGCTATTGAGTTCCATTTGATATTATCGTAGGAAGTAATTGGTGATTCAAATCACCATTTTACTCTATTCTTTTTGCAATTTGACACTTGATATCATTGCTACATTATTCTGAGTCAATTCCTCATTATAATTTCTTATCTTTATTATTTAAAATTGCAATCTTGAGAATTGAATTCCTACTTGCTCCCAGCGAACGACCTTGGACTTTTCAAGTATAAATTTTATTTGTTTGTCGCGAGATTTCGACTATACTGCAACGCAACAATTTTAAACCCGATTTCGAGCAAACGAACATTTTGGCGCTGTTGCCGGGGAGCAACGCACAATTTAGATCTCTTGATTGCAATATCAGATTTGCTACTAACTTGCTCTATCTCTTTTGATTGTGATATATTTCAGTGACTCATTGAAAGAAGATCAGTCGCACATCAACCACTCCAGGGGCAAGTAAACTCCATCTACCCTCTTCTAAGCCCCTGATTCTAAAAAACTAAAAAAAAAAGAAAAAATCAATTAAGGCTACTTGCATTATATTCTTAGATTAATCATCAAGCTGCCTAATTTGATACATTCTATTTAGACAACATTTAAACCCTGATTTGTGCACCCACTTGAAGCTTAAGGTATCTAGGGCTATCACATTCTTGCTTGAAGCCCTAGGTACCACATTTGGACAAATTAAATTGGACTAATCAGTGCCAATTAAGGATTCCAGATTAGGGTTTTAGAGACATACTTGCTTAATCAAGAATTGATTTTTCCAAACAATGTGTGCCTAAGCCTTGATTGAATTGATCTATTCAAGCAAACCCTAAAATCAGACTCTTAATTTCATTTGAATACTAAAAGAGGGACCTAAATATTTCAAAGGACAAAATAGGTGAAGTTGACCCACCTTGTTGGGTTAACCAATCTTCAAATTAGGTCACTTTGTACAAAAACATCTTAAAAGTTTAAGTGAAATCATAAGCACTTTTGCTCTTAATTAAAAACTGGTAGACTTAAAAGGTCAAGTCCCCATTCTGGTCTACCTGGATCATCAGTGACAAGAGAGGTCAGGTGGGAGAAGCCTTGTAACTCGTGGGGGTGCACTACGGTGTAGGGGCCTTTGCAGGACTCTTCCTCTCCGGCTGCTTAGGTAATTCTCAAGTGGATGACTTTACAAATACAATGGTAGTTAAATGATTAAATAAAAAGGAAGTAAAGCTAGCTTAAAGGGAAGGAAAGAGAGAGAGAGGGGAGACAGCGAGGCGGCCACGGCGGTGGAAGGAGGCTCCGTCAGCAGCTCGTCGACTCCGTTGACTACAAGAGAGGCTAAAGGGGGCTAGGAGGGTGTTATAACACTTGCAAGGTGAATTGAATGCTTTGCATGGATGGTTGGGAGGGGTTTATATAGGGAGAAGTGATTTCCATTTTAAGTATGGCCTTTGGCAACGACCAGGACGTTGCTAAGGACGTTGCTAAACCCATGCTAAAAGCATCAGTGAAGCCTCCCTCCAGCGGTCCTTCGCGTGCACCCGCGCTTCTTCATGTGCGATCCGTGCGCGCGTGCTATGGGCCGTCCGATCATGGATCGGACGGCCGACATCTTGCGAAGGGCGTGCTTGGATCGTGCCACAAGCGTGCGTGAGTGGGGGCGTCGTCAACTGACGTAGGCGCGTGCATGGAAGATCGACGTCTGTGGGTGCACCGCGTAGTGCTATCAAGGCCTCTCGATGGCGATCGGGCGGCTGAATTTGAGTGCGCAGCGAAATCGGTTGATGAGGAGCGGCGGGCGATTCGAACCCACATCCTGTGGGTGAGTTGCGAGGGCACGACCGATGCGCTGTGAGGGTGAATGGTCGCGACGAGGAAGCGAGGTGCGCGGCCGTGGGGCGTGGTAGGGCCGTCCGATTGAAGATCAATGGCCGAGATTCATCTTGAGGTGGAGGCACTGGTGCTGTGCCGTGATTGAGGAGCGTACGGGTGTGCGATTTGGCTTAAAGTGATGCCGCGCGATGAAGGGAGGTTGAGGGCGCGATAGGGCTGACACGTGGCGGCCTCATGACCGTTGATCATCAGATCAACGGTTAGAACTTCTTGGGCCAATTGTGGGAGCTCCCGATATCGGATTTAGCTGATTTCGAGTCCGGTGGACTCCGTTCGTCGCTCTGAGTCCATCCGTGCGGTTCGATTGTTCATCTGAAGCTTGTTTTGACATGCACTTGTACACATGGCCATTAATAATGCACTATAAGTAATCTTGATGTGCGATACATGCAATACTCCCATTCTTGTGTCTTCTGTGCATTTTATTCTTAAGACCGACCCCTTTTGGCAGAATTAACATTGTAAAATGTAGTGTTATCATACCCCCATACTTATACCTTGCTAGTCCCTAGCAAGGTTTATTCTAGCCATTATTTCCAGTCAGAATTCAAGAAGTAATTACTTGGGCATTTCGTCACTTGTCAATAGGAGGAAATATACTAAGATCCTGATCTACAGAGACTAAGTAGTGCCTGGGTGTCTGCCAAAATATGAATCGCCCGAATCCTTGCTTTAAGGCATGTATATATATATATTTATCTTTTCTCATTTTTAGATTTTTGGAGTTAAGAGTGTGTTGGTAACTTTTTACGGCTACTCAACCCACCAAAAACTCAGAAAAAACTCTAAGTGCTAAGCATCTTGGTGTGAAGATCGTGATAGACTCACTCAACGGTAATTTAGACAGACTTCGGGTTTCTACGCCCCTAGGTGACCGAAAAAGGAAGTGTTTTGCCTGAAGGTGTATTTGTTCGATCGGTAGCTTTCTCCCTACGTTTGTTTTACTTGGGGTCAATACAAGGATTTTTCCAGTGTATATCTCCCCAGCTTGCTCTACTTCCTCGCTTCTTCCTTAGGTGTTTTGGTTCTTTTTGTGCATTTACTGAGTTGAGTTCTGGACAATCGACCAATGGGCTGTTACCCACGATCACTTGCCAGCCATACTTGTGCGGTGAAGTGTGGTTTATTTTGTTCTATTTTTTCTTCCTTTTTTTATTTTTTATTTGGTAGGTGGCTTCCCTAATCTCAAATTTACCTCGAGGCAATAAAAAGAAGGTGATCCTGTGGCTGGGCTCTGGACAACTTGCCAATGGGCTGTTACCTACGATAACTTGCTAGTCATACCACCCTAGAAAGTTCATTAGCTACGCAATTTCTGTCAGAATCTCCGAGAAGTGAGTGTGCAAAAAATGTGTGCAGATGCTTAAACTAAAAGTCCTTCTGAGCTAGAGGGTGAGTTGATAAGTTGTATACTTATCACCTTATTTAGTTGGTGGATTAGAATAGATTAAGGTTGCAAGAATTTGAAACTAAATCCAAATTTTAACGGACACTAGGGCTGATTAAGCCTGAAGGCCTGAAAAGTCTAAGTGTTCAAGTTCTTTCTGTATTATTTCCCACTATTAGCAAATTTCTAATGCCTAAGTTTTTCTTCCTAAATTTTTTTTTAAAATTTTATTTTATTCTATTCAGACTGATTAAATGAACTTAGAATCATGCAATTTACCACTCCCCCATGCTTAAGCTGGATAATGTCCTCATTGACAAATACATAAATGCACAGGGGTCAAAAAGATACTACCTGAGTGAAGTAAAGTACCAAATCAGTCTGAATCTTCTGGGTTGCCTTCCAGGAAGTGCTGAGTTTAACGCCTCCAGCTGGGCAATGCTTCGTGTCATCCCTCAATGAGGGTGACAACCTCCTTCGGGGGAACTTGGGTGAGGAAGTGTTTCAATCTCTGGCCATTAACTGTGAAAGTGTGCCCAGTATTCGGATCAGCGATTTCAACTGCCCCATTGGAGTAGGGCTTAACTACCCTAAATGGTCTTGTCCACTTGGACCAAAGCTTCCTTGGAAAGAGTTTTAGACAGGTATCAAAAAGCCAAAGTTGTTGATTAGGCTCGAAGGTTTTTCTATGGATGAGTCAGTCGTGGACGGCTTTCATTTTCTCCTTGTATAGCCAACTATACTCAAAAGCGTCCCGACGAATTTCCTCGAGCTTGGAGAGTTGGAGCGTCCTCTGTGCACCGGTTAACTGAGGATCCATGTTACACTGCTTGACGGCCCAGTAAGCCAGGTGTTCCAACTCGACAGGAAGGTGGTAAGCTTTGCCAAAGATCAGGCGATAAGGCGACATGCCGATCGGGGTCTTGAAAGCGGTTTGGTATGCCCACAGGGCATCATCCAGTCGTGCAGACCAATCCTTCTCGTCAGGTCTCGTAGTCTTTTGTAGAATATTCTTGATCTGCCTGTTTGAGACCTCGGTCTGCCCATTTGTTTGCGGATGATACGGGGTAGCAATGCAGTGGTTAACCCCGTATTTTCTGAGTAGGGCACGGAATTGGGTGTGGATAAAATGACTTCCACCATCACTGATCATGGCCTTTGGTATTCCAAACCGGGAAAAGATGTTCTGCTTAACAAAATCTATGATAGCCTTATGATCGCATCAGTGGGTGGCGACAGCTTTAACCCATTTAGAGACAGTCTACCGAGACTAAGATGTACTCAAAGTCATTGGATGGTGGGAAGGGGCCCATAAAATCAATACCCCAAACGTCGAAGATCTTGATAATCAAAATGGGCTGGAGGGGCATCATGTCTTTTCTGGTCGTGGTCCCCAGAGTCTGGCAGCGAAAGCAAGTCTTAGTGAAATTGTGTGCATCCTTAAATAAGGAAGGCCAGTAAAATCCAGACTGCAAAACCTTTGCAGCCGTTTTGTTTCCTGAGAAGTGGCCACCACAAGCCTGGTCATGCCAAAAAGATAGCACACTCTAAACTTCGTCCTCAGGGATACACTTCCTGATGATTTGGTCGGCACATAGGCGAAACAGCATGGGATCATCCCAAAAATAATGCTTGGCCTCGGCCAAGAACTTGTCCCGTTGCTGTCTAGACCAGCTGTGCGGGGTTTGACCTACAACTAGGTAGTTGACATAGTCAGCATACCAAGGTAGTTTCTTGTCTTGCACAACCAGAATGTGCTCATCGGGAAAGGTGTCGGATAAAGGCAGGGAGGGCCCAATGTGGTCTGGGTAGAGTCTGGATAAGTGGTCAGCCACCACATTCTTTGATCTAGCTTTGTTGCGAATTTCCAGGTCAAATTCCTGCAAGAGCAGGATCCATCTAATAAGCCTGGGCTTCGCATCCTTTTTAGCCAATAGGTGCCGGATGGCTGAATGGTCCGTATAGATGGTCACGTGGAATCTCAGAAGGTAATATTGGAACTTTTCAAGTCCAAAAACTACAACGAGTAGTTCTTTCTCTGTGATCGTATAATTTCGTTGGGCCTCGTCCAACGTCTTGCTCGCATAGTAGATCACCATGGGTTTCTTGTCTTGTATTTGTCCTAGGATGGCGCCTATGGCAAAATCTGATGCATCACACATGATATCAAAGTCCTGGGACCAATCCGGAGGCTGAAGTATAGGTGTTGTGGAGACCAAGTCCCAGAGGGTGTGTTAAGCCTGGATGCAATCAGAGGTCATTTGGAATAGGGCGTCATTGGCCAAAAGGTTGGTCAAGGGTTTGGAAAGATTGGAGAAGTCTTTGATGAACCTTCGGTAGAAGCCAACATGTCCAAGAAACGAATGGATCTGTCGGATCGAGCTAGGTGGAGGAAGTTTGGAAATCAAATCAACTTTAGCTCGATCCACTTCAACGCCCCTATGTGATATGATGTGACCAAGGACGATTCCTTCTTGAACCATGAAATGGCTCTTTTCCCAACTTAACACCAAATTAACCTCGATACATCATTTCAGGATTTTCTCCAAGTTGCTCAAACAGTTATCGAATGAATTCCCAAATGCAGAGAAATCATCCATAAAGATCTCCAAGTATTCACCTACCATTTCTGAAAAAATGGCTAGCATGCAACGCTGAAAGGTAGCGAGTGCATTGCATAACCCGAACGGCATACAGCGGAATGCAAACGTGCCGTACGGGCAAGTGAATGTGGTCTTCTTTTAATCTTTAGGAGCAATTGCCACTTGGTTATATCCTGAATATCCATCCAGGAAGTAAAAATACTTTTGCCCTGCCAATCTTTCAAGAATCTGGTCGATGAATGACAGAGGGAAATGATCCTTCTTGGTTGTTTCATTGAGTTTCCTGTAATCAATACACACCTGCCATGCGATGGTGGTGCGGGTGGGGATGGATTCCCCACGCTCATTGGTGACAACGATGAGCCCAGCTTTCTTCAGAACCACTTGAGTGGGGCTCACCTAGGGGCTATCGGAGATGGGATAGATGATGTCGGTGTCAAGCCACTTGGTAATTTCCTTCTTAATGACCTCCCGTATATTTGGGTTTAACCATCTCTGCATCTGACGGGAGGGTCATGCCCCATCTTCTAGGTAGATCTTGTGGGTACAATAGGTGGGGCTAATTCCTCTCAAATCTGAAATAGTCCAGCCAACGGCAGCCCTATGTTCTGATAGGGTTGCTGTCAATCTAAGTTCTTGATCCCTAGTTAGGTTGGCATTGATAATTATGGGGAAGGTCTGGTCAGGTCCTAGGAAGACATACTTGAGATTCTCGGGTAGCGGCTTCAATTCAGGTGTGGGTGGCACAATGTTTGATGGAAAGGGGAAAGGCGGGAGTTCATCAACATCAATTTCCTCGAATGGTGTTGGTTGATGGTAATCGGCCCTACAGAGGTTCATGGACATAGATGGTGATGGGTCAGAATAGTTATTATAGGATTGGTAGTCCGAGATAGAACTAAGGGTGAGGCATTCCTCGACCAAAGGTTCCACGGGATCGTGTTCCTCGATACAGTCACAATCAAAAGACTTGGTCACCCAAAAGATATCCAACTGCATTTTCTTGTCTCCAAAGGTGATTTCCACGCATCCCGTGTCACAATCGATGTTTGCCTTAGCCGTAGCTAAGAAGGGTCTGCCTAGGATGATGGGTGTGTTCTATAGATGCTTAGGTACTTCCATGTCGAGCACCAAAAAGTCGACCAGAAAATAGAAGTCCTTGACCCGCACAATTACGTTCTCGACAACCCCCTTTGGGGTTTTCACAGATCTATCAGCCAATTGGATGGTAACAGGTGTGGGTGCCAACTCTCCGAATTCAAATTGGTGGTATAAGGTTGTCGGAATCAGATTGATGGAAGCACCTAAGTCTAGGAGCGCTTTATCAAATGTCATGTCCCCGATATTGCAAGATATCAGGGGTGCTCCTGGGTCAGTTCGCTTGAGCGGAAGGTGGCTTGATATTACGAAACTAGCTTGCTCTGAAAGCACAACCTATCTAGGTGCTTGAGGTCTTGGCTTACGTTTGGGTGTACAAGCATCCTTTAGGAACTTGCCGTAAGCCAAAATGTGCTTGACAGCTTTGAGGAGCGGAATATTAATCTAAACGTGCTTAAAGATCTCCAAAAGCTCATCAGTTTCCACAACACTTTTCTTCTTTTTGATTGTCTCCAAGGCCTCGGGATATGGTGTCTAAATGTGGATAGGATCCATTTCTGGGTCCTTGGGTTTTTCCAGTGCTTCTTCTGAGTCGGGTGTTTCAGAAGGTGAAGTCTCGGGAAGAGTCGACCATTTGGGATCCTGGGTTTTGGCGCCGCTTCTCAAGGTTACCGCATTTGCAGAGGCATTGGGACCATGGGTTGATCCTTGAGAAGACGAGGACGAAGAAGCACCAAACCCAGGGGGTGTTTGTGGGGTTGGCTGGACCATGTGAGCCTGCCCGGGATTGCCTTGAAACCCTTGTGAATTGGGACCTCTGTTAATCATGTTTCACGGGTTCGATTGTGGCTAGGAAGGAGGGATCCTTGTTGTTTGCAATTCAATAGCTGGCTTAACTGTCCCTTTACTAAAGCCATTTCTTCCTGATGTTTTTGGTTCATTTCAACCATCATCTTTATCAGGGTGTCCATTTGGTTTTGTGGGGGAGGGGCTGCCCTATTTGGATTATATAGGGGTCTAACTGGTGGTCCTTGCTGATAGGGGGCAAGTTTGACTGTTGGTTTGGCCTGGGCTGGTTCTGGAATTGAGGCGGTTTCTGGTTTGTCCAAGCAAAGTTTAGGTGATTACGCCAGCTGGTGTTGTAAGTGTTGGAAAAGGGGTCAGGTTTGGAATAGCCTTGGATAGCTTGTACATCTTCAAGGATAGCAGATGTCGAGGGGGAGGGAGGAGAGTAACCAAGGGTTGAGGGAGCAAAGGTCCCTCCCTGAAATGTGGTCAGGGGTTGTTCCAGGTTCATTTGGCTTAGGGGCTGGGCCAGGTCAACATTGTGAGCTCCCTTTGCTAGGGAGAAGGTCTGTAATGGGTTCCTGGTCTGGTTCAGTAGCTCATCTATCTTTTTGTCCACCAATTCCACTCGATCTAATTTCTTGGCAATGATATCCATGTCAACCATCCCAGAATTTGCTTGTACCTCATAAATCCCACCATAGGGTTGACTGGATCGGCTAAACTGGGTCATGGAGGCATTGTTGAGCGAATTTTCGCTCATAGACTCAAAGAGCTCAAACGCGCTCTCCTTGTCTTTGTTTAGGAAGTTCCCCCCGCATGAGGCATCGACGAAGATCCGTAGGTTGCTGTCCAGACCGTGGTAGAAGATCTGGGCCAATTGCCACGTTGGTACTTCGTGGTGTGGGCATTTCCTTAATAGTTCATTAAATCTTTCCCACGCCTCATGGAACTATTCCCCACCCTGGAGTGTAAAGGTAGTAATGGCTCTTCTGAGGGCATTGGTTTTTCCTATGGGGAAGAATTTCTTTAAGAATGCATGACTCAGTTCTTCCTAGGTGGTGATGGGTCTACCTAGGGTTCTAAGCCAGTGAGATGCTTTGTCTCTCAGTGAGAAGGGGAATATCTTAATCAAAACAATGTCAAGGATAATGTTCCTAGGTTTCATAATCCGAGCGATCTGGTCAAGATCCTCTAGGTGTTGGAAGGGGTCCTCATTTGAGCTTCCATAGAAGTGGCTCTGAATTAAATTTATGACATTTGGTTGCAACTCAAAATCATCTCCCCCTTTGGGGATCCTAAGGTGCGGCTCGACTCGAATAGCGGAAGGATTGTAGAAGTCGCGGAGGGCCTAGGTTGGTCCTGGAATGGTGGTGGATCAAGTGGTGGTTGCCCTTGTGGACATTGGAAAGGTGGTGGTGGTTGCCCCTGTGGGTTCTGTAACCGGTGTATGGCTTGCATGATGGTGTGGATTTGTTGCTGCTGAAGCTGGTGGTTTGCGTTAATCTGGGCCTGAATGATGGCCATTGTGTTTGGTGGGGGTTGGTCCTCAACCTCATCTACTCTAGGTTCAGCCATGTCTCTAGCAGAATCAGGTCGCCTGGATTCCTGTCCCAAAACAAACAACTCGGGATGAAGTGATCGTCTCCCATGCATACACTAGAGAAGAATAGGAGGGGATGCGGAGAGCGATAGAAGTGAGAAGTGTGTGTTTACAACCAAGCAAACAAGCCTAGTCCTTATGGTGTATTCCTTAGGGGACCTAGAAATCTCCAAAGGGGTGATTAAGTCCGTAAGCACTGGACTTCCCTTCCCAAAGCTAATCTGGCTAGATTGATTACGAGGGAATTGTAGGGAAGGTTCTTCCTTTGGCTTATGCCGCCGGTTCCATAGACCCCACAATCGCGATCGTTTGACACTTCCTCACAGCCTAGTTACCAGATTCTACTAAGGGAATGGAAGCCAAGTGCCCAGCGAACAAAACCACACCTCTTGAGATTTAACCCAGTCCTGCCTAGGGCACGTCTACTATGTTTGAAAAAGGGCTAGGACAGTGCTTGCGCTAGGGTTATGTGATGAGGCGTTGATTGTGGTGATGCCTCTTAGTTTTCCAATTCCAGTGTGTGTGCTCCTATTAAAACATGATTTTCAAGCAAGTATATTTTAAGATGTGATGTCTTTTAATGTTTTGTTCTTACTTTTGTGTCTTTTAGGGTTGACGTGTCTTAATATTTTCAGACAAATTTCAAGTGGGCACGCCAAGTTTTGCACACAATTGGTGAGAGTAGATTTCCTTTGATGTGAAGAAGCTTTAAAACCCTAAAGTGCTCATCCTAGTGTTCATGCAACTACTATTAGATGAGTTGATTTTTAGGGTTGAGTGGTGCGGCCCATGTTAATTCAAGGTGGCTTCACAAACACCACTCAAAAAGAAAGAAGAACACTCCAAAAAGTTTAGGTCGTTAAGAATGTTAGAGTGTATTTTTTTTTGTTGGGAGATGTGTTAAGGATGTGGATCAGGCAATCATGCACCATGCCAATTTTTTTCGATTTTACAATTTTTTTCAGATTTTTAGGCAAGCAAACAACCATTGGTGAAGAATTACTCACGACCAGTCCTTGTTGCGCTTACTCTCTCTTTACCGTCACAAGTTGCACTGCTTCGCCGTCCAAGCGCCAAATTCCTACAACCATCAAGTAGAAGGAGAAAAGGCGTTAGATGATGTGAGCATGGATGTAAAATGGAAGTGACAAAATAAATCCGTTACATCCCCGGCAACGGCGCTAAAAACTGACGTGCGAAAGATGTGTTTGTTTAAAAGGGTCGTTATAGTTCGTGCTCGCAACGTCGGTTTTAAAAGAAGAAATGGACGTGAGTTCGAGTGTCGATCATAGGGAGGTGTAAAAGCCGGATCTTCTTTCACTTAATGTCAACGAGTTTTTGCTTGCAAGAAGACGTGGTAGAAAAATGAGTGAGAGAGAGAAAGAGAGAGAGTTGGGTTAGAGTTTTTTAAATCATAGCCATTGTTCAAAGTAAGATAGAGAACACGTCAACATTATATTAAACATGTAAATCAAGTTTTACAAATACAACGGTAGCTAAATGATTAAATAAAAAGGAAGTAAAGCTAGCTTAAAGGGAAGGAAAGAGAGAGAGAGGGGAGACGGCGAGGCGGCCACGGCGGTGGAAGGAGGCTCCGTCGGTGGCTCGTCAACTCCGTTGACTACAAGAGAGGCTAAAGGGGGCTCGGAGGGTGTTATAACACTTGCTAGGTGAATTGAATGCTTTGCATGGGTGGTTGGGAGGGGTTTATATAGGGAGATGTGATTTCCATTTTAAGTATGGGCTTTAGCGACGTCCAAGACGTCACTAAACCCTTGCTAAAAGCATCGATGAAGCCTCCCTCCCAGCGGTCCTTCGCGCGCGTCTGTGCTTCTTCATGCGCGATCCGTGCGCGCGTGCTATGGGTCGTCCGATCGCGGATCGGACGATCAACATCTTGCGAAGGGCTCGCTTGGATCGCGCCACAAGCGTGCGTGAGTGCGGGCATCGTCGACCGACGTAGGCGCACGCGTGGAAGATCGACGTCTGTTGACGCGCCGCGTAGTGCTATGGAGGCCACTCGATGGCGATCGGGCGGCTGAATTTGAGCGCGTAGCGAAATCGGCTGATGAGGCGTGGCGAGCGATTCAAACCCGCGCCCTGCGGGTGAGTTGCGAGGGTGCGACCGATGCGCTATGCAGGAGAATGGTCGCAACGAGGAAGTGAGGTGCGCGGCCATGGGGTGTGGCAGGGCCATCCGATTGAAGATCAACAACCGAGATTCATCTTGCGGTGGAGGCGCTGGTGCTGTGTTGCGGTTGAGGAGCACGCGGGTGCACGATTTCCAACCGTCCAATCTGCGATTGGACTGCTTAAAGTGATGCCGCACGATGAAGGGAGGTTGAAGGCGCGGCAGGGCAGACACGTGGTGACCTCATGACCGTTGATCATCAGATCAACAGTCAGAACTTCTTGGGCCAATTGTGGGAGTTCCCAATGTCGGATTTAGCTGATTTCCAGTCTGGTGGACTCCGTTCATCGCTCTGAGTCCATCCGTGCGGTCCGATCATTCATCTGAGGCCTGTTTTGACATGCACTTGTACAAATGGTCATTAATAATGCACTATAAGTAATCTTGATGTGCGGTGCATGCAATGCTCCCATTCCTGTGTCTTCTGTGCATTTTACCTTTAAGACCGACCCCTTTTGGCAAAATTAACATTGTAAAATGTAGTGTTATCTGGTGTCATGATTGGATCCATCACATTCTATCTCTCATCTAATCCATCGGTGCATATTTGGGAGGAGGTCCTTAAGACCATCCTTGAGGCCTCCATTAGATATTCACTCTCGTTGAGGTCGAGCCTTGACTTCCGTGTTTGTGTAACAACCTGATCACATTGACATATCCTCTGATTTAGAACCTACTTCCCCTTCATCAGCTATGGATCACCAACAAGAACAACCTAATCTTGAGCAACAATTCCGTGATTTCCAAAATTGAATCAATGCAATCATCAACCCATAGTCGCGTCCTCAAATGTGAGATCACTATAATCCCGCAGCGGTGGAGATCAAACCCCGAATAAACATTCCCGTGGGAGGACCCGAGGTAGATCTCAAGCCTAGCATACTTCATATGACCCCAAAATTTCATGGCTTGAACTCTGAGGATCCTTTCCAGCACATCAAAAACCTAAAACATCTGGCCCACACCTTTGGGGCAGATGTACAGAATCAGGACGAATTACTCTTAAAGCTCCTCATTCTCCCTGGCTGACAAAGCCGCTCACTGGTTTCATACTCAACAACACACGATCAACACATAGGGAGAACTTTAAATCGCCTTCTTGCAAAAATTCTACCCCATTGGTCGTACCAACACGATGCGGCACCAAATCACGCACTTCTCCCAAGGAACGAGAGAATCTCTACATGAAGCATGGGATCGCTTTCTGGATCTCATGCGTAAGTGCCTCCATCACTGAGTTCCAAAGTGGGAACAAGTCCAATCCTTTTACCACGAACTCCATGAAGATATCAAGCTCTTTGTCAATGCAACCTATGGTGGTAGCATCATGGGTCAACATGAAGACACGATCTGGGAAATTCTTGAAAACATGTGTGAGAACTCCCTGAACAATGAGCCATTAGGTGCGTACGACTTGATGTCCACCCGCGCTTTGGCAGATAATCGGGGGGTACACAAATCCCAAGGCCTTTCTGCATCTGTTGATCTAGAGTTGGTAGCCAGTCAATTGGACAATGTCTCCATTATCGAGAAAAAGGTGGATGACATCACTTGTCATCTACACAAATCCACCTCTGCATCTCAAAGCACATACGCGCACCCACCATAGGAAGGGAGGCTATGCACAACATCTACCACTCCTTGGGAATGGATGCATATCCACCTCCATCTAATTATGGCTTTGGAGGCAACTCTGGGTCAGCCCACCTTAGTTGGGGGAACTCTGAACCCCCGTACCCTGATTATCTCGGAGCTCCTCAGACCTGTGAGGATCTTCACGCCGTCCAGAATAATCATTTCTCCAACACTTACAACTCTGGATGGCGTAATCATCCTAACTTTTCGTGGTCAGGAAATAACTCGGATCTAAGACCTCAATTCCAACCCCAACCACAGGCTCCGCGACCTTATCAACCCACCCAAACAAGGCCCACTCAAAACTTCCAACCTGAACCACCTAAAGAAGATCATATATCTCTGATTCTCCAGACCTTGGTTGACATGCAAAAACAACACAAAGAGGAAATCTCTGAGTTACAAAATCAACTGGCTCAGCTGGCAAGTACTCACCAGCCTAGTGTACCTCCTTCTCAGCCTCTTCCAAACCCGAATAACATGCCAAACCAGAGGTACGTTATGAACCCAAATCAGGGCCAAGCTCATTTTGTTTATCAGGCCCCTTCTGCTCTATCACTTGACGAGATGGATGCTTCAACTTCATACTCAGGATTTCAGCAGCAAACACCTATTTTGCCCAAACCAAATCAAAATCAGGCAGGATTAAATTCCGTTATCACCCGTAGTGGCAAAGCAACACAAGACCCACCCTTTCCTAGCCACAACACATCTGAGACCATAAACCCTAACCCTAGATTGGTCATCCAGGACACACCTGTCCCTGATAAAGAGCCTGAGCCAATTCTACAAGAACCATCTAAGGTTCCATTTCCCGAGGCCTTGACCAAGGGAAAAAGGACAACCAAACCCGTGGCACCTGAGGAGGACCTGGTTAAGCTCTTTGAGAAGGTCCATATAAACATCCCCTTGATGGATGCAATACGCCACGTACGGGCTTATGCACGATTCCTGAAAGACGTGTGTACACCTAAGCGTAAGCCGCGAACCAAAGGCGGGACCCAATTGTACTGTCGGAGCAAGCCAGCTCCGTCATTTTGAGCAAACTCCCACCTAAGGCAAAAGACCCAGGCACCGCTCTGATCACCTGTGCAATCAGTGATATAATTTGATCAAGCTTTATTGGGCTTAGGAGCCTCCATAAATTTGATACCCACATCTCTACTAGACTACTTTGAGGAATCTAAGCTTAAATCGACATAAATGACTTTGCAGCTAGCCGACTGATCTATTAAGTCACCAAAAGGAATTCTCGAGGATGTCATAGTTAGGGTACATGATTTCTATTTTCCCGTGGATTTTATTGTCTTAGACATGGATGCCCCTGAGAATGTGAAGAACACACCGATCATATTAGGGAGACTCTTTCTGGCCACTGCTAAGGCCAATATTAATTATGAGGAGGGCCAAATTAAATTAAAATTTGGGAGCAAGACGCTGAAGATCGACATCTTTAAGGCCCAACAAGGAATCAATTGTGGAGTTATAGAACAAATTTGCGATATCGAGGCTGTAGTTGACGACCTATGTATCGAGTAAAACCTGACTATTTCTGATCAATCACAAGAAGATCAAAACCCGTAATTAGAGGAGTCTAAACCTAACATAGATACTCCTAAAACTCCTTCCTTTGCTCCCGACACCCATCCTGAACCACCTGCTGCTGCTGACAACCCAGTTATGGAATTAAAGCCTCTTCTCGATCATCTCAAATACGTCTTTTTAGGTTCCACTCAGACGTTTCCTGTGATTATCAACTTCTGACTCACACCTGATCAGGAATGACGCCTGATTTCTGTTCTCCAGTAGCATCGAAGAGCCATTGGATGGACTATCGATGATCTGACTGGTACCAGCCCTTCATACTGTACACATCACATCTATACAGAAGAGGGCTCACAACCATCCCGTGAAATGAGGAGATGCCTAAATCCAAATCTACAAGATGTCGTGAAAAAGGAGATCATCAAGTGGTTAGATGTAGGGATCATCTACTCGGTCTCCGACAGTCGTTGGGTGAGTCCAATCCAAGTTGTGCCTAAGAAGGTAGGGCTCACCGTCATCATGACTGAAACTAGAGAAACCATACCGACCCGTACAGCCAACTCGGAGAGTCTGCATTGATTACAGAAGACTCAATTTCTCCACGAAGAAGGATCATTTCCCACTACCGTTCATTGATCAGATTCTCGAAAAGCTAGCGGGAAATCTATTCTTCCGCTTTTTGGATGGGTACTTCGGTTATAACCAGGTCACAATTCATCCCGAGGACCAAGAGAAGACCACCTTCACCTACCCCTTTGGGACATATGCATTCCGAAGGATGCCGTTCGGTCTCTGCAATGCACTCATTACTTTTCAGCGGTGCATGCTTGCCATATTCTCAAATATGGTAGGTGAATACTTTGAAGTCTTCATGGATGAATTCTCGGTATTTGGAGATTCATTTGATGATTGCCTCCTACACTTGGTCCAAATCCTCAGGCAATGCATCGACGTGAACTTGGTTCTTTCCTGGGAAAAGAGCCACTTCATGGTACCTGAGGGAATTGTCCTGGGACATCTCATCTCTGAAAAAGGCATCTAGGTTGATCGAGCCTAGGTGAATATGATTTCCAAACTCCCTATGCCTAGCTCAATCAAAGACATTCGATCCTTTCTGGGGCACGTCAATTTTTACCATCGATTCATTTCCAATTTCTTGAAAATCACACGCTCCCTAACTAATCTTCTATGTAAGGATGTCCCCTTTGAAATTTTTGAGGAATGCACTCAGGCATTTGAGATCTTGCGTGATAGAGTTACCCAAGCACCTATCCTGCAGTCCCTTGAGGCCTCAACCTTTTGAGATCATGTGCGATACATCTGATTATGCTGTAGGTGCGGTATTGGGGTAGAAAATAGAAGGGAAACCCATGGTCATCAACTACGCTAGCAAGACACTTAACGAGGCTCAACGTAACTACACAGTTACTGAGAAAGAGCTTCTAGCCATAGTATTTGCTCTGGAGAAATTCATATCATATCTTTTGGGTTCCCGTGTTATCATATACTCAGATCACACTGCAATGAGGCATCTCCTTGCGAAGAAGGACGTGAAACCTTGATTAATCTGCTGGATCTTGCTGTTGCAAGAATTTGATCTCGAAATTTGCGATAAAGCGGGAAAGCAGAACGTGGTAGCTGACCACTTATCCCGCCTTCCTTCTGATAGTAGCAACCCTTCCGGACCCATCACAGAATACTTTCCCGATGAGCACCTCCTGACTATTAGTACGGGACTTCCTTGGTTTGCTGATTTAGTGAACAACTTGGCATTGCATCAAATTCCGTTCGATTGGTCGGAAACCAAGAAAGAGAAATTACTTTCCAATGCCAAGTACTACATTTGGGAAGACCCATACCTCTTCCACATTGGTGCTGATCAAATCATCAGATAGTGCATCCCGGAAGCAGAGATTCAGGACATTTTGTCCTCCATGACCAGGCTTGCGGTGGACACTTTTTCGGACATAAAATTGCAGCAAAAGTCCTCCAGTGTGGCTTTTATTGGCCCATGATTCTCAAAGACGCATACGATCACTGTAAGGCATGCACTCGTTGCCAGACCTTGGGCAACATGAGACACCACAATATGTTGCCTTTACAGCCGATTCTCATATGCGAAATCTTCGATATCTGGGGGATTGATTTTATGGGACCCTTCCCTATCTCAGACGGCTTTGAATATATTCTTCTCACTGTTGACTACGTGTCCAAATGGATCAAAGCCATCCGACCTAAACCAACGATCATAAGCTGGTAATCAAATTCATTCATGAAAACATCTTTTCTCGGTTTGGGATTCTACGTGCCATTATCTCTGATGGAGGGACCCATTTCACGAATGCTTAGTTTAGATCACTGATGACCAAATACGGGGTGTCCCACCAAATCTCTACTCCTCATCACCCCTAAACCAATGGTCTAGCTGAGCTATCGAATCAGGAGATCAAGAAAATCCTTCAGGTCACTGTACGACCTGACAGGAAAGATTGGTTGTCCCGACTTTCGGAAGCCTTGTGGGCTTGAAATTAGCTACAGAACGCCATGGGCGGGATTATCCCGAAATCTCGAAAGCCAGGGTTCTAGGGGTTGCCATGGGCAATACTATCTCGAAGCATCGATTGCCAGGGACCTGCGAGGATTGATGGTGGGAGCTAGGAATTCGATATAGACCGTGTTGTAAAGCCAATTCGATGATAGAAATAAAGGAAGAAAAGAGAGAGCAAACTCTCCAAAAATAAAAGAAAAAATCCTCTGTCTCTCTCTTACAAAAATGCACTACAAACTGAACCTACGCTAAAACATATCTTAAGCATGGGTGCTTTAATCGTGGAGTTCAACAAACCTTAAGTTAGTTCCTGTGGGCCTTAGAAACCTTCGCGGCGGACTGAGGTTAGAGCTGGTCAGGTTCGGATCTTGGTTGGTACTTAGTACCTCTAGGCCTATTATCGGTATTCTGATATAATCTACAAAAGAAAGAACACAGTAGAAATCTGAGCATAAAAAGGCATATGGTCTAGAATTTGAGTTAATTCCATGAGATTTTACTAAGGGACTAGCAAAAGCTAGGCATGGGGGTATGATGGGAACACCATCATGAGCCTTAACTATATCAATTTGATCTGATTAAGTCATTAAATGCTCCTACATAACCACCATAGGACTGCAATTCATTGCATAATCATTCTGAGAGAAAGACGAGTAAACATGGTTAAAATTGTAAATTTACCATCATATCTTGAGTGCAGTATAACCACGGGTTTTCTCAAGGGTTAATTAAGGGTCAAATGATCCTAAAAGGCTAACAAGTAGGTTAAGATAGATAGAAAAGGGTTTTCGTGTGTTTTGGGAATTAAATGACTTCTGAAACCTTAAAAACAAATCCGCTTAATTAACTAAGGTTCTGGTCAGGATAAAATTCACCTAAACCCTCTAAAATTAATAGAAAAATATTCTCTAGGGTTTGGTACCTTTAATTTGACCATCATAACCCATCTCGACCTAAAATAGAGTCTCAGACTGACATTTACCCTAATTTGGGTTTTTACATAAATTACTCAGTCAAATGAAGTCAAAACCAAAATCAAACTTCAAAATTGGATTCCTTAGGTCAAAATTAAATTTGTATCAAAATTTGGGCCAAATCTGAGATTATTTCGACCTATTTTGCACTTTGATCCAAGTCTAACTTTCTTTATCTCCAGTAGTCCCTCAGCTTTTGAACTTCTTACAAAAAGCCCCCCAACTTCTTCATTGTCTTCGCAAAAAGGTGCCTGGTACCATTAAAGGTAACCCTGAGCTTCACCTTTGAGATTGAGTGAGAATTTCTCTCTCGATTCTCAATCGATTAATCCCAAAATAGATACTCAGATTCTTGACGAAGTTGCCTTTCATTTGAGCCACATCTTGGGCTCCAAGTCTTGCCCAAAGTGCCATGCGAATCAATTGAAATTTGGGTTTCTATCTTCGACGAAGCTTTCCAAGCTTGAGAGCTTGATTCTTAAGCTCTGTTCGCCTTCTAATGACATATAAAAGAATCCCCGGGGCATGACGAACTTCCCAAGCTTGATTTTGGCCTGGAACACCCTCAATTCTTCCCTCATATTCCGGCCGAAAGACTCCTCAAGCTCCGATGACCTCCTCCGTCTTCATTCCTCGTCCATTCGCAATACCGGGAGTGGATTTGTCTCCCTCATCTTCCTCCGCGTCACGCAATACCGGCCGGCGTTTCTATCTCCTTTGTCTTCGCCGTTCTCCCACTGGAGTCAGCTTCGTCTCTGGCGCCATCTCCGCCCCCCATCGTCTGCTGCATACCTCAATCAACTCCTTTGCTTCTATACGTCATGCCAGTACCTCTGACACTCCGCTTCGACCTCTCCTCTCCGACACCCTCTGCGACTCCGTCTTCCATCTCGCTGGCAAGCCCTAGCAGCCACCACACATGCCCAAACTCGCTGCTACCACATCCCACACTTCCGCCGTATCCATGTGAGTAAAACCCCTCAAGAAATTGAGGGGATTACTCCCCCAAACCCTCCACCGAACACAACCACCTCCACCTTCATTTTTCACTTCTGCCAGCACTCATCACACACGCACACACCACGAAACCACCTCCACTACACTCATCGTGGTCCGGCGATACTCCTTGAGCTTTCTGATGCGACCGAAAGGCTTTGTTACTGATTTTAGGTACCAGCTCCCCTCCGCTATTGACGCACAGCTCCAAAGGAAGCTTCAAAGCTTGTTCTTCACCTGTGGCTCCAGGCGACATGCTCAGACGATGCAGATTTAGCAGCTGTAGGTTCTAGGTTCTCAATTGGAAGAAAGCAGCATAGCCGTGACCCAATTCGAGCCATCTTCACTGTGGCTGTGTGTGAGAGGAACGGGGGATGGATAGTCCCACATTGTGGATTTTAGAGCAAGTGCAACCGAATAAGATGCAAAACTGCATATGCCTTGTTGCCTCAGAAACACAGGGGTGAGGTCCCTCACGCCCCTCACTATGCCTCGCCCGTGAAACTACTCTCGCGGGCCTGGCGTAGATCCGACTACTTGCCTATGCTATTCACTCCTCGCTCACCACTCACTGCCAGTGAGCCTGGACCCGGGTGCGCTCTAGGTCGGATTACCCTTATACCCGATACTGTTGAAGGCTCTGGGAGAGCGTTGAAAGTCCCTACTAGGAGGGGGTGACGTAATAATTGCGGAAATAAATATAAACAATATCACAAAATAGGCAATCACAAAATGTACACAAGTAATTTTTAGGTGGAAACCCAAACCGGGTAAAAACCACCACCTAACCCTCTCGAGTTAGGATTTTCCGATCAACCTAGTTGATCAAATCCACTAACCGAATCACTTTGAACGAGGGTGATTCAACCTCAAAACAACCACGCTACAAGTACGAGGGTAGCGTTCCTCAACCCCTTCTCTCCACGAGAAGGATTTTGTCCCACGAAGGAGACGGGAATTCGCAAAGCGAATACCCAACCAAAAGACAAAGATAAAAGAAACAATAGTCCTATAGAGCCAACAAAGTAATTAAACCTAGCTTCTATAGGAAATAGGAAACTCCCCTTTGCAAGGAGTGCGTCGACGATGACGCGGTGCGTGTGCCACGCGATGGCGCTACGTCGCTCTCGTTATCAACAGTGGGAGAGCGGGCGCGCGAAGGCTTGATGCTCTCGAGAGAATGAAGCTAGAGCTTGGAGAGCAAGGGCCTCAATTGGACACAAAAGAGTGGAACTAAGTTGCTTAGGTGTGTCTCTTGTTTCTCTTAGTGTGTATCTTCTGTTTTTGTGTTGCAAAGGCTCCCCTCTATTTATAGAGGCCTTAGGAAGGCTTTGGAAGGCTTGGAAAAGCTTCCATAGCCGTTGGGTGCAAAGCCCAAGAGAATCAGGCCGAAATCAGGACAATGATTACACTTCACAGGGTTATCAGACGTCTAATTCTGGCATCAGACGTCTGGAAGGCCACTTTAAGACGTCTGATTTAAAGGTCAGACGTCTGATTCTATGCGGGTTTCTCCCTGACTTGAATCAGATTTAAACAGGGTTTTTGTGCAAGTCCATCAGATGACATACAGGACGTCTGGCACTAAGTCTGGACGTCTGGAAACCTACTTTTACTGTGGGAATTGATTTCCAAACGTTGCAACGGCTAGAAAATCTCTGAGAAGAGATTTTGGGTCAGCCGAGGCAAAACGGTCATTTATCAGACGTCTGGAAAGGCCTAAGGACGTCTGATAAGGCTCTAACGGTCATAATCTTGAGTGTGTTCTAAGCCAGCCAACGGTCCACTAATTGGACGTCTGGCAAAGTCATCAGACGTCTCCTAAGACGTCTGGTCTAAGGTCTGGACGTCTGATTTCATCAGACAGAACTAACTATGTCCAGCCTAACAGTTATCAGACGTCTGAAACAACAGTCAGACGTCTTAAAGTTCTTTATCAGACGTCTGATTTGTGAATTAGACGTCTGGAAAGTCTATTTTAACCCTATATTGGTTTTCTAAGTGTTCTACAGAAAACCTAAGTATCCTAGGGTTGTGCAGGTGTTCCTAGGACTACTGTTAGGGTTCTTTGAGGCTCTTTAACATAATGTCTAAGGAAAATAAAGAGCAAGAAAATAAATACAAGAGATACATGAAAGGATAAAAAAGAATCTATCCTATTCTTCTTGTCTTCCATCTCCAATCTTTCGCTCCACGCGAACCTCCTCTATTTTCCGTCAAGCTCCTCCAATCCGTCCTGGATGCGAGCTCGAGTTCCGTCTAAACACGTCTTCATTTGCAATTGACCTGAAATCTAGGACTCAAATTGCAAATGTTAAATAACACGTGTTTTGTTATCATCAAAACAAATGATCGTGGTGCTCTAGCACCAACAATCTCCCCCTTTTTGATGATGACAAAACCGTAAATAATAATGCATAAAAATCCTCCCCCTTTTTGACATTATCAAAAAGGTTTGATTGATTTTATATTTCCTATTACTCCCCCTTAAAACATGCTCTTCTATTTATTTTTAACAAAGGTAATGTCCTCCCCCTTTTTATAACAACAAGATAGCTATTATTTTTCTCCCCCTTACTAAAGGAAATTTAGCTAACTTGTATCTCCCCCTTAAAAATTGACAATAAGCTCATCATTTTTAACTCCCCCTATCTAAATGCTTATAAAAAGGATAGGGTTAAGAATTTTACCTCACCTACCATGGCCAATAAAATGGCCCGAATGGTGGTGGTGGATGCCACATCGGATGGGGCTCCCATCCGTAGCTTGGAGGCCCGGGCATTGGCGCCAGTCTCCAATCTGGTGGTCGACGTGCGGCGGGTCCGTCGTTTGTTCGCCGTCTCGTCGGTCTTCTTCTTCTCCTCCTTGGTCTACTCATTGGTTCTCCCAACTTAAGTTGACCAGCCTTGAGTTTGTAGGTCCAGTCCTGTGTATTGTAGTTGTCCCTGAATCCTACAAAACAAGATTCTAATTCTTTTTTCGGTATCCAAGTGGGCTTGGATCCGGATTTGTTAGAGGGTCTCCTTGATGGAGATCCTTTCTCAACCTTAGGGCTATAAAAATTATCAACTTTGTTGATTAATTTGTTAGAATTTTCCCTAAGACATGCAATTTCTTTTTCTATAATGTTCATTTTAGTCTTTAAATCTGAAATTTCTAATTTTAGACTAACATTTTCCTCAATCAATTTATTATTTTCATTGATGAGGTTATGATTATCTAATAATAGGTTATCATCCTTAGGACTAGCTTCTATGTCCTTAAGTTGTTTTTCTAACCTATCATTTTCATTTTTAAGAAAAATAAGGTTCTTCTTCATGCTTTTGTTTTCTATTTTTAGTGATTTACTAATCTCGAATAATTCATTAAAAGCTTCTTGTAAATCAAAATTTACCTCGTCGTCGGAGTCGCTTCCGCTTTCACTGTCGCTTCCTCTGGCCATGAAGCCGAAGCAAGCGGTTTCTTCTTCTATGGTCTTTTCTTCTTCTTCCTCCGAGCTAGAATCGTCCCAAGTGGCTTGGAACGCCTTCTTTTTCTCCTTTTTAAGAAGAGGGCATTCTGGTCGCAGATGCCCTTTCCCGTTGCAGTGGTAGCAACGTCTCGGGCTTTCCTTCTTCTCCTTTTTCTTTTTCTTTAATTCCCTACAAAACTTGGAAAAATTTTTAAGTAAAATTCTAAAGTCTTCGTCGTCGGAACTTACCTCGCTATCCGACGCGGCTCTGAAGGCGAGAGTCTTCTTTAGTTTAGGCTCCGGTGTATCCTTCTTCTTCTGCTTCAACTTAGTCTCGTAGGCCATCAGATTGCCTAGGAGATCTTCCATGTTGAGCTCCTCCATTTCGTTCACCTCCTCGATGGCGGTGACTTTCTGTTCCCACTCCGGTCCAAGGGAACGAAGAAGCTTCCCTTGAAGCTCCCCCTTTATGAAAGTCTTTCCTAAAGCTTTTAAGTTATTTACAATGAGAGTGAACCTAGTGTTCATCTCACTTAAAGACTCGTTAGATTTCATTGAAAAAGATTCAAATTCTTGAGAAAGTAAATTAATTTTTGAGGTTTTTACCTTAGAGGTACCTTCATGAGTTACCTCGAGTGTGTGCCAAATCTCGTATGCGGTGGCGCACTGCGAGATTCTGTTGAATTCTTCCGAGCTGAGCGCGCAATACAACGCGTTCATTGTTTTCGCGTTGAGAGAGAGCTCCCGGATCTGCTGCTGCGAGTATCCTCTGGCGGGTTTCTCTGGGATGTCGAAGGGGGTCTCGCACCTGGCCCAGACTGTGAAGTCGGTGGCTTGAAGCCACGTCTTCATCCGCAACTTCCAGTAGGGGTAGTTGCTCCCGTCGAAGAACGGCGGACGGGTTGTGGACTGTCCCTCGGAAATCCTGCTTGTGGAACAGCTTCCCTCCATGATCTAGATCCTCGCCGGTTTGTAACGCCGATTTCGCGAGACCTGCTCTGATACCAATTGAAAGTCCCTACTAGGAGGGGGTGACGTAATAATTGCGGAAATAAATATAAACAATATCACAAAATAGGCAATCACAAAATGTACACAAGTAATTTTTAGGTGGAAACCCAAACCGGGTAAAAACCACCACCTAACCCTCTCGAGTTAGGATTTTCCGATCAACCTAGTTGATCAAATCCACTAACCGAATCACTTTGAACGAGGGTGATTCAACCTCAAAACAACCACGCTACAAGTACGAGGGTAGCGTTCCTCAACCCCTTCTCTCCACGAGAAGGATTTTGTCCCACGAAGGAGACGGGAATTCGCAAAGCGAATACCCAACCAAAAGACAAAGATAAAAGAAACAATAGTCCTATAGAGCCAACAAAGTAATTAAACCTAGCTTCTATAGGAAATAGGAAACTCCCCTTTGCAAGGAGTGCGTCGACGATGACGCGGTGCGTGTGCCACGCGATGGCGCTACGTCGCTCTCGTTATCAACAGTGGGAGAGCGGGCGCGCGAAGGCTTGATGCTCTCGAGAGAATGAAGCTAGAGCTTGGAGAGCAAGGGCCTCAATTGGACACAAAAGAGTGGAACTAAGTTGCTTAGGTGTGTCTCTTGTTTCTCTTAGTGTGTATCTTCTGTTTTTGTGTTGCAAAGGCTCCCCTCTATTTATAGAGGCCTTAGGAAGGCTTTGGAAGGCTTGGAAAAGCTTCCATAGCCGTTGGGTGCAAAGCCCAAGAGAATCAGGCCGAAATCAGGACAATGATTACACTTCACAGGGTTATCAGACGTCTAATTCTGGCATCAGACGTCTGGAAGGCCACTTTAAGACGTCTGATTTAAAGGTCAGACGTCTGATTCTATGCGGGTTTCTCCCTGACTTGAATCAGATTTAAACAGGGTTTTTGTGCAAGTCCATCAGATGACATACAGGACGTCTGGCACTAAGTCTGGACGTCTGGAAACCTACTTTTACTGTGGGAATTGATTTCCAAACGTTGCAACGGCTAGAAAATCTCTGAGAAGAGATTTTGGGTCAGCCGAGGCAAAACGGTCATTTATCAGACGTCTGGAAAGGCCTAAGGACGTCTGATAAGGCTCTAACGGTCATAATCTTGAGTGTGTTCTAAGCCAGCCAACGGTCCACTAATTGGACGTCTGGCAAAGTCATCAGACGTCTCCTAAGACGTCTGGTCTAAGGTCTGGACGTCTGATTTCATCAGACAGAACTAACTATGTCCAGCCTAACAGTTATCAGACGTCTGAAACAACAGTCAGACGTCTTAAAGTTCTTTATCAGACGTCTGATTTGTGAATTAGACGTCTGGAAAGTCTATTTTAACCCTATATTGGTTTTCTAAGTGTTCTACAGAAAACCTAAGTATCCTAGGGTTGTGCAGGTGTTCCTAGGACTACTGTTAGGGTTCTTTGAGGCTCTTTAACATAATGTCTAAGGAAAATAAAGAGCAAGAAAATAAATACAAGAGATACATGAAAGGATAAAAAAGAATCTATCCTATTCTTCTTGTCTTCCATCTCCAATCTTTCGCTCCACGCGAACCTCCTCTATTTTCCGTCAAGCTCCTCCAATCCGTCCTGGATGCGAGCTCGAGTTCCGTCTAAACACGTCTTCATTTGCAATTGACCTGAAATCTAGGACTCAAATTGCAAATGTTAAATAACACGTGTTTTGTTATCATCAAAACAAATGATCGTGGTGCTCTAGCACCAACAAGCGTGACCCAAGGAGAGAGAAAGGAGAGTGTGCGGGGGTTAGGGGGGTTTTGCTCCCTGGAGAAGTTGGCTAAACACTTACCCAACTTTGAGACCCCTTCCCCCTCTGCGTGAAGAAGAGAAGCAGAGAAGAAAAAGAAGGTAAGCAGAGAAAGAAAGGAAAAGAAGAGCCGAAGAAGAAGAAGAGAGACAAGCACAGAGAAAGAGAAGAAGCAAATCAGAAGAGAGATCATTGCTCATCCAGACGTTTAAGACATCTGATCATTAAATCAGACGTTTGATTTTAGTTGATTTCTACATAGCTATTAAGTTCCATTTGATATTATTGTAGGGAGTAATTGGTGATTCAAATCACCATTTTACTCCATTCTTTTGCAATTTGACACTTGATATCATTGCTACATTATTCTGAGTTAATTCCTGATTATAATTTCTTATCTCTATTGTTTAAAGTTGCAATATTGAGAATTAAATTCCTACTTACTCCCAGCGAACGACCTTAGAGTTTTCAACTATAAATTTTATCTGTTTTTCGCGAGATTTCGACTATACTGCAATGCAACGATTTTAAACATGATTTCGAGCGAACGAACAATTGCTGTCAACAGCATACTCAAGTACCTGAGAAGGATAAAAGACTACTGTCTTGTCTTTGGAGATGGGGATCTCTAGGTGTTATGGTACACCGACTTTGACTGGTGATAGAATTCGTCAGGGTTCATTTTCTTGGTGAATGGTGGTTTTATGAATTAGAAAAGTAAGAAGTTGGATACTGCGGTTGATCCAACAATAGAAGCTGAATACAACGCTGCACCTGACACTGTGAAGGAGGCGGTGTAGATATACAAGTTTGTTGAGGAACTTGCGTAGTTTTCTTGATACAGTAGCCAATCCTACTATTGTTCGACAACACGAGTGACAATACGCAGGTGAAAGAGCCTCACTCTTACCAAAAAGGCAAGCATATTGAGAGGAAGTATAACATCATCTAGGAGATCACCAAAAGTGGTGATGTGATCATCACGAAGGTGACCTCCACAGATAACGACGCTGATCTGCTCACCAAGGCCTTGACTAAAGAGTCATTTGATCAACACGTGTATAGTATGGGGATGAAAAAGGTTTTGGAATGGCTTTGAGGGCAAGTGGGAGTATATTAGATTTTGTGTGCCATGAGCAAGCCATCCAAGTTATATAAGATAATTATATACTTCATCTGAATAAAAGAATTTGATTATTTTTCAATCAATGTATGACGACCCAAGTCTCACCAACCGAGTTAATCCAATGAAACCTGAGCTGTCGAATGTGGTATAGCATCTGATACTCAATAGGATCGTAGTCACCGAACACATAATCGTAAAATAACGATAATAATAGCCAAATAGAAATTCATAATGCAGGAAATAAAATAAAGTGCTAACAAGAACAAATAATAAGAGTCCACTAGCAGAAAGCCAAAAAGGAAAGGAGTAGTAGAGTAACAAAGTACAATCACTAGAAAATTGAAGGAAAATCTACACAGCTAAAACTACTATTCACATGAATCATCTCCAAGTACCGCGTTAGGCCCCACAATAGATGAACCAACCACAACCTCAACTCCTGACTGCTTAGCCACACCTGAGTACGGAACCTAAAATGTACGTCAACAAAAACTAAGTAGATCAGAAACAACCATGTACAAACAGTACCAGAGAGAAAAAGAGAAACGGTACTATCTCATAACTTAATCATTTTATTAATCTTCATGTTATTTACTTCATTTGCAAGTTAAGCCCAACTTATTACAGTCAAAATCCCATAAATCAACACCTCAGGACACAGGCGATTTCGTGTGACTTCCTGAGGCACAAGACCAGTATAAGCCACCTTCTTGGCCAAGAAGATGGCTTATACCCAACGAGTCACCACTCATTATCATCCTGGGATCATGGTGGAAAGAGGTGGCGACTACATTGTATGATGTAAACACGTGCGAGCTACACATGCTAAACCATAGGCAGCAAATGACCCACCCACCAGCCGAGAAAGAACAACTCCAACTCTAGAACCACGCATCTTACTATCCCAGTTGACCACTAAGCCTAACCAAAGAATCGTAGGGAGGCTAGCAACTCCCTAAACTAGCCTAAAATCGATCTAAAAGACTAAAGCTATAGTCGGAGTCCCGACGAGTAGTAGGGCTAAACCAGATATCCAATTTATTTTTGACCAATCCGTTGTTATCAATTTAATGTCTTTTAATTAATCCACAAGCCTCACCATTTAAAACCATTGATTCAAAGTTATGAAATAGCTAAGGTCATATTACTTCAAAATTAACTATTAAATTGTTTAGTTTCCAATTTTTGACTGTGGTCTCAATTAATTTATTATTTGGTAATCACAATGATGTTAGTTTTACCAAAAATGGGATTCGTTTCACACATGAGATGATATGACCACAATCAATACACTTAAATGCTTTATAATTCGTTAAATTTGGAGAATCATTTAATGAATGGTAATTAACCCAAAAGTTAATTACATTAATTTAATTATTCACATTCCAAGTTATCAAATTGATTTTCAGCATCGATATTTAATATTCAAGTACCCAAGATAGTAAAAAACACGAAGACCGGTTCCGATCCCAGCAAGAGACAAGAGCACACACTAAACGGTGCAAATATGCGAAGAAACTATAATATAGACAAATTACATGGGAAAGGAGAGAGATTACTCTACCTAACATCGTTGGGGGGGTTACGATGACTTTGCAAAAATAGGTCAGAGACTTTCAACACCACACATGACTCCTAAATCTGCACCTTGAGATTTGGAGCAAAATCCGCCCAATCCAACCGTACGGATATGGCCGATAGGGTTGCTAATTAATTAAAAAGTTTGAATTTAACTCGAATTCGTTTAATGAAATATTCGATAGAAGTTCGTTAAAAAATAAATGAACCAAATATGAACATTAAAACTACGTTCATTAGCTTAACGAATTGAATATGTATATAGTATATGTTTGTTCGATAAAAGTTCGAGTTTGAAAATACATACAAAGAAAAATATATGTGGATATAATTATATATTTATGTAGATATTAAAAATCCATTTGATTAAAAAAAAATTAACCATTTCCGCTTCCCCTCCAACTCACAATCTAAAATGTAAAAAGAAAAAACAAAAAACAAAAAAGAAGCTCCCTGGTTCCCCAGCCCGCACCCACTCAATCTCATATTCTCATTTCTCAACCCCTCCCCTCGCCCTCTCTCCAAAACTAAAAGTCTAAAGACTAAAACCCTAAGCGGCGCTCATCCGGCCATCCTCGACTTGAGGCGATCCTCTGTCACTGTAGGCTCACAATGTAGGCCCCCATCCGGCCATCCTCAAGGCAAGCTCCTTCCTCTGGTCCTGGTCAGCGGCTTCGTCAGTTATCATCATCTCCATCAATGGCTCCATCCTCGTCGACGTCATCCTCGAGGTGAGCTCCTCAGCCTCCTCCTTCCTTCGATCCTCCCTTAAGCCCTCGACCTTCGATCCCCCAACCCCGATCCTCTGGTGGCCCTCCCCCAACCACCCTCTGCCAATATCCTCTGGTGCTTATCTTTCGGCTTTTGAATAATTTATTCCCTCATTGATCGAGGAGAGTTCTTTATTCTGCAATCTCCAAATCACACAGACATGAGTTTCCACTCACCTTTATGAGGAGATAATGCACTCTGTTATATGTTCATTGCACTTTTTTTTTTGCAAAGGAGGCACGTTCTTTGTACTTGAAATCAATTTTTTTTGCAAGGTTGCTTAAGAGAGTACATTGGTGACGAGGGGGTTTAGGAATCATTGAACTTCAGAAAGCAATGCCACTTCTTCTAATTGTGAATATGTAGATGAAAATCACTTTTCTTGGTTGCAACCTCACAAGGATGTTTTGCCATTATAGGGGATCCCTAAATGTATTGTCTTTTATTGCATGTGGAAGAGTCTTTCATAGTGGTGACAATTCAGTTGCTAACACAAGCGCAAGTTTTTTGTGTTCCCTTGTTCATGATGGTGGGAAAGAAATAAAATTTTATAGATGAAAAGACCTTATGTGTGATGCATAAAGTTTTGTACTTTTTCAGCAAACAAAGACACAAATGATGTGATATTTTTTATTGGTGAATGGATTGGATGTCCACCGACTTTTGGTAGCACCCTTTTTCTTTTCACAGACAAAAAAAAAATGATGAAATGGTGCTTAAAAACAATACTATTGGTTACCATAACGCATCTCAGGATTTAAAACCTCAATGCTTTAAATATCATTTGTAATGTGAAACACCATTCACTTCAACATTACTTGTAGCTGCAACACCAATCCACATTGGGAAGATTACCTCATTTAAGTTGTTTGTGATTAGAGCAAGCAAGAACTCAAAAACCAATAAAAAATCTTGAATTAAGTTTTTACTTTCCTAACTTTTTTTTCATAATGTTCTTCTAATGTTACCTTTTTATCATTCTATTGCTTGCATTCAAGCCTACTTTTCAAAATTCAATTGACAAGTAATGACTGCCTAGAACATCCAAATCCTCATTATGCCAGGAACATCCAAAAATTTTAGTTCAAAAAGCAATACAATCTCTTGATCATTAATGGTACATCCTTAGTGCTTAACTAACTAGGAGCTATACATGCAAGGGTGTATGCATCTGTAAGCATATTATTCTTTGCATTTTTACTATTTGTCTTTAGGCTTTTATGTACACCCCAGCAATAGACAGTATACAATGTCAGTAGGCACCCATAGCTCATCCCATTCTTAAATAATTTTTTTGTTGAATTTATTTCAAATTATTAGTATTTAATTTTGATATTTCATAAATTGAACAATTGCTTTATGCAAAATATCATATGTGAAAGAATGCATTTATTAATATCAGTATTTCATATTTATCTTTTTTTCCATGTGTTCTATTTAATATTCTTAATTTTCAGTAGATTGACTTCTATTTGGGATCTTATTTCTCTACATATTGTTACCTTGACGGGTGAGGTTACCCTTGTCAATACAAATATTTGTAGGGCATCTCTTTATCTAAATGTTTATTCTTGAACTACAGTGGATATAAGTTTATTCATGGAAGGGCAAAAGAGTTACTAAGAAGAATTTAGGAAAAGTGAAGAAATATAGGCAAGTCTACGAGTTAGTAAAAAGGATTTAGGAAATATAGGCAATCACCTAGTTTACTATGTATTGGGCTATATAATTTGCTTGAGCAAAATCTGAACACAAGATGCAGTTTCTCTTTTATTCCCCAATTTGGAGAATTCTGGTTTTTGGATGCTATCCTTTATGGTGCTTAGTCAGTGATTTGTGCCATGCATAAAGTGTTTTAAGAGCATTGTTCTATGTTGTCCATTCGTTGCAATGTTCACTGACTCAACAGCCACATACTAAAGTTTCAGCTAATTCAAAACTTAAAGATTTCTCCATTTAGAGGAGACAAATTGAATGATTGGATTCCTATCATAAGATATATTGTTACTGAGTTTCATTTAGTTGTGAGAGACATCAGCTTGTATACTGTCTACTTACAACTTTCTTGCGCTTTTGTTTATAGGTTATTCTAGACAATGAATGATTTGTTTGCATGGAAAGATTGGAGGAGTGGCATGTTTGACCAGAAGAGGCGGAAGGGTGGGTGTTAAGTCCTGGCTTGCACTTAAGGATTGCATTAGAGCACTTGACAATGATTAGAGAAGGGCAACAAACCTATAGTATTGATGCTCTGTGCCATCAATCGTCGATCTTTGGTAGTAACTAGATAATTCCCAACTAGGTGGACAGGTTATCTCTGGCAGGTATCAAAGAGCTCACTGCCAATTCTCCAAGCAAATCCCCTAGGTACCCTTCTGTTTCTGCCTGCCTTTGAAGTTGTGAAGAAATACATTCTTATATTCATTCTATATCTTCATAGTAGCTTATGTAGCAAGATTGTGCTGCCTTGTACAAACCAGAAGCCAACTACCTTGCAATGAATATGGATTTTTCACCACCCGCTGATTTTCTCTTACAATTGAACATATATGCAAGTCTATCTTATATACTAAAATAAGGTGCTGGATGTTTTTAAAATTTGATCAAATGCAAGTGTAGAATTGGAGACAAGAAATGGGCCACCATTGAGATCATGTTCATTTAAGTGGGATTCTAACCTCAGGCCAGAACATCGGACATTGAATTTATAGAATTTAATGCAACCCAATGATTTGTATGATTTGCATGGTGCCAATAAATAGGAATTCTACTCTAGATTGGTAGGAACTTCAGTTTGGGGATTCCTATCTCCTTTCTCCACCATGCCAAACTAAGAAGGAATATCATTTTTTTTAGGCAAATATCTTTTTTTTATTACTTTCAATTAAGGACAATTATTGAATGAACTATTAACAAACACACTGTTATCGAACATATTATCGAACTTAATTGAACATGTTCATTCAAACAAAACAAACGAACTAATAACGAACCGAACTCGAACATTCGATTTCGTAATCAAATCGAACTCGAATATTCGTTATCGAACATTTAACAAACTCGAACTAAACTCGAACATTGAATATTTTATCGAATTCGAACTCCAATATACTTGTGTTTGAGTTCGTTTGATTCAATTAACACCCCTAATGGACGACATGCTCGAGAACCCCAAGATTGAGTCCTGGATCGCCTAAATCCACCTTCGGATGGTCTCATTCTACGCAAAATAATTATAATCACCAAATCCTAAATAACTTATATTCCCTTCATAGGGACCTAGATGAAATATTTAAAACACTCTTATTTTTTAGTCAATTTCCACATCTTTTCAACAATCCTCCTCCTCTGCTCTTTCTTCTTCCTCGTCTTCTTCATACTTCTCCACACAACCATGCATGCACGATGTAACGCCAACACGCCCAACCATAGGTCCTCCACGCAACAATGAACAACAACATCAGTTGCACAGCTGCAGCCTGCGCTTGCGCAAGGGCGACTACAGCGACAATGGCAGTGACAGGGTGCGATGGTGACAGCGATGGTGACGGGCGACAACACTGCAGCTAGTCGACAAGCGCAAGGAAGAGGAGGTGGTTGGTGGTGGTCATTCCTTCTTTTTTCCCCTCACGCCCCCAACAACATCCATAGCAGTAGCAACAACAGCAACAACAACAACAACAGTTGCGACTACCAGAGAAGGAGGAGAGCTGGCATGTTGAAGAAATGGAGAGGGGACGGTGGAGGTGTTGCTCTTCCTCTCGTTTCTCCTTTTCGCGACCCACAGCAGTAGTAGCGGCTACCTAGGGACGTAGCAGCAGCTACGATCACTAGAGAGGGAGGAAGCGGACCGGCAAGGAGAAGGGTAGGGAGGAGAGACGATGGCGGGGGTGGAGTTGCTCTCCCTCTCCCTCACTTCACCCACTGGCAGAAACAAGGGAAAAATTAGGGAGTGTCTTCTTATGCAAGCCACCCAAGAAAACAAAAGAAAGAAAGAAAGAAAAAGAATCAAACTTCCTATGCAAGCCAATTCTATTGGAAAGATTTCCAAGCATGCCCCTCACCAAAAGATTCCATTCAATAACCGTCCATGACCATAAACCTCTCTCAAAAGACCCTCAATATAAAAAGGTCAAGGCCAAAACATAGGTTTAATTCCAAGTGGTTTCCAAATTATTAAATCATGGGATTAGTAAGGGCTTATTAAGTTTTAGAATTGCCAAAAAAATTCCAACTGTTACACCCTAACCCCATTAGAAAGATTTCATCTGCGAAATCAGACACACCTCAAATCTATAAGAGGTGGAGGTGCTAAGTCCACAACCCAGCCTTGGGCCCCACTTGGCCTCCTCGAACTTCCAGTCGCGACACAACCCCCAGCAGAGGTATGGCCACACTCCATAGCCTCGTCGTTACTCGAACCCAGATCTACCCTAATCATCTCAGGGTCAACTCTGGGCCCAAAACAAATCTCTCCCACTTCGACCCAATAGAGAAGCAAAAAACACTTTTGTCCATACAAAGCCTCAAAAAGCGCATTGCCTATGTTAGTATGGTAGTACCGATTATAGGAAAATATGACCAACAAGAAGTGATCCTCTTGTGATCCTTGTCATTCAAGCACACTAGATCACAATGATTCTCCCAAGGTAGGGATAGTCCCCTATCCAACAATTTAGGGGTGACATGCCAAGCTAAATCTCAGTTTGGTGCCCAAAGCTTCCACCAACAGACCCTGAAATGCAATACGACCCTCAAGTTCCTATTGGAGCAACATCCTTGGGAAACTCATGAAGTCAAACAATCATCTTGACATAAATCTCCACAAGCCGACTCGACCAACACACCATGCCACTCCACACCTCATGCTTTCCACCAAAAGTCCTAAACTTTTCTCACATGCGAATACTACCTGAGTGCGCCGTCGTTCTAAAATAGAATTCTCCGATATGTAAAGAGAAATCCAATGACAGTCCTGTCATGACTTTGTGCCGAATCCGAATCAACCTCGAAGAGGAAAACCACACTCCTTGATTTCCATGATCAGTTCTGGAAGCAGTCTACACAACAATGTAAGAGCACTCCAAAAAAATCCAATGAATAGTTGGCTTCCATCCACTAGTCTCAGTGAGCCAATCTCACTCCTACACTTGGAGTTGAGCCACTGTCACTACTAGGTATTGGCTCAAAGCATCAGATGCCATAATGCCTTTGCTTGGATGGTGTTGGATTCTACCATTGTAGTCCTTCCGCGGATCCATCCAACGACATCACCTCATTCCAAATCCCTCCAAGTGAAGGGAGAAAAGGGGGTTCACCATAGAAACAATGCCTTCAAACCTCGAGGCAAACACAATAGTTGCCAATTCCATGTCATGTTTAGTAATTTTCTCATGATCTCGCAATAATCAAGAAGCGTAGGCAATTATGCTGCCACTCAGCGTCAAGACGTAGTTGAGTCCAAGGTATGAAGCACCACGGTATAGCATGAATATGTCACTTTCAGAAGAGAGGGTACTCATTTATGATCATGATCCTGTTTAGCTGCCTGAAGTCAAAACAGAACTGCATACTTCATCTTCCATTCTCACAAAAGTACAAGAGTTTCTGTTACGATCCGGTTCCCGCATCCCTACAGGACACGAGAATTGGACCGACTCGACTGATCCCATGACCCAGTCGTCCAACGAGAAAGTAACCAAAAAGCAGCAAAATAGACCACATTCACTATGCAAGTAACTAACAGTAACAAAAGTACAGCAGTAAAGAAAAGAACTACTACAGTACATACTACCACAACAGTAGAGAATTAAACAGGTACAGAAATATGATGCTTACAATAAAAGAGTACAATTGTAACAGAATATACTCACTGCAATAGAAAAATGGTACAGCAAGTACAACACAGTAGAACTACTGGGCTCTAATAGGCCCAGCACCCTCCGCAGCCGCAGGCTCTGGCTGCTCAACACTTGGTTCTATAAAGGTGACAAAGGTGATACGTCAGTGAAACGCTGAGTAGAGTGGCAACCAGCTAGCTAAGAAAAACAGTAAGGATGGACAAGTAGCTGTTATTTTTTTATTTCTTTCTTTATTTCTCTATTTACTCATTCTTGAATTATTTCTTAGATCTTTCTCTTGCTCTCGAATGTTCCTCGTGGGAATGATCTTGATTGCAGTCTTTTCCGAAAAGTAGAAGTAGCACGTGGTGCTCTCCTGGCCGGGAGAGTCCCCCGTGGTGGTCCTACCCTTAGTCAACCACCCCAAGGTCGCTGACAGGCGTAACGGTGACTACGGCACGCGTGAAAAATGCACGGGTAGCTACCCCGCACTGGCACGCGGTCAGTCGTTTCCGTTAACGGATACACTCAAAGCATAGCACGGAACCAGTATAGGGCAGAGCCCTCTCAGTAACAGGGGTCCAGCCCCTCCACAGTAACCAAACAGGGGTCTTGCCCCTCCACAGTCCGCGCATCCTCGCCTGACTACCCTGGTTTGCCCAGTGGGCCTAACAAGTCGGTGTAGGACGGCTAGCAGAACCCCGGGGCCCGTGGGGTGGCTAACGCTCTCCCTACACTAGTAGCTCTCCCCGGTACTATGTATGCGAGGGCCAAAACTCAGTACAAAGTGGCCAGACCTAACCCCGGGTCCCTTGGGTGGCTAGCTCCGCTCTGCACTAAACAAGGGGGACAGTGGCTCTCCTTGGTACTCCGTACTCAAGGGCCAGCTCACTTCCCCAATTCCATTCCATTTACCTTTCAAGAGCTCTACTCCTAATTCCTAGTAGGGTTCATGCTCATAGTTCTCTAGCCAAGCCATTTTAGGTTTCATCATTCCAGTTTTATTCTCATATAACCCGTGTTCCAAACAGTTAATATCTATTCATATACAAGCAGCTGTTATCCAATTACAGGCAATTATCATTGTTCTATCTACTTTTCCAAGACTGCAATTCATGTATTTACGACATTCATTTCAGTGTTTCTATTCCTAGGATTTATGCCACACCCTGGGATCTATCATTCAATCTAGTTTTCCAGTCCTAGGATTCATGCCATACCCTAGGATCTATCATTCAATCTAGTTTTCCAGTCCTAGGATTCATGTCATACACCAGGATCTATCATTCAATCTAGTTTTCAAGTCTATGATTCATGCCATACCCTAAGATCTATCATTTAATCTAGTTTTCCAGTCCTAGGATTCATGCCGTACCCTAGGATCTATCATTCAATCTAGTTTTCAAGTTCTAGGATTCATGCCATATTCGAGGGTCTATCATTCAATCTAGTTTTCAGACCCTAGGATTCATACCATACCCTAGAATCTATTATTTATCTCAAAGATGCATTAATGTTGGTAAATAACCAAGGGGAGCCACTCTACCCGCAAAACCGGGAGTGATGGGGGTGTGATCGGCAGGTCCACGTGCCTCCGCAACCCCCAGATCCGCAACAGAACGAGGTCCTAACACAAGGATCAAACACAAGGAGACACTCAGAACATGATACAAGTACTTTAAACAAGTAGAGGAACTAATTCTGAGAAGAACGGAATTTCAAACATGGAAATCAGACTTCGAACGGACCCTGAACAGGTCAAGAATGACAACTCTGCCTCAAATTAGACATCTGGAACACCTTCCAGATGCCTTAAAAGGTGGTCTAGGTCATACCTTACTCTGAGCTATTCTTCAGATGTTCAGGATCCCGCTGAACCATCTGGACCTAGTTCCAGACGTTCGACTATCACTCTGGACACCTGGAGACTCTCTCCGCCATCTGGTGCTGTGCCCAAACGTCTAATATGTGTGGGAGGGAGTGTCATTGTGCCTTCCCGAAACGAAACCTGCACGTGTGCGTAACACCCCTCAGCACAACACGTCTCAGAACTTCGGTGGATCAACCTGCATGGCCGCATCCGCAAGGAGGAAGATAAGAAATATCGTACCTTTCAGACGTCTGGATCTCACTACAGACGTCACCCGTGTCGTCTGGACGTAGGTCCAGACGTCTAATTCTGGGAAAGGTTCCTAGAATCAGGACCTCCTCACCTTCCGCTTGCTGCGCACGGTCGCGCTGCGCTAGCCCGCCTGCTGCCCGAGCTGCAGCAGCACCAGGGTAACTTCCTCAGCACCACGCTCCCGCTACGCGCCCGTCGGCTGGCCCTGGGCTGCTCCGATGAGCTCGCTCTCTCTTCCTCACGCGCTCTACCTCTTCTCCCTCTCGCTGCACCTCCTCCTCCTCGCGCGCACCCGGCAGCAGCTGCTACCCTCGCTCTCTCACTCTCACGCTAACACTGGAGAAGAAGGAGGAGACGGTGGAGTGGTGGAGAGGGAAGGGGGAGAGGATATTTGAAGGCATCGGGGGGGAGAGAGAGAAACAAAAAGAAGACGCCTGCAGGTCGGCGGGCGTAGTCTGAGCGTGCACATGCTCAGACTCGCAATCGTATGCAGCAAAAATTTATTTCTAGACGTCTAGGAAGGCATCCAGACGTCTGACCAGACATTTGGACTAACTCCCAGACGTCTTAAAAGTGTCAGATGTCTCGATCTTAACAGTTTCCCACAACGGCACACTCGATCACAAGAATCCCCCACCCAATAACTCCTATAATTGGACCCTCTGTCCTAGGAGCTCACCAGGTGCCATCCTATATGGGTTTGGAGATTGAACTGGTTTCAACACTAGTTGGATCTCAAATTCAACCTTTCAATATAAAGAAAATTCTTAGCAATTTCCTCTAGAAAGACGTTCGGGAATTCCCGAACCATGGGCACATTTTGATTCCCACCATATCCCTTTGAGCCGCAATGATACAAGCTAGGCGTCCTTCATACCCTTAAGCTGGAAGCCTGCGAGCTTCAACCACTAAGGTCCCTTTGGCAGCATCTCATTGGGCTAAGATCAAAAACTAAAACTAGCCTGGAGATGAGATAAACACTTCTCCCCAAAACAATCCAAAATGCTGCAATGGCCTGCCAACCAGTCCGTTCCTAAGATCGTGCCAGCATCAGGTCAAGGACTATGAAGTTTGTCGATAGCTCATAGCTAGCTACCCAGACAAGAAAGTTTGATATCCATCGCCTGGAAATGAGCAACCATCTCACCGGGCCCACAACAATCAGCCAGGTCAGAACACCTTTCCCCAATCTAGCCCAAATTCCACCCATGACATTGACCAAGGTTTGCAGGATCGCCTGCATCATTCTCTAGAATTAAGTGATGGCCTCAAGAGGATTGAATGAACACTTACTACCTCTCCGTTGTTTTTGGATTTTTGGAGGCATCCAAGAATAGATACAAGCCTCCATTAGCTAACAACGTAAGGCCCGACAATTGGTATGTTATGCACATGGACTACAACCAATGTCCAAACTATAACCCCAAAACCAACTCCGTAAACACACTTCCAAAGAAGTGTGTGGCTTTGATACCACCAAAGGTTGTCATGCCCCAATAATCCTCCTGACGAATCGGGAATGGATCATGTTGGTGCGTGAAAATCATCGATTTATGAAATGCGCATTGTAGTATAGTCGACAAAATTGCTTTACAATATTTAAATTTATAGAGTGCTCGAAAACAACGAATTGAGTCCGAGGTCGTTCGCAATGAGTAAATATGGAATTCACATACTAATCACGATATAAAAATAATGAGTACAATCAATGAATCACAATTAAAGATATTCAATGAATAAACTAAGAAATATATTCAATAATAAACCAATGTATCTCAAGAACAACGGGATAAAAAGAATAGAAGAAAACCTATAAGGTGATGATTTAAATCACCAATTGATCCCTTCAATTTAAGCACAACTCACAATTCTCAATTAAGCCAAATATTCCAACAGTGATCCTTGAACCACTTAATTCTCGTAAATAAGTCCACAGTGATCAAACATCAACTAAGTCAACCAGATGCCTTAAATGTTCATTGAAGGCACAGGGCCTTTGGAACTTAGAATTAAGCCTCAGCACAAGGCTTTAGAGCCAACATCTCAAGCACATCATAAGCAACCAACCTCTCAAAATGCTAAGTGTCAAGCAGGCCATGCACGCATATCAAGGCATAGAGCACGAGACCCGATGCAAAACCTACCCTCCTTACAAATTTCTCTCTATTTCTCTAATCAGGCGCACAATCAAGTAATCGGATCTGAGTATGGAGTCTAGACCCGCGTGGTGTGTACCGCGGGTGAGGAGTGGAGAGAGGCGTGAGAGGGACCTTACCCCTCGTGTGGAGGCAAGCAGCCAATGCGAGTTTTTCCTCTTATGCTTCTTCACGCATTTGTCCCACACAATGTGGGATTAAATAGAAGTCCTCGTCACGTGGCGGCTTCGCCTACTACAGCTGATGTCTTCACTGAATGTCGTTGCGACTGCTTGTTCTTTTCAAATCAAGATCCCAAAGAGCATCATGAATATATTCTGCGCGTGCTGGAGCTCATTTGGCAGTGAAGGATGACCGGAATCAGGCAGACGGAGTTGATGAAGACGATGACGACAAAGGATGTCCGACGAGTACCTACATACATGAATATGGGCTAAAAGCCCCAATCAGAAGGTTCAAAAGGATCACCAGTGTCTAGGGAAGGTGATGTCGGTGAGAATGAAGTGTTTTGAGATGTGTGGAGTTCGGTCAAAGTCGGTAGTGGCATGCGAAAGGTGCAATGTTCAGTGGCCACTTCCAGGGATCGAGAGCTCCAATAACGTTAAGGATTTTGATCCTTGAAGTGAGAGGGAGGTTGTGGTGGTGTTGGTTGGCTGTATGGAGGTGAGAAGCGGTTGCATGGCCTCGCCGAAGGCGCGGCCGACGTTGGAGAAGAGACAGAGGGAGGCTGTAAGCGTCGATTGAAATGAGGTAGGAAAGGGTTGATTCTAGTCTAGAGGAGGAGAGAAGGAAGAAAGAACCTAATTTATTGGATGAAAGGGGGAGGAGCATGCGCCGGTGTGATTGTCGGAACCGGATAGGGTGAAAACTCCAGAAGGGGAGCAGCAAGGAAGAAGGGGTCGAATCGGCTCCTGAGTTGGTTGTCGAGGTGCGGATGAAGTCAAGGAAGAAGGAGAACCACTTGATTTGTTTGTCTAGTGGTCAGAGGAAGTCGAGGAGGCTCACCGGAGGTCAGTCGAAGAAGGGTAGGGAAGGAGTTGAAGAAGGATTTTGGGCCTAAACGTTGCTAAGAACGGTCGTATGATCTAGAGTTTATATAGAGCTAAAATTTGAGCTCAAACATGGGAATTAGTTGAGATTTCATCACGATTTGATTTGAGTTCCCTCGCGGATTTAGAGGGCTTCGCCTGAGCTCATGGTGTGATTTGAATCCTTGAAGTGATTCAATCAAAAGAGGATCTCCTGAAAATTGTTCCATCCAATTTTGGGAGGATTTGGCTTAGAGATCAAGGAGATCTCCTTGTTTGAAGGTCGGCTGCAGATACGTTCACACGTCAATGGCGACAAAGACCCATTTGAAAAAAATGATGAGAAGTTAGGGGCCTTATTGCAAGGAATCTGCAAGTTAGGGGCTTAAGTGTAAAAAAATAGAGTTTTAAGGAACTAGATTGTAAATTAGGTCAAGATGAACTCTGATTGAGCCCAAATTTTTGTACCAACCTAATTTGAACTCAAGAAATCTAATGGTAAAGTTTAATTGCAGTTTTGATCACGTTTGACTGGACAATTTGTACAGAAGCCCAAATCAGAGCAAAATCCCATCTATGACTCTATCCAAGGTCAAAATGGATACAGATGGTCAAATCAAGGGTATCAAACATCTTAAAATATTTTTCTATGAATTTTAAGAAGTTTAGGTGAATTTTATCCTAATTAGAACCTCTTTAATTTAAGTAGATTTGAAATTAGGATTTTGTGTTCTGATTCGATTATCGAAACGTGTGAAACCCCGTTTCTGTTTGTATGGACCCACTCTTTGGACTTTAACATTTATTTGACCTTCAATTAACCCCTAACAAATCCCATGATTACTCTGCAATTATGATGTGATGTTAAAACTGCATATTTAACCCTATTTTAATATTTTCTTCTTAGAATGGATTTGAGTGGAATTACAGCTCTCAGGCGATCGTGTAGGAGCATTTGTCACTTTATTTCAACTAATTCAAGTTAGTTATGGCTAATGATGGTGTTACCATCAGATCACCGAGTGTGCGAGCACTAGGGTCCCAACTACTAGGTAATTTGGGTTATAATTTGCAATCCTATCAACTAAGTACGCTCTAGGGAAGTCTATTTTTAACTAAATCGTAGGGTCAAAACCTGTTGAAAATACGACAGAGTTTCCCTTGTTTATTCGATATTTTCCTAAAACTGGTATTTGCAACCTGTACCTATGCATACATACCACAAGGTATAATAGGTGGGTACACCCCACAACCACGCCACAAAACAAGTAAAGCGGTAAAACAAGATTGGACACACCTTGCATCAACACCAAGAAGCAAAATAAAAATGATAAAACACAGGCGAGCACACCCTACATCCAAAAGCGGTGACAACACGGGAAACAACAAGAAAACAAAGTCGAGTCACCGCTGAAACATTATCACAAGCATCCACATGTCCATATCATCTATCTACTATCAACTTACATGCAAAAAGTTCATAGATAAATATACATCCCATTGGCAGTAGAAATCAACATGCTACGATCTAACACAAGGCACCAACTGAGATTTACAATAGATACCAATTGTCTAACCAAAAAGAGACAAACGTCAGAACTCATTAATCTGCCTAGGTCCTCCTGGGTCCAAATCCCATGTGAAGTGTTGCTTGTGCCATGGTAATGGATACTTGAAAATGGGTCACAAGAGCAGGGATGAGCCAAGTGATTCAGTAAGGACAGAATGCGTGTAACAATCGAAACAAAGAAGGATAGTGTGCAGATTTCTGCTCTATAAATCAAGCATAAGCCATTTCCCCTATATACTTATGCCTTTGTTATGTAATAATAAGCTAACCATATGTCTTTTCTCATGTTCTATAATTAACCCAAATTTCATTAACATTTCAGGCCAGCTACGAGCCTTTTTTCCCTATTAACCAAGATTTGTCCACATGATTAATTAGCTTTATTATTATAGGGTTTATTCTTTCACTCACCTCAAAAGTCAAATTCTATGAAAATCATCCCTTTCTACTAGAGGAGATTGAGACGTATCTTTCCCTTGGATTCCAACCTGATAGCCTCTCCCTAGCTAGGGGAGGAGCTAGTAGAGCTAATAACCCTCACGAAAGGTGTACCTGTTCTTGACATATCAAGAACGTTGCTGACCTCGATCAGAAGAGTCGGACCTCTTGGGAGCTACACAGGCCAATGCATTGCGACCGCGAAAAGCAAGCTCGATTTGTACCTCATAAGGTACAGTCATAGATTATTCCAAATCAGAAATTGCAAGATTGGTCAGAATTGTTAGGTTAGACCAATGCTCCCTTTAGGGGCGTGGTCTCCAAGTGTACGCTCTCAATCTGTCGTTGGATGAGATCTTAACCAAACCCTTCGTGGTACCCTAGCGTCTTCCGCTCATGCGGGTGCCTAATGAGCCTCTAGCTGCAAGTATTAAGTACCCCAACGCCTTTTGCTACGCATGCAAGCGCTTGCATAGCCTACAGCCACAAGTACATGCACATTGAGTCGGATTAAAACACTTCCAAGTACCTTAACTCAGCAACAGCTCGTAGCTCGTCGTTGTACCTGGGAACCATGCATGTTCCGAGATAGATCTCCGATAACATCTTGCCACCACATATCCTCAGGTCTCTAACCCGAACAGTGAACTCATGGTTCACGAAGTCAGTGCGTGCAGCCCTACGAGCTCACCTAATAGACTTATTCGTCGTTTAGTCCATTTTGAATTCAATGTTGAGAACGAAATACTAAGTTCCAACTGGATCACTTGGGCCCCATTTGGTTGGAGGAATTGTTAAGAGGAATAAAAATTAAAAGTGGAAGAAATTGAGAAATTAAGGTGTTTTGATGTTTGAATGGTTTGGTTGTCTTATTAGGGAATTAGGGAGGTTTATTCCACTTGTGATGTTTGGCGAGGGGAATAATTTGGTGGAATTAGGAGGAGAAAGTTGGAAAGTAAAGAATGGACCATTTTGCCTCGAACCTTAGGATTCAAGCTTCCATTTGAGACTCATAACAGAGTCACCAAGATTCAATATTCTAGGTCTCACTTGAGATTTGGTCAGTTATATTTTGGCTTTTAATCTATCTCCTTAGGGGTTACCATATGCTTAACAAACCAAGCCATCATTAATATAGGTGGCATTTAACTCGTCAAGTTCTTAATAGTTATTAGTATATTAGTTTTTCCATTTATTTTCCCCATTTCTCTTTAGTAGATTAGGGCAAGATTCAATAACTGCATTATTAATTCCAAGGAACCCATATGATGATTAGTAATTCCAAACGCGTACATATGATCCATCGAGTAGTAGGCTATCCAAGATTATTCCAATTAACTCTTTTTCTATCATGTTTGCAACTAATGAATAGCAAGAACATATTGAGATCTAAGATGAAGTTTTTCAATGCTATAACGCAAATGGATCCAAGCTGGCCAACCCTTACCTTGATAAGCACCTAGTACAAATATAACAATGGAAGCTTACCCATGAGCTGATATTGGGATCAATTTGGCTAAACACGAGGAAAAATCAACTTCATGATATGCAACCCAATCATGCCCATATTAGAATCCTTACAAAGGCAAGCCATATGGAAATAATGGTGAATCATAGAAGAGCATAACAACCAAAGTGGTTGCGATGGTTAAATGAAAATAGGTAGGTACCATTGGATCTGGTTCAGCCCACAATTTAAAGCTTGTGATTAGACAAGGTAAGGTTCAATCAACTTACAAAGGGTAAAACAAACAAAAATAGTACCAGCAGGATCCAATACACAATCATCATGAAAACTGCAGAGTTCCCTTTGCTGTCTTAATACCAACATAGCTATCAACGAGAAAAACCCTCATTCCTGCTTACAAGAAGATGGGCAATGGATGGTCCGTAGAAAATGGAGGTGAAAATTCACCAAAGGTTAGTAAAAGTAGTAAAAAAGAAAGAATTCTTGGGATTGAAGAGAAATGGAAAATGGAAACAAACCCCTTTTGATTCTTTGTTTCCATTTTCTTTTTATTGGTGCCTTGTAGAGAAATAGATGGAAACCAACCCCCTTCCACCCCTCAAGTAAGCAGAGGCAAAAACAATCTTGGAAAATATATGGAAACCTCTGCCAATTTCCCAGTGTTCGAAAGGGGGAACATTTTCTTTTCAAACTTTACCTCGCATCCAAGAAGCACAAAGCCTTGTTTATGAAATATTACAGAAAAGGGGAGAGGAAACAAGAATGTTCTCCTGCACATACCATCTGAACACTGAGTCAGATAAGATCTCAATGAACATTAGAAAAGAAAAGAACCATTTCTCCACATTTGAGGTCTAAAATTTATGATGCCTACTCGTTACATATTTGAACTAATTAGGCATTCAATAAATAGAAACAACAATGAGAGAAGAAAATAAGAGTCCCTGCCTCGTCTTGAGCCCATTCTTTCCGCGAGGTGGCTACCTCTCCCAACTCCTCGAAATCAACAACAAACAACAATCCACGTCAGTTTACACCCACCAATTGACTCCCTAACTCACTAATAAAAATTCCCAAATCCGTAAAATCAGCGATGCCTAGGCTAGGGATTTAGATCAGAGAGAGGGAGAGTGAAGCACCTAAGCCATGCGAGGTCTTGACCGGTCCTAAACTCCTCCGTCACCCATCCTTCTCAGCAACAATAGCAGCTACAGCTGCAACTGCAACGAGCAGCAGCAACATCAGCCGCACGACTGCAGCCTGCACTTGCGCAAGGGCGGCTGCAGTGGCAGCGGCAGGGCGCGACGGCGACGGCGGCGGGCGGCGATTCTACAGCTAGTCGACGAGCACGAGGGAGAGGAGGTGGTCGGTGGTGGTCTTTCCTTCCTTTTTCCCCTCACGCCCCCAGCAACATCCATAGCGGCAGCAGCAGCAGCAGCAGCAACAGTTGCGACTGCGAGAGAAGGAGGAGGAGAGCCGGCGAATGGAAGAGAAGGAGGAGAGGGGATGGTGGAGGTGTTGCTCTTCCTCCCGTTTCTCCTTTTCGCAACCCACAACAGCAGTAGCAGCTACCTGGAGACGCAGCAGCTGCTGCGATCACCTGAGAGGGAGGAAGAGGCCTGGCGGGAACAAGTGAAAAATTGGAGAGTGACTTCTAATGCAAGCCACCCAAGGATACAAAAAGGTCAAAAAAATCAATTTTTTTTGTACACTCATATCGTACCATTTACATCCCAAATGAATAGGTGTGACAACCATACTTCATCCTGAGAAACATTAGTTTATATATTTCTATTAATCTCTACTTTAAAGATTATTTTTTTCTCTATTTTTTTTTTTAAATCGCCTAAGATTTTGATTAAAAAAATGAAAGATTTTTAAATATATCTCTTACTGAAAATTTTTATTCAATAATAATTAACGATCATAAATTTTTCTCAAAAAATCCTCAACATAAAAAGGTTAAGGCCAAAGAATAGGTTTAATTCCCAGTGATTTCCAAATATTAAATTATGGGATTAGTAAAGGCTTATTAAGTTTCGAAATTACCATAAAAATTCCAAATCGTTAAATCCTCTCTACACACTTCTCCTTCTTCCTTATTGGGTTACATCTTGCACCTAAATACAACTGACATCTCCCATGGCCAAGTCACATCATCGAGGACTTACTGAACTCAACCAACGACCTATTCTACCTTTGAAGACATCAGTCACCCTCTCCCCCTCCTCTCTCGACCCTCTCCTAGCGACCTCCTCTTGCTCCTTCCTCTCCTCCTCACCTAGTGTGCACCTATGCATGCACTTGCAAGGAGCATTGCCAGCCACTCACCGCCGCACCATTGTTTACCTCAATTCTCTACCTCTCTCATCCCTTCATCTCTTGTCCTCCATCTCTCCTCTCACTGCTGCTCTCCTTCCTCCCCCTTAGTCTCCTTTTTCACGGCAACCACATATACGCGAGGACAAAAGGGAGAGGGAAGAACACTTACCTCAATGCCGTTGCCTCTTGTGCGTCGTCCTGCTCTCGTGTCCTCCCTCCCTCTTGCTCTCACTCCCTCTCTCTCTCCCTTTCTCTTTCTCTCTTCCATGTACATGTAAGAACGAAGGGGGCATGTTTGGTGGTGGCGATGATTGTAAGGGAAAGGGTTTCTTGTGGCTTTTATATGGGTGGAGAGAGGGGAAAATGTGGAAGAGGGGTAGGATTTGGAAAGAAAAATGTGATTGGGAAAGAGATTTATGCTAGAATTAGTGAGGTTTAGAAAATCAACATTATTTTTTAACTTTCCAAATAATGAGCACTCTTGTAACTAGGTCAAATGAACTTCGATTCCTGCGAAACACGTATTGTCGGAATCATTACGAGATAGGTGTTCATTCAATTCTCAACGTAGTTAATTAATGTTATTAGTCTTAATTAATCGGGTAAGAATGGACTTAAGTTAACTTAAATTGTTAGGATAATGTTGTTAATTGTGGTACATGGTCAAGTTAACCTAACATTTTAGATTTTATTTCTTTTAATTGGTTGAGTCCAGGTCATTTACTGGGAGGTATAATTGTAATTTTAATTCACCATTTTTTATTATTAAGCAAACTAATTACTTTATTAATTACAGAATATGTTAAGCTCATGAATAATTACATAAGAATTTATCGATTAAAACTTGCAACTATTCCATTAATAAAAAAAGTGTACATGAAAGATTTTTAATGAATAACAAGAGTAGAAGAATGATTATTACAATTAAGAGCAAAGGAACGTCAATTACAACATTTGTTATACAGGATAAGGCATAAAGTAATTTTCAATGAATACAAATGCCTTCAAACAAGTAGAAGTCAAGCACTTATTAATCTCGATGTAGCCTTCAGCCTTCTTTTCAAACATCTGTTTAAGTAATTTGACGACTTAAACATAAAAATTAGACTTCTATTTAATGTATCAAACGTCTGTCTAACTCTTTCTCATTTAATTTCTCTCTTCTTCCTCTTAACTCTTATCTCTCTTAGTTCCTTCATTTCTTCTCTTATTCCTTTTAACTCCTCTCTCTTTTTCTTGCCTCTTTTTCCTCAGGTCTCTTTTCTTTCTTCTCTTTCTCTCTGTCTCAATCTCTTTCTTCTCTTTTAACTCTCTTTCCTTTGTTCTTACTGTGCACTCAAATCTCTCCACACTTAGCCAAATTTCGAACTTAAACCCACGTTTAACTCTCACCCAAAAAATTGTTAATGGCCAGTTGAGTCTCTTTCAGGGATACAAAGCACCCATTAGGGGCAGGAGTAGACCCTACCCAAGGCCCAACCTAGTTTTATTAGGTGGAATTTTAGCCAATTTATCCATGCACAGTACCAGGCCCATTCCAGGCCCACACGCTCATGCCCACCTAGGCCCACACACACACAGGTGTGCACACATGCACATGCACGTGCATACACACACGCTCAGAAGATGTTTAGAGGATAGAGGGGATATGTGTGCCCAGTGCTGATGACTAAAGTGCTGGGTGCACATTTTCGTATTATACTAAGGCATGACGTCTTCAACTCCCGATGTGGGACTATCAGCAGCAGTTCTTCCTTTGCGCAGTTGTGTTCTAGCTGGCAACTTTAGTTGACGATTCCAAGAGACTCACTAGGCTAAATCGAGCGAGTAATAGCTTGATCAGAAGTTATTGGTCTTAGCTATCCACTTTGATCACCAATTTGGTGATTGGATCACTCTTGATCCAAGGATTCAAATGAGGAACATGGCACTATATCGTGTTCAGAAACATGCTCAGAAGAGGGGTTTCAGGTCTTTTGACCTGTAGATGACGATGAGCCCTCAATTGAGGGTTCAGAAAGCTTCAGAAAAGCTTTCCGCAGAGAAGGGAGAGAGTTTAAGGCCTAAGACAGCTTCAGAAGCTCCAAAAGCTTCTAAGCTTCAAGTATGCTGCACAGAACTCTAATTTCAGAGTTGAATCTATCCAAATAATAGATAAAGATGTGTAGGAGAGATCTGGGTCAATTAAAGAGATGTAAAATGATAGATTTGGGAAAAATTTGAAGTTGAAACTCATCAGGAACGCTAAGAACAATGTTGGGTTCCTTTTGGAACCCAGAAACTAAGATCTTCATCTAAGCTTCACTAAATCCAATCAAACCTATTCTAATTGATTCTAATTCTTCGCAGAGATTCAAATAATCCATTAAATCAGATTTTTAGACCTTAATTCATCAAAAATTGCTCTACGTTGACTTCCAAAGGTCGAAATTTGACTTTTAGAATCAGAGCTTATTAAATCAAATTGGAAGTGTGAATAGGTCTAGCTCAACCTCAGGAATAGATTTAATGCATCAAAATCGTATTTTGATGGCCTTAGCCATGCTCTCAGACCTCTTTTCCTGAGCTCAATCGGTGGGGTATTCGACAGCTCATTCTAAAGCTTCTCAAACCTAAATGAAAGCTTGGATAGGTTTTATGAGGTCTACTCTTGCTTATGGATCAATTCCTAGGGTCTAATCTTCATCAATTGCATCTCTCCAACTCCACCGGAGTTGGAGAAGATGACGATCGGCTTCGAGATTAAATCATTAAAACTCAAGTCTAATCATCTAAATTTAATCCTTATCATAAATACTCAATCTGGAGCTATTCATTATGTTCTGAAGGCTGGGGTTCAAATTAAAGTCGTCGGAGCTCCGGTGCAGGTTGTTCTAGGTTAACAGAGATAAAATCTCCACTAAATTCAACAAGAACAGTCTTAAAAGATTTTTGAGGTTGCAAGGAACCTTAGGAACAATTCAATTCGATCAATTGATGATCTGATGCAAGGATTTGTCAAGAACACAGTAGAATCATATTTTGAGTTCGTCTAAACTCGAGAGTTTCCTTCTCACTCAATTGAGTGAGGGGAAACAGTTAGGAAGCTACGGCAATGGTGTGTGTGTGTTTAATTAGGTGGAATCACTTCTTTGAGCTCACCATTGACATCGAGCTCAAGATTGATAGTGAATTAGGCATTTTGGCTATAGATGATAATTGAACTAATTAAGGAGTGAAGTGAGGTCCTGAAGTGATGTTAAGGTGGTGGAGGACCTCTATTGAGTGTGAATCAGGCTCTGAAATCTCTGCCATGGCAGCGGAGGTGCTCAGTTGTGTGTGAAGTGAGTTAGGCGAATAGGTGGTAGAATTGAGGAGGGAGAAGGTGGATTGTGATCGTGGAGAGGTCAGGAGTGTGAATAAGTGATCTAAAGGATGAAGGAAGGTTCAGCGAGCCAGAATTGGCTCGCCGGAGCTATGGAAGATGACATGAACTTTGAACAATACAGTACTTTAACTACCTAACTAACTAACTAAATCTAAACTAAACTAAAGTCTAAGCTATTCTACAATTACCTGGATGAAGGGGATGAGGAGAACTTCGTCGAAGGAACGTAACGGAGGAAGAATTCCGACATAGTCAGAGCAGTTCTCCAGCGAGAAAGGAAGATGATGAGACAGAAGAGATGTTGCTCCTAGGCTCTATCATAGTCACTGGAGAGGAAGAGGAGGTAAGGAAGACGAGAGCATCCATCGGAAGTGCTCCGAAGGAGAGTTGAGAGGTCACTAGAGTGGGAGGAATAGCCTATCATTGGTCTCAGTTGGGGGAAGAGGGAAGGGAATCGATGACGGAAATCGGAGGGATAGGGGGTATTTATAGGTAGAGAAGGTTGCTAGGGGGGTTGTACCTGGATGGAGGGGTGTCTAGGTTCATCCTAACTCACCGACGTCATTTTCGAAACCGGTGAGCTTAGTCACCGAGTCTAATTAGAATTAGGAGATGATCCGGACCGTCGGATGTGAAGGTGGAGGTGAGCGAAGGCTCGGTAGCAATGGTGGTGGTGTTCTAATGTGGGATTGATGGTGATTGGAAGGTTTGGAGACTGGACAACCTCAATCATCCAAAATGAAGAAGAGGAAGAAGAAGATGCATTGTGCTCGTAGTGGTATATTTGTAATAAAAAGTGAAGGACCTGAATGATATAAAAGGACTCAATTGAAATGGAAATTAAGCACTTAAACGTAAACAGTGAGTTTTAAGGCCTATTTTAATTTATTTATTTTTCAACTTTTTATATGTTATTATAAATTAAGTAAATATTATATTTATGCCTTGAACTTACATTTTTACCCTTTTTAGCTATATTAATTTAAGTGATTAACTTAAATAGGTTAATTACATACTTCGGTCATAATATTAATTAAGTTGGTTTAAATATTAAATAACTAGCTAAATGGTTATTAATTGAGTCCAACTTATTAATTAAATTATTATTAAGATTAATTGATACTTAATTTCGTATTTTTAACTTATTTTATAAGTCCTTAGTAATTTAACCCCTATAGCACATTAACCCTATAATTAATGTATTCTTAGCTACTTAACTAGGGAAACTAGTTAATTAATAATAATTAGGAGCCATAATGAGTCTCTCATCAATAGGAATCTAATAAAATTCGTTGATTTTAAAACGGAGGTCATCCGTACAGTGCAATTCCTAAAGCGGGTTGCATGCAATTTTACTCGCGGTTCACTCACGATTCGCATATCCGAGTTCCAATCGTCGCACAAAACATACTATTGAAATCCTCGTTACACTAGGAAGGTAACGGTACTTTTGGATCGTCGATCTAAGGTCATATCACAAAAATGAAAAACATGCAGGTTTCTGAAGCGATTACTCATTTTTAATTCTCGCGACTCTGATTTGTGAACAACAAGCGTCAACGGTTTGTCTTAGCACACTTAAGTCCAAAATGACTCTAGAATCTAGGTTTGGGGATTTACAAAATGAATTGGGTCCCTTAGCACAAATAGGGTAACGTACTTAGCTAGATCAAATAAATCTAATGTGTGTTGATTCAGAGATCTAAATGGTCTAGAGCATTCAATAACACATCAAAAAACTATATGATTCGATTAATTACTTTTGGTCTGAGTTGGGATGGCAATTTTCTCTAAAGGACATCGCCTGATTGATGTTCTTGAATGGAGATTCAAGGACTGTTATGCAGATCAGGTTGAGTTAATATGATGAAATAAGAGATAGTTGAAGTCCTTCTCCAATGTTGTCATGTTGAAGGCGTATCCTTTGTCCTGAGACAGATATGTGTTTCTGTTCACGAACACATGCATTTGACAGATTACTAGTAGATGCACCCACCTTAGTGTTGATATTGAAAAGCTGGTGTATATGGAAGGGATAAGAGGTGTATGATAACTCGAAGGGATCACACAAATCTATTACATAGGTTTTTGTAACATATTGGAGGAATGGACTCGCTCTATGTATATTGGGAAATGATAATTCCACATGTGGTCGCAGAGTCCTGACTAAATTCAATATAAGAAGAGAAAAAGATAGACCTTTGGGAAAGGTTTTGATCTTTGCTCTCGTCCCAATGATAGCAAGAGATGTTGAAATAATATTATCCAAAGAGGAATAATGACAATCTAATGGGGATTAGATCTTAGGATAATATTATCCTTTAAGTGTGAAGGATTCATAGGTATTTGGAATACCTAAGAGAGTGTAGTGCCGAAATTCCATGAATCCTAAAGATTTATTATTAGTAATGATGAAACCAATAATGATTTTGATGTGCTTCTACTTAAAGGATAAATTAATTTTAATTCAAAGAGTTAAATTTCACTTGATTTAGTGATTAATTGGACCTAAATTGATCATGTACAAAATCTAAGTGTTGGATTGCAAGTAATTTAAATTTTAATGCTAGATCTAAATATCCCATAAGTTGTTGTGGGAAAATCATGCAAAATTCAAGAGGATTCGATCCTTGCCATTGGATGGAGATCCAATGAATCCCATCAAATTAGGATTAGGATTAGAATCCCTATATATATCTCCTAAGTGCAAACCTTAATTCCAACCATTCAATGACACCAAATCAATTGATTTCCGTTAATTACTGAGAGCCACTGCCACTAGGAGAGAGAAAGAGGCACACCAAGGCACCTCTTCACAAGCCAAACGTCCAACAACAGAGTTAGATGTTGCCCTCAGTAAAAGCCAAACGTCCAACAACAGAGTTAGATGTTGCCCTCAATAGAAGCCAAATGCTCAACTTTTGAATTGGGCATCCGACTACTGAAGGCCATCTCCCTTCAAGCTTCCAGCCTATTTGGTCAATATTAGGCTGAGCCTTGAGGTTCTTTTGAAGTACTTCTCAATGCACGCTTGTGGTTTTGAGGTGAGGAGTCGCTTCGAATTTGTGAAGGGTTCATGGATCATATATGGGATTAGATCTCCAGGCCACGAAGGGTCTCATTCGCTCGTCGAGGAGGAGTTTAGGTTCTATTGGAACTTATTTGAGAAGGCACTACACGTGAGGTGTTGTATTGCGAGTATAATTTGATATCTCGTGGGATCTCAGAATAGGGGTGATCAGCCCCTCGTGGAGATGAGGGATCTGACTCAAGAATGTGATCGGACTCCCTAGAATAGGTGGTCCGATCAGAGAATGAAAGCAATATCACAAAGGGTACAAGAGTTGATTACCCAGTTCCACGGCAAGGGGTGTATGTTTGGGGGGAGGGTAGGACTCCCAACTATGCACTAGTATTTCATCAGGTTATAAAGTATACAATCTTTCTATTTCTCTCGGATTGCTTCGTGGAGGACTTGAGTGTCCTACCACCTCTTTATAGTGCTAGGATGGAGACCTCAACGATATCTTCTGAGCTAATCGGGCTCGAGCTCAAGAGATTTTCGCTTGTAGAAATAATGTATCAGAAAAATATGTTGTCGCAGTAAAATCATATGGTGGAAAATCTCGAACAAAAATATTTCAATAAAATTAACAACGAAGAGTTAGGTCGTATTGATAGGGAGGAACAATCAATAAATACACAAATAATTTTGCCTTGTATTCGTCCAATCGGGTGTGAGATTCGTGCTCAAATTTGATGCGAAATGAGACAAAAAGAAGACACACAATAATTTAAGAATGTAAGGTTATGCGTATAATCTTTCTCCAATAAAATATTCAGTAAAGATGTGATCAGAATTTCACATAATTTCCAGTTGTATATATGCTAGCAAGGAACTATTCAAATCCGGATCCAAATCTAATATGAACTAATGCACATAACATAAGTCAAGCCAATTCAAGAAAACGTAAGTGCATTGTTGCAATTTACCCCAATATATTTAATGCATCAAATAAATGAATAGTGATTGGCAATGGCATTTTTGGTAAATAGAAATTGAACCCAAAACAGGGGATTCCTTCCCCTTGTGTGTGCGCGAAGAGGGAGTGACGGCGGAGGCCGAGGACCTCGAGGAAGGTCGAGGCGGATGAGAGCTACGTAAGGGCGGTGACGACGCGTCGAACGGTGGTTGGAGCTCTTGCTAGCGACGAGGAGGGTCGGTGACGGTGGTGGCGTCTCGCCGATGCGCGTAGGCTATCGTGGGCGGTTCTGAGGGTGTGGTCGTGCTCGTAAGGGTGCAGCGAGTCCATTGGAGTCGACAATGTGGCGAACAGAGGTTTGTGGCGGTGGCTGCGTTTTTGGGTGGTTTGGGTTCCCCCTCTTTGTTGGTTGACGGAGAAGAAGAAGAGGCACAACCGGCCCTTGCTAGAGACGAAGGACGAGCTCGCACATGCACGCAAGGAGGATGCGTTGAGGCTGAGGGTGCAACAGCCGTAGGTACGCGAGGGGATGCATTGCTACGCGCGCGTGAGGGTAGTGCTTGGCCTTTATGTAGGCGTGAACGCATGCAATGGGGAAAGAGGGCTGGTGGATGTCGATGGGTGGTGCACTCTGTGAGGGGCGCATGCGGTGGGGGCGAGGTCGAGGGGTGAAGGGTGTTGGCGGTGGAGATGGATGACTAAGGGGGAAGGAAGTGCATGCTGTCACCGTGCAAAGGTGGTCGAGGGCGGGTGAAGGCGGAGTGGGCTCAAATCATGGTGCAGCCATGGACACAGTGTACGCATGAAGAGCACGGTGGAGCGCATTGAAGAGGAAGAAGATGATCCTCCTCTCTGTTAAAAACAACGACCCACCTGTTTGTTTCCTCGGTGATTGTTAGATTCCTCAACACAGTTAATTAAGTTATTTAAGCTTAATTAATTACGCAATAATGTAACCTAGGTTAACTCGAATTAATGTCGTGAGTATAGTATAGGGTCAAGTTAACCTAACATTTTAGATTTTTATTTCTTTTTAACTAGTTGAGTCCAGGTCGTTCACTATGAGGCATAATAGTAAGCTTAATTCACAATTTAATTTCTAAGCATAATTTAAGAATCAATTAATTAATCAGATTATAATTATAATATTTTAAACACATGAATATAGCACAAAAGATTAACAATTCAAAGCTTGCAATATTCCATTAGAAAGAACATATTTACACATGTGATTTGTCATTAAGAATCAAGTAAACATGTTTATTACATCATGTCTTTCTAATTACAAGAGATTAAGGCAAGAAAAAGCTAATCAAATGACTACAAATGCCTTCTTACATCAATTAAGCTCAAAATAGCAAGAGGAGACATGTTACAGCAATAAAAGCACAAATCAGACGTCTAAAAATATTATTGGTCATCTTAAAAAGGTAGAAATTAGAAGTCTGATTACAAGACGTCTGATTCTCTATTTATTTTCACTCTTACCTTCCAGCCATTTCTTTCTTTTCTCTCTTGTTCTTCATCCCTTCTCTTCCTCTTTGCTTTTTACTCTGTTGTCGGTCTCTTTCTTTTCTCTTTTCCTTGAGCTCTCTTTCCCTTCCTTATATTTTTCCTTAACCTCTTTACTATGCCTTATAGATTCCACACTTAAACGATTTCACACCCAACTGAGCCCATTAAGCTCTTTACTTATAAAAATTAGATTTTTAATGGGTGGCCTAAGCTCATTTGGGGATACACAGTGCCCAATTGGGCGGGACCAGACCCTACTTGGGCTCGAGCCTAGTTCTCTTAATTGGTGGATTTTAGCTAATTCTCACAATGCGCACTACCCAGCCTCCCAGGCCCACGTGCATCCTCAGGCCTATACGCACACACGCCCATAGGCGCACACAAACTCGGGCACGTGCACACGCACGCACCCACACATACTCAGTATATCTGCACCTTGCACTGACGACCGAGAGGGTTGTAGCGTAATTTCATATTATATCATGGCTCGCGATCAGGGACCAACAATGCGGCGCTATATTATCACGTTCCAGGCCAGACTTCAACTGGCGATTCCAGCCGATTGGTTGAATGGTTTCGATCAAGCAAAGGCTCGATTGAAAGCCCTTTGGATGCTATATCAGGATGTAGCACCAATTTGGTGCTTGGAACAAATCTGGCCCTTCGATTTGAAGGGTGAAAGTCAAAGGTTCGCATGGCTATTAAGCCTGCAGAAGATGAATTTCAGGTCATTTGACCTGAGGGAGAGCTTTGACCTTCTATTGAGGGTTTGAGATGGTTTTAGGAGAGGATTCCACATCTAATGGTTAAGAAGGGGAGCTTCGAAAAGCTTCAGAGATAGGGAAAAACTTCTGATCCTCGTTCAGGAGCTTCAGAGCTCCATTTTGAGCTCTAAACAGCTCAACAGAGAGCGAACAGACTTTGGAACAAAATCAAAAAACCTTTGCAGGTTGTTATGATTTGATTTGGCCGATTTTGGCATTCAAATCTCGTCAGAAGCTCAAAAACACAATAATGGGTTCAAACAAACCCATACTGTTTGGTGACTTGAATCACCCTAATTTCTCAATGAAACACAATCCAACCAACTCTAAAATATCCCAGATCATCTCAGAGGCTAAGTTAAATCATCAAATCAGAATTTAAGACATCAATTCTTCAATTTCAGATCAAAGTTGACCAAATCGACCAAAAGGTTGACTTATTGTTCCAAACTTTCTCAGGTCCAATTAAGGATCTAGATCAACTCAATTCTACCCCAGGAAGTTATTGCATAGCTCAAAACCATGTTTTGAGCTCATCTGATGTGATCTCAAGCATCGGCGCTTGGGACCAAAATGACCTGAGTTCGGTGGAACACTCTAGGGAGTTTCAGAATAATTAAATATCATGAATGAGTTCTATAGGTTCTACTTATGCTTTTGGACCTCAATTCGAGGTTTGAAACCTAATGGAACTGCTTCTCCAACTCTACTGAAGTTGGAGAAGATAGAGGTCGATAATGAACTCCAGGCATTAAAACCTAGTTTTAACCACAGAATCTTGTTTCTTTTGCTCTAAATATATAGTCTAGAGCTCCTTAGAGCTCATCAAGGGCTGAAGCTCAGGATCGTCTTGTCGGAGCTTGCTAGAGCTCCAGTGAGTCCGATTTTGATACATAGTGATGAAAATCTCATCAAATGAGCTCATTGATGGATTCAAGAGCTTCTTGAGGTCCTTCTAAACCTTAAGAGAGTCTCAATTGAAGCAATTAATGAATTAAATCAAATATGTGCAATGAAATCATAAAACATATAGTATGAGTTCATTAGAACTCTAGGATGCTTCTCTCACTCAATTGAGTAAGAGGAAAGTGTTTAATGAGTGCGGTGATGGTCTATTTGTGATTTATTAGGTGTTTAGACTCTCTTGAACTTGCCATGGATAGTGAGCTCAAGAGTTGAAACGTAATTAGGCATGTACAGTATAGGTGATCAATTGTTAAATTGGAGTGAAGATCGGGCCACTTAGTGTGCGAATGGGTGATGGAGGGCCCCAGCAGAGGTGTTCTAAACTCAGTGTCCTCCGCCATGGACAACGGAGGTCACTGATGCAGGTGAAGTGACTTAGGCGAACATGCTACTAAATTGGAGGGAAAAGAAGTGTAGGTGAATCATGAGGAGAGGAGAATGATCAGGTACTCGGAAAGTTGAATGGAAGTCCATCAAAGTCGGATTTGGCTTCGTCAGAGCTGGAGGAGAAGCTACTATAACTAAACTAAACTAACCTAATCCTACCTAATTACCTAGCTAAATCTAGTCCTAAGAGTTAGCTCTACTTACTTGACAAAAAAGGTGAGGGATCTCCGTTGATGGCTCATAACGGAGGAAGAAATCAGAAGATAAGGGAAAGAGCTCCGGTGAGAAGTTGAAGGCATTGAGATAATGGAAATGATGCTCCAAGGCCCTGTCATAGCCTTCTAGAGAGGAAGAGGAGGTGAGAGAGATGAGTCCCTTGCGCGGAGGAGCTCCGATAGGGGGTGAGAGGTTGCCGGAGGTATAGGAGGAATAGCCTATTTGCCAGCCGCAGTTGGGGAAGAGGGAAAGGGGATCGACCCTTGAAATCGGAGGGATCGAGGTCTATTTATAGGCTTCAGCGGTTGTGAAGGAGGGTGTATCTAAACACCAATAGGTCTAGGTTCAAGGTAACGGTGTCGGTGAACTTAACCTTGAGCCCTAATTAGGATTTCAGAGGCATCCAGGCTGTGGGATGGAGAGATGGCGGTGAGCGTAAGCTCTAGGAGCTTGGCGAGGAAGACAGGTCTCGAGATGGATGGTGATCAGACGGTGTACACACCGCCGATCGTGAGCCGTTGGAGCACGTGAAGAAGGAAAGAAGAAGAAGAGAAGTGTTCACAGGGACCTGAATGTGAGAAAAACTAAGGACCTTTTTGGGAAGAAAAGGACTTGACTGTAATAAAATATAGGGACCAAAATGCAAATAGAGGCTTTTAAGGTTAATTTAAATTATTTTCTTTTGTAACTTTTTATATATATATTTATAAATTAGCTAAATATTATATAAGTGCCTTGTATTTACATTTTTGACCCATTTATTTATATTTAATTAAATTTATTTATTACTTAAGTTATTAAAGACTTAGGTCTTAAGTAATTCTTAAGTTAAATATGATATTAATTAGGTAACTAATTAGTGGTATTTCGAGCCCATTTATTAATTAAGTTATTGATAATATTAATTGACTGATAATTTAGCACTTTAAACTTATTTTAAGGTCCTTTAATGATTTGTCCCTTATTCTATAATTAACCCTTATATATGCATATTTCTAGCTAATTAACTAGGGAAACTAGTTAATTAGGGTTAATTAGAAGACATGATGAGCCTCTCATCACTCGACGGAAAGCTTCACCAACCACTCATGAAGATTGTGAGTGGTTGGAACAGAAAAATAAGTGTCGCATGGTTCCCATTAGACGTCTGATGTCATCTTTAGCCATCTTAAAAAAAATGTAGACCGAAGAGTTTGTGATGGCCATTCCTAGTCATCCATATTGATCTCCGGACGTCTTATAGACACAGAAATGGACGTCTGAACTCTTGCACCTAGCCTGCATTCATCAAATAAATTATATTATCATATCATATGTTATTAAATGAAAAATTGGTGTATAAGATTATATGCACACTAAGATGAATTCCCATTTAACTCCTTATCAATTAACAACCAAGAACAACTAATTAAAGAGTACTTGGCCAAATAATGGTCCACGAAAGTGGACTTATCAGGCTCCAAGTAGAATCTCCTAAGCAGATCGTGCTTCTAGTAGGATTTTCTGAGCAGATATGCTGCCAGGTTATTAATGGCGACTGCTACTACCAGCATTTATTAGAGGCACTGCCCTGTTGTACCCTCGTTGAACCTCCAATGGCTAGGGCCCGCTAGGTCCAGCTGTGCCCCACCTGCTCGTACGTAGGTTGGTTGGACTGCTAGATCCGTATGCGTAGGGGATTCTCTTGGATGTAGGTGGGTCGAATCTCCAAGCCCGCTTGTATCAAAGCTTCTTTGGGCTGGATCTTCCCTTTCGGGCCTATCGTAGGATTTCGGGTTCAAGGGCATTTTCTACCCGTCATCAGGGGAAAATTAGTTTCTCCCATGTGGTTCTGATTTTAGGGCATTTTCTATTTCATTTCTTGATCGAGTTTTTGGCATCAATTCGATATTGGTTTAAAAAATTTGAAAACACCTATTTTCACACTTTTGTGATGCCACAGATAGATATGATCGATCCCTTTACTCCCATGTCGAAGTCCAGAGGCAAAAGAGAGCTCCGCCACCTTCCAAGAAGCTTGAGCCTGAGGTAAGGATCACCCCTTTACTCTATCTCGAGGTTGAGAACCATGGTGCTATGAGTGCATTGGCTTCATGTCCCACTACTAGATAGGGAAAGCCTCTAATCGACTTTTCCCTATCTTAATCGATGCAAGTCTGACATGAATCATCTGCTTTAATGATAGACCCAAGGGGCAGTTGGATTGTAGGAGTGCTGCGAGGGCTATTTTGAAGCTTCCAGCATGCATAGAGGGAAGTCTGCAGCAAGACCCTATGGCAAGAACAACTTAAGTTAGGGTAGTAATCTCCTCTTTCCTAGGATTTGGTAATAGAATATTAGATGCCTGTAACTTGGGGTGTGCCATAAGGATGTTAGTGGTGAAGCCTACATGCAACATGAATGTGTTGCAGGGTAGTAGTGTGTTGGAAAATGATCCCAAGAGTTAAATGAGTTTAGAATGGGTCAACTCATGTTAATTGGAAGGGGTTTGGATTATGTGCTACCCTGGTCATTTGAGTACAAGGTTAGTTACACGTCAATTGAAAGGCAATTTGTCTCCTGGAATTTTGAGTGATAGTCTAGGTGACGTTTTATCCTAGATTAGTTGTCTGAGTGGTGAATGGCGGATGTCTAATGATTAGGTTGGAAACAGTGACCTGGGGTCCCTTCTAGGGGACATCTAATTAAGGGTTTGAATGACTTATTTAATAGTTTAGGACATATGATTAGTTGAGTGGACGTTTGAAGGAGGACCTGGACGTCTAACAACAAAGCCATACATCTAATAAGTCACATTGGGAGGTTATGGTTTAATGCACTCCAAGGGGATGTTTGAAATTAAAGCCTGGATGACTTATTGGGTAGTATAGGATGTCTGATGATTGTGCCAGACGTCTAATAAGGAGGGCAGGCCATGGATGGGTTTTGGTATTAAAATTGGGGCATATATGTTGGTGCAAGGGCACCATGATCGTTTATTTTGATGATAACAAAACACTTGTCATTTAACATTTGCTTTTGAGTCCAAAATTTCCAGACAATCGCAAATGGATACAAGTGTGAAGAGCTCACATTCATGACGAATTGGAGGAGCTTGACGGAGAAGGAGCTTCGCGAGGAGCGAAAGCGTAACGATAAGACTAGGATAGATTTCCTTGTATCTTGTTATTTGTATCTTTGTTTTTGTTGCTCTTTCATTTTCTTAAATGCATATTAAAGAGCCTCAAAGTTACTTAACAGTAGTCCTAGGAACACTTGCACAACCCTAGGATACTTAGGCTTTTTGTAGAAAACTTAGAAAACCAAGATAGGCTTCAGACAACCTGATTAGACGTCCAATCATAAAATCAGACATCTGATCTTGGACTTTAAGACGTTTGAATGTTGAATCAAATGTCCAAACATTTAGGTTGGACTTAGTACCTTCTGTCTGCCTATTTTAGATGACCAGCCTTTTGTCTAGACATTTTAGTAGATGTCTGATGACATTGCCAGACATCCAATTAGTGGAACGTTGGCTTACAAAATATAATCATTGAGGATTGACCTTTAATCTACCATCAAACGTTTGTAGTAGACCCTCGACGTTTGATATGTAAACGTTAGCCTCGATTAAGCTCAAATCTCTTTCCAAGCGACTTCTAGCCATTTGTGCCTTGGGAAATCCATTCCCGCAGTTTATTAGGTTTCTAGACGTCCAGACATAGTGATAGATGTCCAATCTATCATCTGACCAACTTACACTAGAACCCTATTTAGGCCTGACTAAATCAGTAAGGGAACCCTTCTTGTATTAGACGCCTAAGTTGATTATCAGACGTCTTATACTTGACTTCGAGACGTTTGATAATTTTCCAAGACATTTGATTACCCTATCAGAATCATTACTGATTCTGATTGCGGCTTGATTTTCCTTGGGATAATTTCCAAAGTCTATCTAAGGCTTCCACAGCCTTCCACAGCCTTCCTAGGCCATCTATAAATAGAGGGGAAGCACTCCCTTGTTAAGACACACCAAACAATACCATTTCCATATCATTTTATGTCCAAAAGACTTTAGAAGAGATCTTGCTCTCCAAACCGTTGTCCACTCTTGAGAGCTTCATCTTCATTGCACACCTACTCTTCCATCCTCACATTCGAGAGCGCCGCCTGTGCCATTGCATGGTTCACGCACTTGTGTTGCCAAGCCAACACACTTCCACCAAAAGGAAGATCATTTACTTATAGTAGCTAGATTTAAATATTCACTTTGTAGCTCTATAAGATTATTGTAGTTTTTATTGTCTTTGGTTGGGTATTTGCTTTGCGAATTCCCGTCTCTTTCATGAGACAAGATACTCCTCGTGAAGAAGAGGGGTTTGAGGTTATGCTACCCTTAGGTTCAAAGTAGCGTGGTTGTAAGATGTTGAACTACCCTCGTTTAAGTAGTTCGGATAGTAGATTTGATCGATTAGGTCGATCAGAAAATCCTAAGTTGAGAGGCTTAGGTGGTGGCTTTTACCTGTGTTTGGGTTCCACCTAGAATTCCTTGTGCATTTGTGTGATTGTCTATTTGTGTGAGATTGATACTATTTACTTCTGCACTTTATCTATATCCCACATATCTCACCCCCTCTCGAGGGAATCTACAATTGGTATCAGAGCAGGTCTCGCATCATCGGCGTTACACATCGGCAAGGATTTGATGGAGGGAAAGACGTTCGTATACACTGAAGGACACGACACCTTGCGACCACCCTATTTTGCAGGTATAGATTCCTTTCATTGGAAAACTCGTATGTCCATGTGGTTGCGGGCCTATGACTTCCTGGTGTGGGAAAAATGTGAGTCCACATTTGTCATTCCCAAGAAACCCGTGCTTGGTTACTCAGAAGACCAGATTTGGGATCTCAAAATCAACGCAAAGGCTATGAATGCCTTGTATTGCACGTTGAGTTCGAAGGAATTTGAGTGAATCCAAGAGTGCACCATTGCCCGCGAGATATGGAGGAAGCTAGAAGGCACTCATGAAGAATCATGCTTGGAGGAAGAAGAAGAATCCGATAAGGAGACCGCATGCCTTGGTTTCAGGGTAATCGCGGATAGCGATAGTGATGACGGCAACAATGAGGTAAACTCTGAATTACAAGTTGCCTTTAATGAATTGTATGAGCTTAGTAAATCTATAAAAATAGAAAACAATAGCATGAAAAGGAATCTTAGCTTTCTAAAATCCGAAAATGAAAGGTTAGAGATTCAACTTAATGATCTAAAGAGTAGTTCTAGTCCTAAAAATGATAATTTGTTAGAAAATAATAATCTAATTAATGAAAATAGTAGATCGATTAAGGAGAATACTAGCTTAAAAATTGAAATTTTTAGTCTAAAAACTAAGATGTATGTTGTAGAAAAAGAATTTGCAAGTCTTAGGGAAGAATCTAATAAATTAATGAACAAATTAGATGACTTTTCTAATCATAAAGTTAGCCTTGGTCATAAGGATGAGAAAGGATCTCCTTCGAGGAGACCAACTAATAAATCCGGATCCAAATTGACTTGGATACCGAAAAAAGAACTTGAAACTTGTTTCGTAGGTTTCAAAAATTTCAACATCAAAGATTGGACCTACAAGATGGAGAATGGTCTACTCAAGTTAGGTGGACCAACATCAAGACCAAGGAAAAGAGGAGAACGACGAGACAACAAATGAATAACTGATGGGTTCACTTTAGCGAACTAATTATAGGCCTAAGTATATTTTGATTATACTTTCTTGGTATTTAATTTTCAATATCTTAGGTGATAATTGGTATAACCTGCATCAATGACTACTTTATATTTATATGCTTAATTCACCTTTGATTATATCATCTTTATAATATTTATTTTATATATGCAAAAGAAACTAAATCAGGTGGATATAGGAATCAATTAAAAACATTGAGAGGATTATATTTGTAATTTAACCATGCAGGGCCCACGTCAAATCTCCTTCCAAGTGACCGTCCAATGACGGCCATGCTAATTTAGTTAAGGGATTTAAAATCCCTTAAATTACATCGGCGAAGGAGAACAGAAGGGAGGAGAATAAAGTCGCATGGGATCAGAGGAATCCATCCTCTCCCTTCCTCTCCACTGTGAAGGAGAGCTTGCACCGTGGAAGTAGCGCGCACTATGGCCCTCTCAATGTGCACCGGGACACCATCGCGAACTCCTCGTCGATCGGCGGTGCGGTGACAGCACACTGCCCCGCAGCCAACCCCCCTCGCATAGCCAAAATCGTGCACCGGTCTGCACATCCCCTTCTGTCTCCTTTCCACGTGCTGCTCGCACGCTCTGCGTGCACCGCTCCGCACTCCTGCCAGCAGCCAGCAACAGACCATGAGCGCCCCCTCATTGCGTGTAGCCACACCCGCGTGCACCCTCCTAGCGTGCAACGCCCCACACGCAGCAGTCCTCCTCTTCTCCATCTTCTTCTTCATGGTCCTCTTCCTCTTCTCCTGCTTCACTCAACAAATAAGAACCCATCATCGGCAGGAGACCCCACACGCAGCCGGCCCCTCTGTCTGTCGTTCGACACACCGTTGACTCCAACAGACTCACTGCACCCTCACTAGCTCGCCACCCCGTCTTAAGGTCAGAAGCAGCCTGCACATGTCGGCGAGCCGCCACCGATGCTGACCCTCCTCCACATCGCTGGCGAGACCGCCGGCCACCGTTCGGAGCGCCACCACCTCCATTAGAAAGCTCTTATCGCGCTTATTCTCCTCCAAGCTTCTCGCGGCCCGCCATCGCCTCCTCTTCGCACATGCATGAGAGAAAGATTTCCTTTATTTTAGGTTTAATTAATATTTACATTGCATGCCATTGAAGAGAGACGGATTTTTTATTTTTGGAATATTAAATTGAAGTGAAATTGCAAGGATACACTTACATTTTCTTGAATTTGCTTGACTTATGTTATGCACATCATTTATCATTGAAATTGGATTCAGATTTGCTTGCAACTAAAAATTATATGACATGCCACAAAATATGCATCATCTACATATTTTTGGAGCTTGATTTCTGAAGTGAAATTTATATAAATAGTCCTGAACTTATGAAATTGGAAGAGACATTCAAAGAAGCATATTCATTAAATTAATTTCGCGAATACTTCTGCAAACATGATGTCTCTACACTTGTGAATTTATTGCAATCATTCCTCCCTGTGGATACGACCTGATCCTAGTGGTGAGAAATATTTTATGTGTTGATCGAGAGATTTTCCACCACCTTTTGTGTACAACAACTAATTATCTTAATATTAATTGTTGAAAGCGAAATTCTCTCTATCAAATGGCGCCGTTATTGGGGAGGAAACACGCCTATTAATTTTTTCAGGAAATTTATATTATTTTAATGCTATTTTGAAATCTTTTCTGAATTATTGACATTGGTTCTCTTTGTGTGCACGAATCGAACAACGAATGCGGCGGACGCGCACGGCAGAGACGATATTTTTTGTGGACCTTGACGCCACCTAGAGGGCAGCAACGGGAGCATGTGGGCCTTGATCTCACGCGTGTGGAAGGAGGATTGGCAACTGGAGATCTGTTTATACTTAGATGAGGCTAGATAGACCTTAGACATTTAATTCTTCTCTTGTGGACCCGTGTTGGGTATTTTCGGGAGCGTGTTTCCATTTTATTTAGATTATAGGATTATTCGAATTATTTGAACTACATGCGGTTAGTTAGTTAGATTAGGTTTGTTTGCTTATATATATATATTTGAACTGCTTGCTAGAAGTTGCATATCTATAGGGTGACTATCTAGGATTGAATGAGCAGTTTCTAGTTTTTATTTTTGCATTGCAAACATCTTGCATTGAAGAGAGATGGAGTAAGGTATGTCTTTTCTTGTGCATCAGTTGTCTGCACATGCATTGCAATTGGACATAATTAAAAAAGACCATTTAAGCTAATTTGAAAATATTAATCAAGTGGTCATATTACTTCTTGAAAAGAAAGAAAAATATACAGGAGGTGTTTGAATAACGTGATTGCGATTTTCAAAAGGAAAAATCACTTTTTGTGGTGTGATGCACACTTCCTGCACTGAGCATGCACTATAGGTGCTGCACTAGGACTTGGACCCTTAAGGCTATAGGCATCGATCTCTTTATCGGTGCAAACCCTCCTATCTTGCTTTGTGACGGTAGTATTAACTTTTCCCAAGTGACTTGATACTCTAATTAGGGGGACACCCTTTAAAGGAATTCAAGGATAGTTAAGAGACGTCGCTAACGCAATGCCTCAAAGGAAGGGTTCGCCTTACTTACATCCCTTGGTTCCATCCTTAGAGTACCTTTTTACTTGAGCATTAGAGAATATCATCGCAGCAAAGTATACGTCTTTAGGGCACTCGAAGGTCAATTTAGGGTGCGTAATTGCTTGATAACTTGATTGATCACCCAAAAAGGACTAAAAGTAACCTCAACCTTCTTAACAGTCATTGACCAGAAATTTCAAGTGCCTTATTTCTCTTATACCACTTACGTGGGAATGGAGAAACACTGCCTTGACTATATTTGGCCAATTTGAAGAGTTGGAAGAGGACTTAAAGAACTTTAAATCAATAAAAGACCTCTTGCCTTGTGTTTGCTTGGTGTGTGTGTGATAGAGCTCTCTAGGAAGTTTCTATTTTTAATCTATCAAAGTCCCAAGAGAGTTAAACCATTTAATTAAAAGAAATAGACTATCCTTACTCCTATCATTTTAACCAGGATCCCATGCCTCGCGCGTATCCATTCGTTGATGGGTACATTGACCCTGGGAGTACTGGCCCGATAGCTCCCACTTTTGAGTAGAGCCTAGGAGCGGGATTTTCCACCCAAGGAATCCCCACTACTATGCAAACACCCAACCCTCCCACCCTTCATGATTTTCCTTATCGAGGTTGGATAGATACCCCTAGGCCATCAGAACCTGAGATTGACTATCTTCCCCAATTTGATAGTGGTAGCCTCTCCTCTTTTATGATAGTAATGCAAAAATAACAAAAAGAAATGATGGAGTCTATGGGAGAGATGTTGAGGAATAGTCAGCAATTAAACACAGAAATTAGACAGCTTAGCTACTCTCTTACCAGTGATTCTGATCCCTACTTGTTATGACCCATGCTGTTGAGCCTTTTAAGACGTCTGGTGAGACATCTGGACTGTTGGTTAGACATCTGGACACATTCCCAGACGTCTGAAAATAAAAAATCTTGGGTACGAACTCGCGTTTGCACGCGTGCTGCATGCAGACAGTACCCTCGTCTTTTCCCTCCTCCTCTCTCTTCTGCCCTAGTAAAACCCTAAACACCAACCCTATATAAACCCCTCCTCCACCTTCGTTTCCCCCACTTCCCAACCACCTTCCTTCTTCCCTCCGAGAGGCAGCGCGAGCGAGAGCACGGGAGTGGTTGAGATGGAGAGGAGCAGCGTGAGGAGAGGAGTTGAGCTTGCGAGCTCGCGTGGGAGCTCACCGGTGAGTGCACGGTCGGAGCGGCGCATGCGTGAGGCGGAGGAGTGCGTCGGGGAGGTCCTCCTCAACACTGCTACAGTCGGAGTTGCAGGCGAGAGGATGCGACATGGCCACGTGCGGAGCGAGAGGTCGGAAGCAGGTTCTGGTTCTGGGTTTTTCCCAGAATCAGACGTCTGGAGCGACGTCTAGACGACGGAGCCGACATCTGGAGGAGGTTCCAGACATCTAAGGAGGGAGTCTCGCCAAGGTACGTCCCTTAGCGGATACGGCCATGCAGGTCGCTCCGCCGATACCCCTTTTTGCATGTTGTTTTGAGAAGATCGAATATCTGCGTGTAGGATTCGCTTTGGGAAGGCGCGGGACACACCCTCCTACGCATTCCAGATGTCTGGGCAACATACCAGACAACGGGAAGCACTTCCAGACGTCCGGAGAGGTGGTCAGATGTCTGAAACTGGGTCTAGACGGTCCAGAAGAGTTCCTGGACGTCTGAGGATTGGCGCAAGGCTTGAGGTATGACATTAGACACTTTTAAGATGTCTGGAAGTTGTTCCAGATGTCTGATTTGCATCAGAAACACTATTTTTGATCTATTTAGGATCCGTTTGAGGTCCGTTTTTCGCAAATAAGATACCGATGTTTCCCATATGAATTCCTCTACTTGTTAGAAGACTTTTTATACTATTCTGAATATACTCTTGTGATTGATCCTTGTGATAGGACCTCGTTCCGTTGCGGGTTCGGGGCTTGCTGAGGCACGTGAGCTTGTCATTTAAGCCCCCACTACTTTTGGGTCCACTGGTAGAGTGGCTTCCCCTTAATTTAATTAAAACCTAAATGCATGTGTGGGGTGAATGATTAGAATCTAGGATATGGCATGAATCATAGGACGAGAAACACTTAAAATGTTTGTAATGGATGATTGAATTGCAGTCTTGAATGAGTAGATAGAATGATAATAATTGCCTGTAAATAAATAACAGCTGCCTGTGAAATGTAAAGTACTTGTACTAGCAAACTGTTGCATGTAAATTCCTGTTATATACGTTTAATGACATAATACGAGCTGCATGTATATAAATTGAGAATGGTAATGTGAATGATGGAAATACAAGCTACTTGTGTATAATCGGTATATGGAAATGTAAACAATAGAAATACGAGCTGCATATGTGTATTCTGAGAATGGAAATAGAAATTGTGAAACCTGGTATGGCTTGGCCCGAGGAATATGAGCATGAACCCTACGGGGAATTAGGAGTAGAGCTCCTGAAAATAAATGGGATGGATTTGGAAATATGAGTGGGGAAGTGAGCTGGCCCTTGAGTATGGAGTACCAAGGAGAGCAACTGTCCCCCTGTTTAGTGCAGAGCGGAGCTAGCCGCCCTTGGGTTGAGACTCAGGGTTAGGATTGGCCACTCTGTATTGACTTCTTGGCCCTCGCGTACACAGTACTGGGGAGAGCTACTAGTGTAGGAAGAGAGCTAGTCACCCCACGGGGCCCGGGGTTCAGCTAGCCACCCTACACCGACTTGTTAGGCCCACTGGGCAAACCAAGGTAGTCAGGAGAGGGTGCGCGGACTGTGGAGGGGCGAGGCCCCTGTTTGGTTCTTAGGGGCTAGACCCCTGTTACTGAGAGGGCTAGGTCCTATACTGGTTTCGTGCTGTGCTTTGAGCGCACCCACCAATGGAAATGACTGATCGTGTGCCGGTGCTTGGTAGCTACCCGTGCGCTTATCGCGCATGCCGTAGTCACCGTTACGTCTGTCCGTGACCTTGGGGTGGTTGACTGGGTGTAGGATTACCATGGGGGACTCTCCCGGCCAGGAGAGCACCACGTGTGCCTTCTACTCTTTGGAAAAGACTGCAATCAAGATCGTTCCCACGAGGAACATTCGAGATCACGAAAGAGACCTGATAAATAAACAAAGTGATGGAAAAGAATAATTAGTAAAGAAAGTAAATGGAAAAACAACAGCTACCTGTCCACTGTTACTGCTTTAGCTAGTTGGTTGCCACTCTACTCAGCGTTCGCTGACTTTGTGTACTCATAACCCCTTTTCAGGTCCAGTTGTTGAGCAGCCAGAGCCTACGGCTGTAAAGGGTGCTCGGCCTAGTAGAGCCCAATAGCTGTAGTTTCCCTTGCTGTACTCTTTTGTAGTAGTGAGTAGACTCTTGTACCTTTACGTTTGTACTCTTATATTCTGTACTTTATATTCTTGTACCTGGTTATTTTTCTACTGTTGTGGTGGTGTGTACTGTAGTAGTTTTACTTCTTACTGCTGTACTTTTGTTACTGTTAGTTGCTTGTCATAGTAAATGTGGTTTACTTTCCTACTTTTTAGTTACTTTCTCGTTAGACGACTAGGTCTTGGGATTAGTCGGGTCGGTCCGGTCTCGTGTCATGTAGGGATTTGGGAACTGGGTTGTAACAAGATGGTATCAGAGCAAGGTCGTCCCGAGAAGTGAACCAACTAGCTTGATAATAACCAATTCACGTGCTTGTAACTAGAGTAACCACCACAACGTACCTTTTGACATCTGTCCTGAGGTTCTTTTGCTAAATGTTCGTTGGAATTAATGTCTTCCTGTTTTGTTGTTCGCATCTTCTTGCAGGAGATGCCTCGACGTGGAGTCATTAAGGCGGGCCGCGGACGCGGCCGTGGACGAGATTGGAGGGGCGGACGTGCTGAGCTCAATGTTTCAGTGGACCAGCCACTTCTTCTGGGAGTTTAGGCCCAGGACCACACCCAGCTGATACGGGAGATTGTACGAGAGGAGCTCCACCCGCCTCCACGGGCGCCTCTCCCTGGGGACGTGGTGGGGGAGTCCTCTGTGGGACCGCGAGATCGACACGGCGCTGGATGTGGGGGAGGGGGTGGTCCTCTACCGCCCCCACCGTCCTTTGACACTTCCGAGCACGAGCCCTCCCTGCCTGGAGGCGTACCCGTTTCCCCACTTCAGCGACATTACGAGCTTTTCGGACAGTTTTGGAAGCTGAAGCCCCCCGCCTTCAAGGGGGATGAGGACCCGACTGAGGCAGAGGACTGGCTCGAGCAGATCAAGAAGGTGTTTGACACCCTTTGCCCCCCTGCGGAGTGCCGCGTGGCCTTTGCCACGTACCAGCTAGAGAGCGCGGCACACAAGTGGTGGACGGTGGTCAGAGGTCAGGAGAGGGTAGAGCCGACATGGGGCCAGTTTGTCACCCTCTTCTGCGAGCAGTACTTCCCACAAATGTGGCAGGATCAGAGGAGGCGGGAGTTGCACACTCTCCGCCAGGGGATGATGACTGTGACCGCGTATTGCACGCGTTTTCTGGAGCTGTCTTGTTTCGCCGCGGCCGCTGTGGCTACTGTGGAGGAGCGCCTATGGAGGTTCACCGAGGGGCTCCGGCCTGCTATTCGGGGGTATGTCAAACCCCTGAAGCTGCCTAAGTTCTTGAGAGTGGTGGAGGCAGCTATGACATATGAGGAGACCAACCCAGCCGCACATGACATTGACAGCGGACGAAAGAGGCCCTACCAGCCAGACTACTCACAGAGCCGGGAAGAGAGGAGGCACGCGGCGCCCGCAGGAGAGCCGTCACGCTTTGTGGGGCCGTCAGTGGCCTTTGGGGGCCCCCGACAGGGGCCAGCTGCCAGCATTGGACTCCCACCCAGCCGTCAGCAAGGACCTACCGAGGGTGGGAGTCAAGTTCCCCTTTGCTACTAGTGTGGCCAACCGGGTCACATCAGGAGGGACTGCTCGTCTAGGGCTGGAGGTCAGCAGATGCTCCCCGCACCGAGCGTTGGGGGACGAGCTGGAGGCCGTAGTTCCCAGGTGCGTGGGGGAGGACAGCAGTCGAGGGGAGGGTACAGGCCAGCGGTTACCCGTCCGATGTAGAGTGTGGCTGCTTCTTCCGCACCGAGAGTTGAGGGTCGTATCAACTCCCCGACACACAGAGATGCCAGAACTTCGGGTTCCGTGGTGGTAGGTATGGTTACAGTTTCTGGTAGACTTGTTTACACACTTTTTGATTTCAGCGCCATGCACTCGTTTGTTGCTGCTAGTTTTGCTGTCAGTTGGGACAGGACTGTGTGTTGTTAGAGGATCCTTTTGTGATCAGAGGTCCGGGTGGTCAGCTATTTGTAGCTGAGGAGGTTTACATAGGTTGTGAAGTTAGTGTTGGGGGATACAGCCTCCCCGCTGATTTGATTGTGATACCGATGGAGGACTTTATAGTGATTCTGGGGATGGACTGGCTGTCCACGTGCCATGCTTTGGTGGACTATTTCGAGAGGAAGATCGTCTTCTCCATACTGGAGATGCCTTCTTTTGAGTTTTGCAGACAGCCGGTGGATAGAGGCTTCAGGTGCATTTCTGCACTTCGGGCGGCAAGACTTTTGGGTCGGGGGTGTGAGGGCTTTCTGGCTTGTGTGGTGGCAGAGCCCAGCCCGTGGTAAACTTTCAGAGCATCCCGGTGGTCAGAGAGTACCCCGACGTGTTTCCAGAGGAGCTGCCAAGAATATCGCCTGAGCGTGAGATTGTGTTCGCCATCTCACTGGTACCAGGGACCAGCCCCATTTGTATAACACCTTACAGGATGGCGAGTACATCCTCGGGTAGAATGGCGAGTTTGGATTGATGCTTGTACTTTTAGTCTCGCCATTTCAGGGTTTGAAATAATTATGTTTATATCTTTTAAAACCCTTCCTGCTTTGGAGGACCCTTGTGATCCTTCACTTATTCTGTTTCAGGAGGTCCCTTATCATGTTCCTTTTGTTATTCCTAGACCTCCATAGGTTGCCTATGAGCTTCTCTGCTTTCATGTCTTCTGGCGAGCATTTGGGATAACGTTGCATCATCAGCTTGCCAACATCTGTGGCTACTTGTTTTTTAGGTCCGCGCTGTTACGCATATTTTTAGGGCCTAGCTCTTTCTGTTTGGAACAAGGCTTACAGGTTCCCTATAAGTCTTGTTGCTGACAGAAAATGCAGTGCTTATTGGGAGGCAACCCAGCGTTCAGAATAACACCATCATCAGGTGATTTCTTTCCTTTCTCCCCCTGTTTTAATTTTACAATAAGGACATTGTAGGATTTAGGCATGGGGGTGTGCATTTTGCATTTTAGGCAGTATTTATGCATTTACGTTAGGTGCATTAGTATATATATATATATATATATATATATATATATATATATATATATATATATATATATATATATATATAAACTCTTGAGTTGAACTGGTTAGTCCCTAGTAGAAGATTGTTATAAAGGAAGTGTCATTAAAGATTTTCTTCTTAAATTGTTTCTTATGTTTAGAATCCAGTACATTTACTTCACTTGCACGTAGACTTGGTAATGGATCTTTGTAGAAAATCAATAAGCATTTTTAGTTTGCTAAACCCTTGGATAGTTAATAAGCAGTTAGGCAAACTATCTTCTATTAAGATCCACTTAATATATGTAAGAAGAAAATAGAGAGATTACTGGTGCGCTAAGTCTAGTGTAAGGACTCTTAAGTTCTGGATAATTAAATGATGATACCTCCAAATTAGGCATAGTTTTCGCTCTCTGTTTTTGCATGCGTATATTGTGTGAATTCCTGAGAGTCACTACTTAAGGCAGATACATAGAGATTAGAGTCCTAATAAAACTATGACTATGGTGGATGGTTACGACTGTCCTTCATAGAGTCCTCGGCTGAAGGAGGGTAGTAACGTCAAAGGTCAGAAATACGATTGTCCTATCTATTCTTTCCTGATGCCGAGAGTAGGCACTTCCACCAAATAAGCCACACAATATCCTCTTGACCATCATCATCCCTAATAATGTCTCATGAATAAAAGTTTACGTCGTGTTATGTTGATTTATATATAAAAAAAATAAATAAAAAGGAAAGAGAGAAATATTTATATTTGGAAAAATATATTAAAAAAAGAGGAAAGAAAGAAAAAAGAAGAGTCCAAGTTTGGAGTTTTATCTTCATGTCATTTTTTTTGTGTCAATGTTTTTGAGCCAACAAAAACACTCATTGCGATCCACCAAATATGACCCATGCCTACTTTTCAGTATTTCTGATCGCTTGAATACTGGCTGAGGACTTCTAACTTAGTTGTAGGGTTATTAGAATTTTTATTGACGTGTGAATGTCATGTGAGGCAACCAAATAACAAGTACATTTACAAAAATCTGGTAAGATATGTGATCTCAGAAAAGAAAGAAAAAAGAAAGAGGAAAAGAAAAGGGAGAGTGAGTGAGTACAAGGGAACGCAAAGAGAGCACAGTGTCTAGCCTTTCTCTGAGTTGACTTGTTTGATAGTCTAGAGATCTAGAGTTTGCAATACTAGATTACATGTAGCATCAGTTGAGTGTGTGCCACTAAGTACAAATCCATTTAATTCAGTATCTCCTACCTAAGCCAAAATGCCGGGGTCGAACTACAGATTATTTTCTGCTTTATCCCCGAGGGAAGAAGTTGCCTATCCTAATAAAATATTTGCTAAGGGTTAAGTACGAATTTCAAATGTAAGTTGGCTTTTCACTTGGATCCGTTACTCGAGCTACTATCACTTCACATTTGTATGGATTTCTAAATTTTTGAAAAGAAGAAATCTTTTGGCCACTTCTATCACTTTTTACTTTTGCTAGGGACTAGCAAAACTTAGGCATAGGGTATTTAATGGGTTCACTTTAGCGAACTAATTATAGGCCTAAGTATATTTTGATTATACTTTCTTGGTATTTAATTTTCAATATCTTAGGTGATAATTGGTATAACCTGCATCAATGACTACTTTATATTTATGTGCTTAATTCACCTTTGATTATATCATCTTTATAATATTTATTTTATATATGCAAAAGAAACTAAATCAGGTGGATATAGGAATCAATTAAAAACATTGAGAGGATTATATTTGTAATTTAACCATGCAGGGCCCACATCAAATCTCCTTCCAAGTGACCGTCCAATGACGACCATGCTAATTTTAGTAAGGGATTTAAAATCCCTTAAATTACACCGGCGAAGGAGAACGGAAGGGAGGAGAATAAAGTCGCATGGGATCAGAGGAATCCATCCTCTCCCTTCCTCTCCACCGTGAAGGAGAGCCTACACCATGGAAGCTACGCGCACTGTGGCCCTCTCAGTGTGCACCGGGACGCCACCGTGAACTTCTCGTCGAATGGCGGTGCGGTGACAGCGCACTGCCCCTCAGCTAACCCCCTCGCGCAGCCAAAACCGTGCACCGGTTCGCACATCCCCTTCTGTCTCCTTTCCACGCACTGCCCGCACACTCTGCGCACACCACTCCGCTCTCCTGCTAGCGGCTAGCAGCAGACCGCGCACGCCCCCCTCACTGTGCGCAACCACGCCCGTGCACACCCTCCTAGTGTGCAACTCCCCACACGCAGCAGTCCTCCTCTTCTCCATCTTCTTCATGGTCCTCTTCCTCTTCTCTTGCTTCACTCAACGAAGAAGAACCCATCATCGGCAGGAGATCCCCACACGTAGCCGGCCCCTTCGTCCGTCGTTCGACGCACCGTCGACTCCAACAGACTCGCTGCACCCTCACGAGGTCGGCCACCCCGTTTGAAGGTCGAAAGCAACCCGCACACGCCGACGAGCCGCCACTGATGCCGACCATCCTCCACGTCGTCGACGAGACCGTCGACTACCGTTCGGAGCGCCACCACCTACATCGGAAAGCTCTCGTCGTGCTTATTCTCCTCCGAGCTTCCCATGGCCCGCCATCGCCTCCTCTCCGCACACGCACGAGAGGAAGATTTCCTCTGTTTTGGGTTTAATTAATATCTACATTGCATACCATTGAAGAGAGATGGATTTTTTATTTTTGGAATATTAAATTGAAGTGAAATTGCAAGGATACACTTACATTTTCTTGAATTTGCTTGACTTATGTTATGCACATCATTTAACATTGAAATTGGATTCAGATTTGCATGCAACTAAAAATTATATGACATGCCACAAAACATGCATCATCTACATATTTTTGGAGCTTGATTTCTAACGTGAAATTTATATAAATAGTCTTGAGCTTCTCATGAAATTTGAAGAGTCATTCAAAGCAGCATATTCATTAAATTAATTTTACGAATACTTCTGCAAACATGATGGCTCTACACTCATGAATTTCTTGCAATCATTCCTCCTTGTGGATACGACCTGATCCTAGTGGTTAGAAATATTTTATGTGTTGATCAAGAGATTTTTCACCACCTTTTGTGGTACAACAACTAATTATCTTAATATTAATTATTGAAAGCAAAATTCTGTCTATCAATAACCAAGTCGTCTCGCATCGATTGGCCGATTGGAGACTGGCACCGATGCTCGGACCACCAAGCTTCGGATGGGAGCCCCATCTGGTTTGGCATCAACCTCCATTTGAGCCATTCTATTGGCCATGGTAGGTGAGGTACACCCTTGACCTTTTTTTTTATAGCATTTAGATAGGGGAAGTTAAAATTGATGAGAAATTTACCCATCATTAAGGGGGAGAACTTGTTTGATAGCTATATATTTCATTAGAAAGGGGGAGATGATTATATAGCTATCTTGTTGATACAAAAAGGGGGAGAATATTATTAACCCAAAACTAGAAGAGCTTGTTTTAAGGTGGAGTTCAAGAAAATTAAAATTGATAAAACCTTTTTGATAATGTCAAAAAAGGGGAGATTGTCATGAATTATTATTTATGATTTTGTAATCATAAAAAAGGGGAATATTATTGGTGCAATAATACCACGATCATTTATTTTGATGATAACAAAACACTTGTCATTTAACATTTGCTTTTGAGTCCAAGATTTTAGGACAATTGCAAATGGATACAAATGTGAAGAGTTTGCATCCATGGCGGATTGGAGGAGCTTGACGGAGAAGAAGGAGCTTTGCGAGGAGAGAAAGTGTGAAAACAAGAATATGATAGATTTCCTTGTATCTTGTTCTTTGTATCTTTGTTTTTGTTGCTCTTTCATTTTCTTAAATGCATGTTAAAGAGCCTCAAAGTTACCTAATAGTAGTCGTAGGAACACTTGCACAACCCTAGGATACTTAGGTTTTTCGTAGAGGACTTAGAAAACCAAGATAGGCTTCAGATAGCTTGATCAGACGTCTAATCATAAAATCAGACGTCTGATCTTGGGCTTTAAGGCATCTTAATGTTGAATCAGACATCCAAACACTTAGCTGGACTTAGTACCTTCTATCTGCCTATTTCAGACAAGCAACCTTTTTTCCAGACATCAGATGACATTGCTAGACGTTCAATTAGTGGAACGTTAACTTACAAAATATAATCGTTGAGGATTGACCTTTAATCTTCCATTAGACATCTGTAGCAGACCCTAGATGTCTGATATGTAAACATTAGCCTAGATTAAGCCCAAATCTCTTTCTAAGAGACTTTTAGCCGTTTGTGCCTTGGGAAATCCATTCCTGCAGTTAATTAGGTTTCCAGACGTCCAGACATAGTGCCAGACGTCCAACCTATCGTTTGACCAACTTACACTAGAACCCTGTTTAGGTCTGACTAAATCAGTAAGGGAACCCTGCTTGTATTAGATGCCTAATTTGATTATCAGACATCTTATACTTGACTTCTAGATGCCTGATAATTTTCCCAGAACGCTGATAATCCTGTCAGAATCATTAATGATTTTGATTACGGCTTGATTTGCCTTGGGATAATTCCCAACAGCTACCTAAGGCTTCCACAGCCTTCCTAAGCCTTCCTAGGCCATCTATAAATAGAGGGGAAGCCCTCCCTTGTTAAGACACACAAAGAAATACCATTTCCATATCATTTTGTGTTCAAAACACTTCAGAAGATATCTTGCTCTCCAAACCGCTATCCACTCTTGAGAGCTTCATCTTCGCTGCACACCTGCTCTCCCATCCTCACATTCGAGAACGCCGCCTGTGCCATTGTGTGGTTCACGCACCTGTGTTGCCAAGCCAACACACTTCCACCAAAGGGGAGATCCTTTACCTATAGGAACTAGATTTAGTTATTCACTTTGTGGCTCTATAGGATTATTATAATTTTTATTGTCTTTAGTTGGGTATTCGCTTTGCGAATTCTCATCTCCTTTGTGAGACAAAATACTCGTAAAGAGGAGGGGTTTGAGGTTACGCTACTCTCGGGTTCAAAGTAGCGTGGTTGTAAGAAGTTGAACTACCCTCGTTTAAGTAGTTTCGATAGTGGATTTGATCGACTAGGTTGATCGGAAAATCTTAAGTCAAGAGGCTTAGGTGGTGGTTTTTACCCAGCTTTGGGTTTCCTCCTAAAATTCCGTATGCATTTATGTGATTGTCTATTTGTGTGAGATTGATACTATTTACTTCCGCATTTTATCTATATCTCGCATATCTCACCCCTTCTCGAGTGAATCTACAATACCTAGCTATCCTAAGGCCACATAAGGGTTTGGACTTGCCACCCTTGTGAGTCAGCCACAAGGGGAGCCAACAATGACAACGCATGTAGATTGGGTGATTATGAGATCGCACCAGGGGTATGAGTCATGCCTAAGGGAATATTAAGGACTTAAAAGAGTGCTTGAAAGTCATCCTACTTGGGGGTGCCTACTGATATCTCCATGGTGAATGCCTTTAATGATTGTTTTGACTTATAGAATCGGACACAAATGGTGAGACACCATAAAGTACTTGAGGGCTTAGAATGGACTAGATGATAGGAGGTTGCACCTTTGTTATTGCAAGTGAATGTTAAAGTATTGTCGGAGGTACAGCTACGCCCATAGGATAGGGAACGTGACGCTCACTCATCGAGTAAGGTAGTCAACCAGCTATACTATTCCCAAGAGATTTCAGGACTTTAGTATAAGGGATTGAGTTACCAAAGAACAAGTTAGCCTAACTTTGAACCTTTGTTAAGAGAGTGCCATATGATATCTACCTGAAGTGAATATGAGCGATGATTATAATTAGAGCTGACCAACTAGGTCAGTGCTCGGAGAGATCTATTGGGTCATGGTAGACATAAGTCTGGACAAGGGTTGCAATAATAAATAATTAGTGGGTGGGAGTTCCTTGGCTAAATTGAAATATACGTATGAACATATAAACCTCTACCTATATTAATAAAGCATTAGATTAAGCCCTACTAAGCCAATTGGTGCACATCTACGTCTCATTCCCTTTTTCAAGATAGGATGGCAAGGGTGAGTGTTCCATGCTACCTATAGATCAGGGTGTTGTAGTGTCATGCCTAGCACTTCAGGGAGAGGCTGTAGGTGGCTAGGACTTTGCTACCAATGCCTAGAGAGTTTGAGGCCTACTTCTCGGATGTGGGGCAGGAGGAGTTGTTCAAGAAGTGTATAAAGGAATTTCTAGAAATATTGCATGACATAGTTGAGCTTTCAAAAGAGAAGGGTGTTGCATGATGGCTTGATGAAGTAGCCACCTTCCTTTCGTTTTTAAGAGAGTAGATGGACTTCACTCTGATTTTGTTTCTCACTTATAGTTAGACAGATTACCTTTACGTATACAGGATCCCTTTTAATTGTTGTAACCATTTAACTTCCTGAACTACATTTACTGGTGTAGTTTGTAGCAACATGTAAAAAAAAATCGTGGTGGTGTATGCTGAAGATGATGGTTATAAATGTATATATTTTATGCATTTTGCTATTGTTTGCTTGGATGTTGTGTGTACAAAACAACACAACTATAGGTACAGGTTGATTACAAGTGATCCATAGGTTTGGGTGCTGGGTTGAAATTCGAAGCACTGCATTAGCTATCAAATTACACTTTAGTATGAAGTCCAAGGAAATGTGCCAAGAAAAGCTGAGTAGAGAGTTGCGTCGCTTTTGTTGTAGTTTAAGAAATGCATCGTAGTATAGTCAACCAAAGCGATACAACATTTAAATTTGTAATCTCGAAAACACGAAATAAGTCTGAGGTCGTTTCAAGGAGCACTTATAAGCAAGTCAATCACTAATTACAATTATCAAGAAGAATATGCAAGTAAAATCAAAATGATGCTCAATATATATCAGAAGAATATCTCAAAAAGTCAGGTATCAGAGTGCAAAAAGATCAGGTTAAAAATGATGGTTTGAACCAACAAGTTTAACCCTACAATTTAAGCTCTAATTAACTCAAATAATCCAACAGTATGCTTGATGTAAACACATTTATATCACATAAATCGTCTATTTATGCATGTTCTTAGGCATATAGTTGCATCATACATTATAAATATTGCATAACATGCATCGTCTTGCATTTAGGTTACATTATATAAAATTTAGGATAATTGTCTCTTTTTATGGTCAAGTGATAGGACGACATTTAATCGGGGCCTCGGATTGAAGATTCAACCATACGGATCTGATCAGGGTGACGATCAGAGTTTAACGACTCCAAGATCGCTCAGATCAGACATTCATAGCATCAGATAAAGTCTGGGAAAGGTCAGAGGTTAAGGGCCAAGATGGTGTAAATCTACACTTCAGATGACAAATCCGACCGCACGGATGGGTTCGGATCAACAATCACAGCCTAACGACAAGAAAATCGATCCAATCCGACATCCATGGCACCAACTACGAGCATATGAAGATGGAAGGCAAAGATGGTGCCATCTTAGCCACACAAACCAGCCCAGCAAAAAGGGCGAGGCTCGCCGTTGCTCTCTTTCTCCTCAAACAAACGATCAATCGTAGCTGTTGGTTCTCAATCCAACGGCTGGAATCCTCTCTAGCTGTGCCTCTTCATCGCTAAAGAGAAAACTCAAGGGAAGATCTTGACCGTTGGATTAAAATCCAACGATCAAGAGAGCATGCAGAGGAGTTGAAGATGCGACGAAAGCGGCTACTTAGCACTTTAGTCTCGCACTCATTCGCAAAGCCAGCGACGAGCGTTCGACTCTTCGAGCACTCAAATTGAGAGTGAGTATTGACGCTGGCTCAATTGAGCCGTTGGATGGCAAGTGAATAGTCAGATGTAGTGCGACGTGGCATCACTAGAGCGCACGGATCACGCACGCGCGATCTCACGTGCAGGCGCATGCCAAAGGCGTGATGGCTTTTAAGCCGTCTGATCTTGCGATGGGGCGGCTGATATTGTGCAAACGTGCGCATGCGTTGAGCATGCGGGGAGAGGAGGCACAACGTGCGCGCGACCTACGCCAACATTCAGGGGCTTTAGTGATGCTTAAATCCGTCACTAAAGACCCTGAGTTAATGTTTTTAAGCATAAAATCACAAAATTGCCCTTAATTCCTACAACTATAAAAGGAGACCCCTACCACTCGAATTCTTCATCCCTTCCTCTCTTCTCTCACCCCCTCCAAAGCTCTAAGAGCTTATCCTAAGCCTAGGATGCTCCTCTAGAGCTAAAAATATAATTTTTCCACCTTCTCATCCTGTTCGTGGAGCATTCTGCAGTTGTCCTCTCACTCTCATTTGAGAAGCAGATCCTGCTGCGACGTCGCCTTGCCCCGTTCTCCATCGTCCGTTGTCGTTCTCCTTCATCCCACATCACACCACCTTCTTCCTAGTGCTCCGTCAATGCGGCTCGTCCTCCAAGCAGTCGTCGAGGAGGATAACTTCTCTCCACCATCTCTTTACGACTTTCTATAGTAGATTTACTACTTTCTAGAGTAGATTTACTACTTTCTAGCGTAGATTTCCTGCTTTCTAGTGTAACAAGTAGTTGTAATGTTTAGTTGTAATGAACATCACTTGATGATTATGAAATCCATGTGTATTCTATCTCTATTTTGTCTTTATTTGTAATATTCTCTCACTTTTCTATTCATTATTCTTTAAGTAGATAGCTAGTTTAGATTCAATTCGACCAGTTAATCTGCTTCGTGACAACAAAACAAACGTGATTTTTAATCAAATGTTTGCCTCCCTGTGTTCGACCTGGAATTCCTTTCGAGTTTCGGTTAAATTTTTCTGTTGATAGTTTTTCTCGCAAATCACACTATAACGACGGGTTTTCAAAACTCAAACCTTTTTGCGACGATTTTCCAATCCAACATTTTGTCACTGTTGCCAAGGATTTCCGCTTCAACAACGCTTCAATCAGGTGTATCCACAGTAACCAATGAATCAGAACTAATTAAGCACCAAGTCAGACGACAGTGTAAGGCTTAGATGCCTTATCTCACGTCTCAGCACACGTCTCAGCATAAGGCTAAGGCAATAAAGCATAGCAGCAAGGAGGCACAAGGGTCGCTCAAAGCTCAGAATGGCTAAGTACTAAGCGAGAGGGTGGTACGAATCCCTAAGCCACAGTGCAAAACCCACCCTCCTCAAATTTCTCTTTCATATTCTTTTTCCTCCCCAAGTTGGATCTCGGTAACCACCTAAATGGATCTAGCCCAGACCGGCGAGCATGATTGCGGGTGAGGGCACATGCAGTGGTGCATGTGATGAGGACTTCACCCTCGTGCGCTCGGAGGCATACAACTACTGCGATGATTTCCTCTTATGCACTGAATCTGCTTCAATGTGCACGATGTGGGACTAAAATCCCGAGCTTTTCTCTGTGTGAAGCTATTGATCTTGCTCACAAATTGGGGCTGCTGCTGTTGTGGCTTTGTCCAATTGAAGGTCCGGAGATGCTCTTGAAGCAGGTTCGCGCTGAATGGGAGTGGAGGTGAGACCGGAAGTGACCGGATGACGGTGACCGAAGATGGAGATGACGATCGGCAACGGTAAGTGGACCTGCATAGAAACACAACCTCGCGACCCAATTAATGCATTTGGTAGCTTCGCTGGCATATGGTGAAAGTGGTGGTGGTAGTGGATTGGTGTTTGTGTGCGTGTGTCGGCCGGAGCGTGGAGGTGAGCGGAGCTTCGGTGGTCAGTGTGGGGGAAGGCGACAGAGTTGCGGTGACGCATAATTAGGTTGGGCGAAAAATTTGTGGTGGTGTGGAGAACGTTCTGCCCAACCTAATCTGGGCGTAGGAAGACAGATTAAGTAGGTCGATGAAGGTGTTCGATAATGGGTTTGTCAGAGTCGAGGACGGAGAAGGAGAGAAGGGATGGGGCTGAGGTCTGGTCTAAAGCTAATTGGGAGGGAAAGGAGTAGAAGTCCTAAACCTATTGGAAGGACGGAGGTGAGGAGCTAGGTCATTGGAGTGGCTGTCGACAACGAGGATGACTGAAGATGGAGTTGATGTAGAGGTTAAGAACCATCTCCTTTGGTGGTGAGGTGGAGAGGGAGGCATTCTGCTACTTGGTTGATGGCGAGAGGTAGCGATGAAGAGCGTCGAGGGATCTCCAGGTCATCGTTAATATCGGAGAGGATTAAAGGAGAAGAGAGCTTGTTTGAATGCCAAATCGATACAGGGAGCTCCTGAGAAGAAACAACCCCTTTTATTGATAAAGCTTCTCTCATTGACTGCCCAAATTGAGCAGGTCTGAGGTCGATTTTAGACCCTAACAAACATGGGTTTGCTGGCATTGAATCCGGCCGCGACCGAGTGGATATGTTTAGATAATGTGGCAGATCTTCGCGATCAATCTCGCCAAATTTGGCTATTTATGGTTGTGATTCCTTCAATCAATCTCCTCAATTAAATGACGACAAGGAGGAGGTTGATGCTACTTTAGGTGCATTCCCATGGCGAAGAAGAAGGAGGAGGCGACAGGGGTATTTTTGAAAGGAAAACTAGAAGTTAGGGGCTAGTTTGTAGGAATAGTTTGAAAGTTGAGGACCTGTAGGTGATGGATAGAGATATTTTGGATTGAACTGTAAACTTGGTCAAGATAAACTCTAATTGGGCCTAAATTTTGGACCCAAGGTATCTTATGGTGAACTCAGATTTGAGTTTTGACCACGTTTGATCGGGCAATTTGCATAAAAGTCTAAAGTAGGGCAAATTTCCGTTTGAAACTCTATTCTAAGTTAAAATGGGTTCAGATGATCAAACCAAGGGTACCAAACTTCTTAGAATATTTTTCTATGAATTTTAGGAGGTTTAGATTGACTTTATTCTGATCAGAACCTCTTTAGTTTAAGTGGATTGATAATTAGGGTTTTTAGTGTTGTTTTCGCCCTTGAAATGCGTGAATCCCTATTTCTGTCACTGTTGACCCTCTTTTTAGAGTTTTTTGCTCATTTGACTTTTAGTTAACCTCTGAGTGATCCTATGGTTAATTTGTGTTTGTGGTGTGCTGTTAAAATTACATAATTAACCATGATTCTTTATTCTCTTCTCAAATCAGAATGATACAAAGTTGTGATCCTTAGATGATTAGGTAGGAGCTTTTAACATTCAAATCTGACGAATATGATGGCTAGTTAGGACCCATGATGGTGTTACCATTATAGAGTAGAAGAAAACAACAGAATAAAATAGATAATGAAAAGATGGATACTGTTTGTATGTTAAACCTTTATTAACCTTCATTCATTATTTATTTGTCCATCGTTTGTTAAGCATGTTGTCCTTAACAAGTTGCAGTTCTGGTAATCCCAATTAATGTCTTGGGACATGAGATAATATCGATGCGGCATCCTGAGAAGCACAAATGATATAAGACACCCTCTTGGCAAGGAGGATGTCTCATATTCGTTCAACAACTTAGTCCATCTCCCGAGGTCATTGCGAGAAGTGGTGGCTGCATCATGTGGTGTAGGCACATGCCAGCTAGACACATTAAACCATAAATGGTTGGTCATCCACTCATCAGCTGAGTAAAATACAAACCAACTCCAACCCTCGAGCCATGTACTATGCTATTGTAGTTGGCCATCAAGCCTAGCGACAAGTCATTGGGAGGCTAGCAACTCCCTGATGAGTCCAACAGATCTAAATCCAGACCAACACTATAGTCAAAACACTGGCGAGTAGAAGGATTGTACCATTTATCTTATAGTGTGTAAGACTTGATAATTTCATCGATATCAAACTTAATGAATTAATTTTCGGCTAACTAAATTATCGAATATTATGTCAACATCAACTTTTCAATTGTTTCTGTAGTAGGGTTACTAATGTTCATAAGGATTTGAGTTATTTATAATGTAACTCCATTACTTAATTAACAAGGAATGTAGGTCTAATAATTTAAGATTAAACATGTTAATAATTCAAAGCATACAGTGTGGCAATGTATAATTACTTGATTATCACAAGTTCATAGCATCAATTAACTATATCAATTAAGTTCACCATTAATTACGAAAACAAAGCTACTTTAATAGAGTAAGACCATATATGAATTTAATAAGTCCTTAATCACATATTTAGATAGGATGATCAAGCAACTTGTGTTTATGAATCTAATTTATCCACTAATAGCATGTTCATCAATAACGGGTAATTTCATTCATTATTATTCAATATTCAATTACCTACCATCAGAATAGATGATATTGAACAACAAGGGACTCCTATACTAAGCAAAAGAAGTTGAACACATGTGAAACGAGACAAAATGTGAAATGAAACATGAAAACATGCCACTTGATGCGAGAGAGTGTGACTACTCGACCTAATATTGCCAGGGGGTCATGACGACTTTGAAATATGCCTCAAAGACCTCGCAGTGCTACCCTAGGCACCCTCATATTCCATGCACACTTTGGGGTGGAGAACTCAGGTCAAACAAGCCAAGAACTAGGTTCCACACATGTTAGAACCATTGATATGGGCCCTGACTGTATGCAAGCATTCATGCAACTGCGTGAGGTTGTCACCAAGGCCTCTGTTCTCCAGCCACCTGATTGTTTCCTCGACTTTGAACTCATATGTGACGCTTCCGACCTTGCAGTCGGAGCCATCTTGGGACAAAGACGCGATAGACATCCCTTCGTGGTGTACTACGCCAGTAAGATGTAGGACAAGGCCCAACGTAATTATACGACTACTAAGAAAGAACTATTGGCGGTCATCTTTGGGCTAGAGAAATTCCGCTCTTACCTTCTGGGCTCGCATGTTACTGTATTCACTGATCACGTGGCCATTCGTCATCTCATGCACAAAAAGGATGCCAAGTTTAGACTGATACATTGGATCCTTTTACTCCAAGAATTTGACCTTGAGATCCGTGATATGACCGGAGTCCATAATGTGGTTGCTGATCATCTCTTGAGACTGGACCCCGACCACATTGGACTTACCCTGCCTATTAATGAGGTTTTTCTCGATGAGCACCTACTGACAATTAATGTGGCAAGTGGACGTTGGTATGCCGACATTGCCAATTACCTTGCTTCTGGCTCCCTTCCACATGGCTGGCCTAAAAACCAGCACGAGCATCTCATCGCAGAAGCAAAGTATTATTTCTGTGATAATCCACTACTTTTTCGAGTAGGTGCTGACCAGATCATCCGCCGCTGTATTCCTGACAGCGAATTCCCCAGTGTGCTATCCTTCTGTCACGATCAGGCCTGCGAAGGCTATTTCTCTGGGAAGAAAACTGGAGCCAAGGTGTTGCAGTGCGGTTTCTTTTGGTCCTCCCTTCACCAGGATGCACACAATTATGTTAAACGTTGCACTAGGTGCCAGTCGTTAGGTTGATGTCATGTCGTGACATGATGCCCTTGCAACCCACCCTTGCTGTTGAAATCTTTGACATTTGTGGAATTGATTTCATGGGCCCCTTTCCTCCTTCCAACGGCCTTGAATACATCCTCATTGCTGTTGATTATGTTTCGAAATAGATCGAGGCTATTCCCACGTGCCATGCTGACCATGTCATATCTACTCGATTTGTCAAAGACCACAGTTTTGCACGCTTTGGGATCTCTCGAGCCATTATCTCTGATGGAGGAAGTCATTTTACCCATGCATCTTTTCGGACACTTCTGAGGAAATATGGAGTCCACCATCGTATCGCATCTTTGTATCATCCTCAGACGAACAACCAGGCTAAGGTGTTGAACCGGCAAATCAAGCAAATTCTCTAGAAAATGGTTCGGCCTGACTGTAAGGATTGGTCCGACAAGCTGATTGACGCACTTTGGGCATATTGGATCGCCTTCAAGGCTCCCCTTGGTATGTCTCCTTATAGAATTGTTTACGGGAAGCCTTGTCATTTGCCCGTTGAGCTGGAGCACCACGCTTATTGGGTGGTTTGCCAATGTAACCTCAACCCAGACCTGTGTGGTCGAGAAAGGAAACTCCAACTCCAGGAGCTGGAAGAGCTCCGTCATGAAGCCTATGATTCTACCTTAACTTTCAAACAATGCACTAAGGCCTTTCACGACAGTCGAATTCGGCAGAAGGACTTTGAACCATCTCAGCAAGTTTGGCTTTACAATGCCCGGCTCAAATTCTTTCTAGGGAAATTAAAGTACAAATGGACTGGTCCCTACTTGGTCTCGAGACCATTTCCTAATGGGTCCATTGAAACGGAAGATCCTAAATTTGGGCGTAAATTTACAGTCAATGGGTAGAAGTTAAAATCCTATCTTACTGATGAACCTGCCCTCGTTGGTGAAACTATTACCCTGCTAGAGGGTAATTGACTTCGTGCCTCACTCTGAGTCCAGTTGGGGATGTTAAATCCAGCGCTCGTTGGGAGGCACCCCAGCAACACTCCACTATCGCCTACATTTCACTTCACTTTGCACTTCTTCACTTTTCACTTCACCACCCACCATCCACCCACCCTACCACCCTACTGTATACCTCGCCCCTCAGCTCTCGTACCATGATCCTTTGACCTTGCTTTAGCCTGCATGCATATGAGGACATAGCATCATTTGGCATGGGGGGTGGATAGGCATTCATAGGATCTGGGTATTATATAGGTATCATGCAGCTTCCACATCCATTATACATATCCATCTATAAATATGTACATAGCCTAATTAAAAAAAAAAGAGATCTAAAGCTGAAACAAAAATACAATAAGTGTTTATGGATATTCAACCGCCGTTTTGAAGACTTTCTAGGCCACAGAAGCTTGATTCGCTCAGGCTTGGCTTAATTCACTTGAGCATTGATAAGATGGATCAAAATCTCTCCTAATTAAGGATGTATTCTTGTATCTGAGTCACCAGTACAGGAGTCGTTGGTTTGCCTCTACTTGAGAGCCTAAGTAATCTTGGTTCACACTACACATATCAAGAAAGACCAGGTGAACATAAGATTCAACCCTAGTGTTCATTAGGGAAGGTGGAGTCCTTACTTGTGCGTGCAGGTAGACTTTTCATCCCAATCTTTAGTCTTGTGTTTAGGAGAAACCCTTTCCACCGAAAAAGTACTTACCCACCAAATAAGTGTGCTCTTCCAAATAAAGTTATAGGAGACATACTGACATCTGTTTCAAAAAAAAAAAAAATCTTATGAATATGTCAGTATATCATTCTCCCCAAAAGTTTTCAGGGCATGTTACAAATACCTTGTTCTACCATAAATTCTTTGAGCCACAAAAACAATAAAAGTAAGGTTGAGTTTTGCCATCGTCTTTATGAGGGTTAATCCGAAGACATGAGCTGAAGCTGGGATCAACTTGTACTTAAAAATTTGTGAAACCCTGGGCTTGAGCCTTAATATTCATCTGGTTGGTCTTGATCCTTCATAATCTCTTAGCTCTCAAGTATGGCAAAACCCTCTGAGTCTTGGAAATCATACTTAAGGTTTAAATATCAAGAGTCCTGGTTAGTCGAGAGATGGTCTATATCATGTAAGACTTGAAGTACTGGTAGCCTTCTCTGCAATTGGTTCTCACAATATCCAATGGATAAACACATTCATGTTGATACAAAAAAAAAAAAAAAAAATCTTTAGCTTAAGATCATTTCTAAACACAATGTTTTGCTAAGGACTAGCAAAAGATAATCATGGGGGTATGATTGCACAGCAAAAATACACCAGTAAATATGTCATCTTGTGTTATTTCCTAGCATTGCCCATGCATCTTATGTAGCCCTACTTGCATTTGTAAATATATACCTGCATGCATTTATAAAGAGGGGAAGAGAGTGAGAATAAATGGCCATCCAATCTACTTCCATTATTAACATTTTCATTGAGTGTGGCATTGCAATTTCACCATTTCTCATTTATTTATTTATTTTTTCTCTTTCTCATTTCATGCGGCTGCAGGGCATGGTGCGTCGCACCTCTCCTCGCCGCTCCTCCTACCAGCAGCATGGGGAGAGGCGTGCTATCCCTCTATAAAATACCATGCACTCCCCCTCGCTACGGCAGCCGGCATCCCACTTTCATACAGACCCACCACCACCCTCAGACAACACCTCACGCACCGCTGGCCACTCTCCTTGCCTTTCCCTCTCCATACACAATTCTTCTTCTCACAAGTTGAGAAGAGGCACACCATGTGCAGGAGAAAGCTCACAGTGGTCTCAGACCACCATTGTGAGTTCCACCACCGCCTAGCTCCGTCATGAGCAGGTGGGTGTGGTGGCTTCTTGCTTCATTTTTTTATTTGCATTTTTCTTTCTTTTTTCGTTTTGTTGCTGTTCTTCTCCTCCGCCATTAATGTAGAGCTGCAAGCTTTGAAGCCCGCGCACCCACGCACCTCCAGAGCACCTGCACGCCTCCAGCCAGCCACCGCTAGCCCCAAGCAAACCGCTCAAGGCTTCTTTCCATGCGTGCAGGTGCTCCACAACGTTGGTAGTGCATGAAACCCGCTCCAGTCGATCGCCAGACCGCACGTGCACTGTAGCTCACTGTAGCGCGCGGTCTGCGCGACATTGTGGCCACTGGCTTGCTTCTCACTTAGCCGGTGGCTACGTCGCTCTCTCTCCTCACCCGCACCCACTCCAGTTGATCACCGCACTCCCACCCTCAGCGTTGTGCGCTGCACTCCGCAGCGCGGTGCACTTCATGCCGTGCAGTAGTGCGCTGCGCCTCACATGCCCGCGCGCGCGCGTTCGCCTTAGCCTCTGTGCTCGCACACCTCTGTGCCTCTGGACATCTCCCCCACGCCGCAGACTTCTTAAATGACTGCTTCTCCTCTAACGTATACACACATTGACACACACACACACACTGATGCACACACATGCACACTGATACACACACACACCCTGACACATACACACAGACACTCACACACTCACGCATACACACACACACACACATATATATACACATTCACATTCTCTCACCCTCACATATATTTACATATACATAAATATATATACATATATATATATATAAATATATATACATATATATATATATATTTACATATACACATATATATACATATATAGTTATATATATATATCCACTTATCCACATTCCCCTATATGCATATTCACCTCACATACACTACCCATATACCCGTGCACTCACCCTTCCACCGCGCATTGTATTGCGGGAATATTCGCACCAGTTGCTGATATACCCCGATACCTGCGCAAAGCAAGTGCGTCCACCCTCACTCACACACATCCGCTCCACACTCCACGCGGCACTTAGTCTTGTTGATTGCGTCTTGCTAGACGTGGACCAACTTGACACCATGCTAAATCCCAATCATATTTCCATCTTCACCCCTATCTATATAACATCTATATAACTATACATATTCTATATCTACTATATATACATTTATAGATATACTAAGCTAAGTATTTCTTTTCATTGCATTCTATTTTTTCTTTCAATTTGTCTTTTCTTCCTGCTACTAAAAAGACTAAAAAAGTATAAAATAGAAAAGATAAATCTTGATTTGCAGCACACGGTCTAGCGTGTGGCGAGACAGGATTCGTTGTATTTTGGCGTATAGCCAAGGACCTATTTGAGGGTGTGCCTCAAGAACAAGTTTATCAGAAAAAAAAACCTAAAAATCAAGAAAATCAAAAACATAATAAACGCAATGAAGAGATACGTTTTAGGAAAGGCATAGAAAGTTCGCAAATCTCCTAATCCCCGCCTCCCTAAGATCGACCTTGGGCCTAAAAGTGATCAAGCTAAAATCAAGTAGGCCAGGTTAAAAATTTTGTGAAACTGGTGTAGACTCGATTTAGGTTAACTCACTATACTCATTTCAACATTAATATCACCATTTGAATAAAGCCTATTGAGTACGCACCACTATGCCATGTCCATAATGTATAAAACCTTTCTTACAATTCTCCATTTTATATTTCTCCAAGATCTTGTTGATGTACCCACATTGAGATAATCCTAATATTTTCTTACTTCAATCCTTGATCACCTTTAATCTCAAAATATAAGATCTTAAAGGTTTGGCATGGCTAGATCTTCACACTGGTCAACATTCCTACTTCATTCCCAATAAGTAGGATATCATCCACATACAACACTAGAAATATAATTACAGTTCCACCATGCTTCTTGTAAACATATTGATGAGGTGTGGCTCATCATACTTAAAATGCCTAAGTTAAGCTAGAAACTAAGTTAAATACTATCTTATTAACATAATAAATGGGTTAAGTGTAAGAATTAACAGAAATGACCTAAAACATCAAATTGGTGTTAAAAATGCATAATTAGGTCAATAAATGAGATATTATATTTAGAAAATAGATTTGATGATCCAATTGCTAATTGAACACATTTTTTAGCTCAAAAGTTCAAATCAAGGGTAAAATTAACTTCTAATATGTTCAATTAAGCTCTAATAAAAATATTATAGTACTTGGACATCAATAGGACCTTGCATTAATGACTTTACACGTAGGTCCTTATTCATTCACATTTTATTCACTTAAATAAATCATAGGGGTTTGTGAACTTCAGAGACCTCTTGGTCATAAAACATTCCACTTATGGAAAAAATTATGTAAATAAATTAATGATTAAATTTTCATCTAGATTGCGACTTTATGCTATAACTGAATAATGACACCTATTTAACAAGCAATCTAGATGGCACATCAATTTTGACGTTGTTGCTTGGGAGACAACTCTCTATATGCCAAACTTATTCTTTTATTTTTGAAAAACAAATTTATTCTTTTATTCTTCATTTTGTATATATTTTTGCTTTGATTCTTTTATTCACTGTTGTATATACATTCTTTGATTCATTATATTCTTTAATTTGTGTTGTATATAATTATCTTACTAATCATTATTTATTTTTTTTGCAGCACTTGAGGAGGAGTAGGAGGAGAGTTTTGTCTTCCTCGAGGAGTTCTGCTTCCAGGACGATCCACTGCCCTCTTGTCCTGACTTCCAGGAGGAGTTTTTCCAGGAGTTACAGATTTCCTGCTTTTCTAGATTAGCGTAGTTGGTAGTTTATGTTTAGGATTATATTTAAGATATATTTGTTAGGCATAAGTTGTGAAAACCTGTTCTCACACATTGATTGTAATAACTTAGACTTTGGACTTCTCTTTTCTCTCACTCATCTCTCATCGATCACGATTTTCTATATCGATTTCTTTTTCGATTTGATTTTATATTATTGCATTATAAAAATCAAAAAAATTAGAAAAATAGAAAGACCAAAAATATCTCATCCTTTATCTAGCAGCAGCATCTCATACGCATTCATACTTAGGATTGCATCCATTCCTGCTAGAATTCATTTTTGTCAAATTGCATAAATTGTAGAGTGTTGGAGTTAGGTACGCATTTCTATCCTTTCTTAACTCCTGCCGTACTTGCATTCGACTAATCTAAAAAGGCCATCTCTTGTTTGAAAAAGATTTAAAAAGCAAGATCTTCTTCCTGTAATTCACATCTTAAGAAGAACATATTTCAAAAGGAGACATAATAATTGCTCGATACCTTGTGTGTGTTTTTATCGCTTTTTGTTGATTGATCATCATGTACACACTACACGATCACTTAAGAACACAACACATGAGTTTCTATCTCATCTCCTTGTGCAACCATAGGGGTCTGGATTTGTACGCCGGTCTTATCCAAATTTCGGGTGGATTATAGAGGTCTGCACTACGCTAGGTTTTCTATAGGACGTGTACAATTGTATCGAAACTTTGTTTGCATACTACATCTATTTTTGCGTAGTAGACCTTAGGCAAAAATCCATGTTATCTCACTTGATTGTTGATTGGTCTTGTGATTGTGATATATTGGGATTTCTATTTTCTGATTTGATATTGATTGAGATTGCCTTCCTTGAGTTTGTGACTGCTTCGAAAAGCATGTTTTTAAAAATTGAGACATGGATGGTAGGAGATCCTAGAATCCATCTCTTGTACCTCCCTTGGGTGCTGATGCCCAAGCTTTTGCTATTTCTTCTATGCCTTCCACATCAAATCCTATACCTCTAGAGCCTCAAACTCCCATCCACCACCCCACTCATCCAGAGGATGATCATGATTCCACACAATTCGAGGACTTCGAAGAAGATTCTCCTCATTTTTATGCACATCCTTCACCACCACCACCACCACCAAATCATAGGTTCCAACCTCCTCCATATCTTAACTTTCCTAACCAACCACATCTGGAAAGAGGTGCACAACCTAACCTGCAACACCTGTACAATACACAACTTTAGATGAATACCTTGACACAATAGGTGCAACATCTTACTCAAGCTATTAATCTTTTAGCAAACCCCCATCTCCAGGCCCGTAGACCTCAACTACGGGATTACTACAATCCCACAGTTGCCCATCCTATGCTTGCATGTCGATATCCCGTTGGGGTCGTGCTGCTGAACTGAAGTCGAATATCATTGCATTTATCCTACACTTCCATGGTCTTGCTTCTGAGGATCCTTTTCATCATCTAGAAGAGCTGAAAAATCTTGCTCAGACTCTGGGCTGCAGGGCCATGATCAACACACATTGCTAAAGAAAATGTTTTCCTTTTCACTTAAGGATAAAGCCGCCTTCTGGTATAGAACTCTAGCACGGACTACACCTATAGAGACCTAGCCTTCTTTGGAACATGAGTTCCCAAATAAGTACTTTCCTGTAGGTCTCACGAATGCATTAAGGCGTGCTATCAATACCTTTGCACAAAACTCAGGAGAATAACTGCATGAGGCTTGGGAGAAATTCCATGAGCTTTTAAGGAAATGTCCCCACCATGGTATCCCACACTGGCAACATATCCAGATCTCTTATCATGGGCTCCATGATGACACAAGAATCTTTGTAGATGCCGCATGTGGAGGCAATTTCTTGTGTCAGGGTGAGGATTCTGCCTTCTAACTCTTTGAAGGCATGGCTGAAAACTCTATTAACAATGCTTTGATGAGCATATTTAATAGGAAGTTCTCGCATTCCCATACACACTCGGGGGTAAATGAAGCCCAATCTAACACACGAGATTTAGAGATTGTAGCCATTCAGCTGGATAAAATAGGCTTGATAGAGAAGAAGGTAGATGATGGGAACACCATCATGATCCCTAACTAGCTCATTTTGACCTAGAAAAGAGAACAAAAGCTCCTACATAACCAAGTGGAGGGCCTAACTTAAGGAATAACTGGTTTGAAAGAGAAGTAAGAAATAAAGGGTAAAACTGTAATTTTACCATTGCAGTACGACAACAGGATTTTGTAGGGGTTAAACATGGGTCAATTGGTCTTAACAAGATAAAAAGTAGGTTGGTTCAATCAGAAAAGGGTTAAAGTGAGATCTGGGAATTAAATGACTTCGTGTAACCCTAAAATAGATCTACTAAATTTAACAAGGTTCTCGTCAGGATAAAATTCAACTAAACCCTCTAAAATTCATGGAAAAGTATATTCTAGGGTTTAGAACCTTCAATTTGGCATTCAGAACCTATTTTGACCTAAATAGGGGTCCTAGTCAAACATTTACCTCAAATTGGATTTTTGTGCAAAATGTCTAGTCAAACGTGGTCAAACCTAAAATACAACTTCACCATTTGATTCCTTAAATCCAAATTAGGTTTATACCAAAATTTGGACCTAAGGGGAGTTCACCTTGACCTACTTTACAAAACAGTCCAACCCAATTACTTTTATACCCCTAGCTTTTGAAAACCTTGTAGTCACCCCCCTATCTTCCTTGTCGTTCTTTGTAATTACTTCCTTCCACCATTATAGCAGAGGAATCCTACTCTGACGATGATTCAAGAGGGATATCTCGATTCCTCAGAGAATCCCTCTCAAATTTGAAAGGGAGATTCTTTAAGGAATTCCTGATCATGTGAACCCAATTATGCGCTCTGATTCCCACCTAATCTCTCATGCGAACGCATGGGAGATATGGGTATCTCTCGACCTTCCAAGTCTAGCGAGGTTGCTGTGCTTGGAAGCTTGCCTTCCAAGCACAAGGCCCTCTGCCTGCGACTATTTAAAGGTCCCTAGATTCTCCCGTCCATCCCAAGCTTGTTTTGGCCTGAGAATCCCCCAAAATTCCTCTTTCCCCCCCTCCGGCCAGAAAGCCCACAAGCTCCGGCGACTCCTCCTCCCTCTTCTTATTGCTCTGCCACCATACCAGTAGCAGAGTTGTCTCCGCCCCCTTCTTTCGCATCGTGCCACACCTGCGCCCGCGCTTATCTCTCTCTCGTCGTCGCCACCTCTCCATCTCAGGGTCTTCGTCTCCAGCAATGGCATATACGTGCCGTCTGCCCCTCTGCCTCCCCCTTCATCCAGCCACTCACAAATATGTCTCCTTCCCCTACTCTTTCTTTTCCCCTTATCAATTTCTATTTTCACCCCTCAACAACCACAGGCCACCCTCACCTTCTCCACCTTCGGCAAACCTTCGACGAGGTGCTCCCGTCATTCCACGCACCCATCCACCTAGCCAAACACCTTCGAATCTCCACTACCTTCCATTGATCATTTTCCCCCGCTCCATTGACCGCCACACATTCCGCACACTGCCCCCGAACAAACCCATCTTTACGGTCACAGAATGACCTAGCCAAGCACACCCAGGCCGTATCGCACCACACCAGCACCCGAGCCACCTTCGTCGTGTCACGGCGAAGCTTTCTGAGTGTTTTGACAAGGCCGTGAGGCCGTATTTGTGTTGACAGGTACAGGGGCCCTATCCGCCATTGAAGCAAGCTGAAGAAGCTTGCTATCTTCGCAAGCAGCCTCCAGGTACCAGGAGACCAAGTCCCAGGTGCTTTCCTTCGTGAGCAGCATCAGCCCATCTATTGAAGGCCAAAGCCCCGCAGTTGCAGCAATTGAGTGCGACCCCTGCAGGCGTGCGCGAGGAAGCAGGTGGGATTTTTAGTCCCACCTCGAGCATTTTCAAGCAAGCGGAGCAGAATAAATTGTAATTGTGTCAGGGGCTTATCGCCTCCTGACACGGGGTGAGGTCCCACTTACCTCCCCACACCTTGTCCACGATACACCTCTTCGCGGACCTGGTAGCCTGACCCGATTACCGTGCACACCTCGCGCACCACCCTCACTGGTGCGTTTGGTCACAGGCACGCAGACCCGAAGCGTATACCCATGCAGGCTCTAGGAGAGCGAGCCTAAGAGAGAAGAAAGAGAGGAGAGTCTGCGGGGAGGGTAGGGGTTAGGTTTTGCTCTCCCGGAGGGCGAAGCCAAGGAAGAAGAGGAAGCCAGGAAGTTGGGAAGCCAAGGAAGAAGAGGAAGCCAGGAAGCCAAGGAAGAGGAAGCCTCAGCAGCGGTTAAGGGTGAAGTCGCCAAGCAAGAAGAAGGAAGAAGGAAGGAGAAGGAAGCTTTACCAGGAAGCAAAGGAAGAAGAGGGCTTGGTTGAAGTCAGAAGGAGAGAAAGAGAAAGAAGAAAAAGAAGAGAAGAAGGAGAAGATAAGGCCAGCAATCAGAAGAAAGGAAGAAGAAGAGAAGAGAAAGAAGAAGCCAATGTCAGACATCTGAGGAAAGAGAGAGAAAGAAGAAGCCAAAGCTCAAGAAGCAAAGAAGAGAAATTTATCTGATTTTTACATCTATTTTCATATTTTTGAGCTTTTATATACATTGAAACTATTTTTATTGCTTCATAATTTGATTAATCATCACATTTTATCAAATTGAAAGTTGTGTTCTTAGTCTTTAAATCCCAATTTGCTCCCCGTGTTCGACCTCGGATTCATAGTTTTTTGAGTAATAAACTTTCATTTGATTTTCGAAGCGATTTCAACTATATTGTGACGTAATATTTACAAACCCGATTTCACTTTCGACTAAACAGTAGATGAAGTATGGAAGTTCATTTCTAAACCTCTACCTTCTTCTCCGTCACCTGCTCCACACACTTCTTCTCAATTTCCTACAGGGAGGGAAACTGTAAATAATCTTTTTGTGACACATTCAACTATTCCATGCATTATCCTTCACCGGTCGGAGGAACCTTTGTTCCTCAATACACTGATTTTCCTACACCTCTAGGAGCTTCGGAGGAGCTCTACGCCATTCACAACAACCCACATTCACAAACCTACAACCCTGAATGGTGTAATCATCCAAATTTCTCGTGGTTGGGAAATTCATAGAGACCTAATTTTCAACAACCTTCTGCACCACCACTACAAAATCTGATCTAAGCACCACCTCCACCACAACACAAGTATCCATCGCGTGCCTACCAGCAACCCCAACCAAGGCCCATCAAATACTCTCAACATGGGCCTACACAAGATGACCAGTTGGGGTCTATCATGAAAGCTCTTCCTAATATGCAACAACAAACATTACTATGTGATGAGAACCTCATCATGAACCCTAACTAGCACATTTTGACCTAAACAAGTATACAAAAGCTCCTACAAAACCTAAGTGAAAGCCTAAATCAAAGAACTATAAATTTGAGTATAAAGCAACTCATAAGGGGTAAAACTGTAATTTTACCAATGCAGTACACAAATGGGATGTCTAAGGGTCTAAACACAGGTCAAATGGGCTTAATAAGAGAGAAAGTGGGATGATTTGATCTGAAAAGGGTTATAGCAGCTTTTAGGAATTAAATGACATTCTGTAACCCTAAAATAAATCCACTCTAATTCACAAAGTTCCAGGAAAGATAAAAATCAATTAAATCCTCTAAAATTCATGAAAAAATATCTCCTAGGGTTTAGAACCTTCAATTTGGCCATTGGAACCTATCTTGACCTAGATTGAGAATCATACTCAATTTTTGACCTAATTTGGGTTGTTGTGCAAATTGACCGATCAAACATGGTCAAACCTAAAATCCAACTTCACCATTGGATTCCTTAGGTCCAAATTAGGGTTATATCAAAATTTGGACCTAAGGAAAGTTTTTCTTGACCTACTTTACAAATTGGTCCTCAAGAATTACTTTTTGACCCTTAACTTTTTAAACCCTTTCACTTAGCCCCTCAACTTTCCCTTCTTTCTTTGCAAGCCGGTCCCTTTGCCACCCGCAGCAGCTGCCCATGCCTAGAACGGAGGATGGTGCCGCGTAGGGTATGGGGACCGGCCCTAGAAACGAGAGGGGGGTCCCTTGCGTTGTCTTCTTCCGCATGGACCCCCTCCCATGCCTTGCCGACGCCCATACCTCTCGTGTGAACGCACATGAGGCATGGGTCTCTTTTCCGGCCATTCTCTGACGGCCTGCCCACGCTTCTTTCTTGAGTTCTCCTCCTCGCCAGCACCTATTTAAGGAGTGGCAGGGGCTGCCGTTTGGGTTAGACTTATTTTGGCAGTAGAATCCCACAGATTTCATCTCCCCTTTCTCCAGCCAAGTAGCCCGCAAGCTCCGATGATTCTTCCTCCTCCCTCTCATCGCTCTGCTGCCATACCTGCAGCAGGGTTTACTCCGCCTCGTCCTCCCGCGTCGCGTCGTACCAGCGCATGCCTTCCTGTCCTCCTCCTCGACGCCATTATCTCCCTCAGGGCCGTCTTCTTCAACGACGGCACAAACGAGCCGTCTGTCTTTGCTGCCCCCCCTTCACTCCAAATAATCCAGATAAGCTCCCCATCTTCCACTCTTTCATTTCCCACTTTCTATTTCACACAACACCCCTTTATTGCCACTGTCCGCCCGCATCTTCCCCATCTCCGGCCACCCTCCGGCGAGACGCCTCCGTCACTCCGCACCCCCACACATCTCGCCACCCACCTCACAACCTCCGCCACACTCCACTGAACATCATCCATCCACTCACACACCACCTACACCACCACAAACGCCCCCCGGCCTAACCCATAAATCCGACCACAGAGCGACTTAGGCACGCACGCTTAGGCCACCCCGCAGCCAGCCAACCTCTGCATCACCTTCGCCGTGATACGGCGAAGGTTTTCCTTTGATCTGACAGGGCCGCAAGGCCGTGTTCACAAGTTTTAGGTTCCGACATCCCTCCGCCATTGCTGAAGAAGCTTGAAGAGAGCTTTCTACAGCTGTAGGCCTCTCCATTCCAGGTGCACAGCCCCAGGTTGCGTGGAATCCTCCTGCGCACAACCCCAGCTAAGTGTTTGGTTGCAAGGACCCCTGTAGTGTCGGCAATTGAACACAGCTCCTGCTGTGAGTGTTCGCGAAAAGTCCCACCTCGTAGACGGCTGGGCATAGCGCTTCACATAAATTGAAAAAGTGTATTAGGCTTATCGCCTTCGATACACAGGGGTTAGGTCCCTCACTCATGCACGTAGCGCACCACGCGCTCTCACCCGCCCTTGCCCGCGTTCACTGCCCGCGGGCCTGGGCCGAACCCGATTACCTGACCAAGCACTCCTCGTCCACCACTGCACGCCGGTGGGCCTGGTCCCAAGTGCGTTACCTGACCCATATACCTGCGAATGCTCTGGGAGCGAACCTTTGAGAGAGAAATAGAGAGAGAGACGTGGGGCGGGTAGGGGTTAGGTTTTTCTTAACCGTGTAACGTGTAGGGAAGCAGGAGAGGAAGAAAGGAGGAGGAGCGGAGTGGAAGAGAAGAAGAGCCGCAACAACTGAAGAAAGAAGAAGAAGATAGGAAGGAGGAAGCTGCAGAGAAAAGAAGAGAAGAAGCAGCCAAGAGCTGCAACAGAAGAAGAAAGAAGAAGAAAGAGGAAGAAGACAAGAAGGCAGAGAAGCCAACTGAAGAAGGAGAAAACATAGTAAAATAAGAAGAAGAAGGAAGCCGAACAGAGAAGAGAAGAAGAAGAAGCCAAGAGGAGAAGAACCTGCGAGGCACTGTGGCAAAGGGGTTGATAAGGTGTCTGATTCAAAGAATCAGACGTCCGAGAAAGGAAAGGCCGAGAAAGAAGAGAAGGAAGAGAGAAGAGAAGAAGGAAAGAAAAGAAGAAAAAGATTTTTTTTTTGTTCACTCTCTCTCTTTAATTTTTGTAATTGTGAATTTATATGCTTCTAGAATCAAAGTTTGCTCCCTGAGTTCGACCTCGGGATATCCTAAATTTCGAGTAATAAATTAAAATAAACTGGTAATCGCTTTTCATGGTAATACTACAACGAAGATATCTTTAAAACCCCGCGAAGGGCGACCCACCACTATGCAGTAGAGATGGGACACGACATTAGCTGAGATGAGAGCCCAGCTTTCACAATTGACAGAATCCCGCCAATCACATTCACTCCCATCTCAAGCATAACCTAGACCTTCATTGCAAGGTTAAGCACATGTCATTTCACAAACCTTGCATACACTTTAGCTCTACACTGATCCTAATAGTTTCTATTATGATCCTACTTATTCTGACCCACAACCACTTATTATGCTTGATTCTGATTTAATGTCTACGCCACAAGCTAACTTAAATGCCATCACAACTAGGAGTGGTAGAAGTACAGTGGATCCACCTTTTTCGACTTCTACATCTCAACCAGGACCTTCTACCTCTCCTTCTGATTCAAATCTGCCTGATCCTGACTCTTCTGATCCTGTGATTGAGCCTCCTAGTACTAATTCTGTACCTTTTCCTGAGGCCTTAGAGAAGAGGAGTAATGAAAAGAAGAAATCCGTTGTGGTACTTGAGGATGACTTGCTTAATCTCTTTGAGCAAGTCCACATAAACATCCCCTTATTGGATGCAATTCGCCACATCCCACCTTACGCTAAGTTTTTGAATGACTTATGTACACCTAAGCATAAGATGAGAATTCAGAAAGGGAGTAGTCCAATTATCCTATCGGAACAAGTTAGTTCCATCATTTCTAACCTTCCTATTAAGAAGAAAGACCCAGGAACCCCTCTTCTCTCCTGTATGATAGGAAACACCATGTTCAATCTTATCACAACCTCCTTGCTAACTCATTTCGAGGTTGGCAATCTGCAACCAACCGAGGTGTCCCTACAATTAGCTGATCGATCAGTTAAAATACCTCAAGGAGTGTTGAAGGATGTTATAGTCTGGGTCAAGGACTTTTATTTTCCTGTGTATTTTATTGTCCTTGACATGGAAGTACCTGATGATATACAGAACACAACTATCATACTAGGGAGACCTTTCTTGGAAATAGCCAAGGCAAACATAGACTGTGAGGAGGGCCTGTTAGAATTAAAATTTGGAGATTAGAAGTTGAAGTTAGACATTTTGAAGGAACAAAAGAGACCATCTTATAGCTTAATTGAGGAAATCTGTTCTCAGGATTCTTTGGACAAGTTGGTTAAGGATACACTGATTGACTCACTTACCCTAGAACGTCAATTCCCTTTTACCTCTGATCTGACTCTTCTTGAGACACTTACTAGAGAGACCTTGGACTTACCTCCAATCCCTTGAATGTCTCTAGGATCTTCTGAGATCTCCACACTTGCTCCTTCACCTGATCCTATACTTGTTGAGTTTAAACCTCTTCCTGATTCTCTAAAGTATATCTTCTTAGGATTTTTTTAAAAAAATATATATCTTCTTAGGACAAGATCAGACTTATCCTGTGATTATCAATTCTCACTTATCTTTCGATCAGGTGTCACAACTCATCTCTGTCCTAAGAGCAAATAGATAGGCAATAGGATGGAGCTTGGCAGATTTGACTGGCATTAGTCCTTTTTATTGCACCCATAGGATCTTCACTGAAGAAGGATCTAGACCTACCAGGCAGCCTCACCATAGACTGAACCCTACACTACAAGAGGTGGTTAAAAATGAGATGATCAAGTGATTGGACAACAGAATCATTTTCCCTATCTCTGATAATCAATGGGTAAGTTGTGTTAAGGTTGTGCCTAGGAAGGCTAGACTTACTGTTATAACCACTAAGTCTGGAGAAGTCATCCCTACATGAATTGCAAGCTCGTGGCGAGTATGTATTGACTGTCGTAAGCTCAACCAAGCCATGAAGTAAGATCATTTCCCGTTGCCTTTCATTGATCAGATACTGGAAAGATTGGCAAGGAATAGATTTTCCTACTTTTTGGATGGCTATTCAGGCTATAATATGGTGGTAATTCACCGCGATGACCAGGAGGAAATGACCTTCAACTACCCCTACAGAACCTTTTCTTTCCGTAGGATGCCATTTGGATTGTGCAACGCACCCACTACCTTTCAGTGGTGTATGTTTGCAATCTTCTCTGATTTGGTAGGTGATTGCCTAGAAGTCTTCATGGTTGACTTCTCGATCTTCGGGAGCACATTTGATGCATGTTTAGACCACCTAACTAAGGTCCTGCAAAGATGCATCAAAGTGAATATGGTACTTTCCTGGGAAAAATCACATTTCATGATACCAGAAGAACTTGTTTTAGGTCACCATGTATTTGAGAGAGGAATTGAGGTTGACCGTGCGGAGGTAAAATTGATTTATGACCTTCCATTACCTTCATCGGTTAAACAGATTTGATCTTTTCTTTGACACATTGGTTTTTATTACCGCTTTATAGCGGACTTCTCAAAAATAGTTTGACCTCTCACCAATCTCCTCTCTAAGGATGTAGACTTCCAGATCTCTGACGATTGTGTTCATGCATATACGGCACTTCGTGATCTGGTTACCAAGGCACTAATACTACAACCCTCGGATTGGTCTTACACTTTTGAGATCATGTGTGAAGACTCTGATTATGTAGTAGGGGCTATCCTTGGGCAAAAACTAGATAGGAAACCTACACTCATTTACTATGCTAGCAAGACCTTAGATGAAGCATAGAGGGATTACACAGCCACTGAAAAGGAATTGCTAGCAGTAGTATTTGCATTGAAAAATTCAGATCTTATCTTTCAGGTTCCCATATTATAGTCTACATCGACCATACAACAGTACAACATCTTCTCGCCAAGAAGGATGTAAAATATCACTTGATTAGATGGATCCTGCTATTGTAGGAGTTTGATTTAGAGATTCGTCACAAGGCTGTGAAGTAGAATGTGGTAGCTGACCACTTATCCTGCCTTCCTTCTGAAGTGATTTCTCCTCTTCCTATTGTTGACCACTTCATTGACGAATAATTGCTGGTCATTCATTCTGATCTTCCTTGGTATGCTAACATTGTCAACTACTTGGCTTCTGGAGCAATTCCCCCTGATTGGAATCGACATCAAAAAGACAAACCTAAAGTTGAAGCCAGTCAGTACTTTTGGGAAGAACCTTGGTTTCTCAAATCTTGTCCTGACCAGATCATTAGGAAGTGTGTCCCTAATAAGGAGATAAATAGTATTGTGGTTGTCGCTTCTCAGCCAAAAAGACTGCTGCCAAAGTCTTACAAAGTGGATTCTTCTGGTCAACTATCTTCAAAGATACACACGATTTTACTAGGGCATGTTCACGTTGTCAGTCTCTCGGTAGTATTGGCCACTGAGACATGATGCCCTTGAATCTGATTTTGGTGTGCGATCTTTGACATATGAGGAATTGATTTCATGGGTCATCTTCCAAATTCTTATGGCTTCGAGTATATCTTGTTGGCTATAGATTATGTTTGAAAATGGATTGAAGCCATCCCCATGAGAACAGATGACCGTAGAGTTGTGACACAATTTGTCCAAGATTATATCTTTTCTCGTTTTGGGGTACCAAAAGATATCATTAGTGATAGAGGGTCTCACTTTAGGAACATCCACTCTCAGTCCTTGCTACAAAAGTATGGGGTGATACATAGGATTGCAACACCTTACCACCCACAAACTAATGGACTAGAAGAAGTGTCCAATCAAGAAAATTTTGCAGACTACCATGAGACCAGACAGGAAATATTGGTCTTCTTGCCTTTCTGATGTGTTGTGGGCATATAGGACAACTTACAAAACCCCATTAATCATGTCTCCTTTTAGACTAGTGTTGAATGGGATTTTTACGCTGAAAATTTGATTTTGAAACCTTGTTGTTGTAGTCACGTAATAATCCATCAAATAAATAATTTAACCAAAACTCAGGTGAGTCCCGAGTTGAACACGGGGATGCGTACATTTGATAAAAAATCATGTTTAATTTATTGTCATGAAATAGAGTAGCTAGTTAAATTAAATCTACCTTAGCTATTCTACTTAAAGAATAAACAATAGAAGAAAGAGAAAGAATAATATAAATAAAGAGAAAATAGAGAGAGAATAGACAAATGTTTCATAACCACATAATCATGTTCGTTACATCTATGTGCTACACTAGAAAGTGGAAAATCTAATCTAGAAAGCGATAAAGAGAAGAGGGAGAGAAGTTATCCTCCTTGACAGCTGCTTGGAGGACGAGCCGCGTTGACAGGGCACTCGGACGAGGGTGGTGAGATGCTGGATGAAAGAGGACAAAGATGGAGGATGAAGCAGGGCAACGTCATTGCAGGATTCACTTCTTGAATGGTGGTGAGAGAACAACGGCGGGATGCTCCACAAACGGAGTAAGAAGGTGAAAAAAATTGTATTTTTAACTCTAATGGAGCATCCCGGGTTTGGGACAAGCTTGTAGAGCTTTGGAGGGGGTGAGAGAAGAGAGGAAGAGATGATGAAAATGTGGAGGGCGTAGGATCTTTATATAGTTGTAGGAATGGGGGCATAAAGGTCATTTTAGATCTTAACACATTATTTGCTGGGATCTTTAGTGACAGATATAAATGTCACTAAAGATCCCATGTCGCTAAAGCACACACACACCCCCGCCTCTCTACCTTCAGCCGTTGAGATGCCCCTTCAAACGCACGCAGCCTCAGTTGTCTGATCGACAGATTGGACGGCTTAAATGTGCATAGCGCCACTTCTTCGACTGTTAAGCACGCTCGCATGCGATGGCGCATTCGATTGTGCATCATTGCATGTGTGCAACACGCACTTCATCCGACGCACGACAAAGCACCACACTGCCGCACCGCGCCTGCTCAATGTCGATCGTGTAATGCAATTTCGATTGGGTGTGCCTTCGACGATTCCGCCTCTTCAACGTGATTCGAGTGTGTGCGTACATCATGCGTAAGGTGCAAGATCGCTGCTTTGCACTCGACTCTTTGTCGAGTTCTTATTTTAAGAGCCATTTTCTCTCGACCGTTGGATGGCGATCCAATGGTTGAGATCAACTGAGCCCCCGCCTTAAAAAGATGCAGCACGGCTTGGGGCGCGACGTGGCACATTCTCAGCATTGGATCGATGATCTAATGGCTGAGATGCTTTGGCCATCGTGTAAAGAGGTGGAGCGGGAGACTTGGGTCGATGTTGGGTAGCTGGGATGGAGCCACGTGACGCCATCTTGGCCGTCCTTCTTCTTTGACTTGTAGATGATGCCACGGATGTTAGATTGGATCGATTTTCATGCTGTTATGCTACGATCGTCGATCCGAATTCATCCGTGTAGTTGGATTTGTCATCTGAGGTGCTGATTTAACACCACCTTGGTCCTTGACCTTTGATCTTTCTCGAACTACATTTGATGCTAAGGAGGTCCGATCGGGGCGATCTTGAAGTCGTTGAACTTCGATCGTCACCTTAATCAGATCCGCACGATTGGATTCAAATCTAAGGCCCTGATAAATGTTGCCTTGTTCTCTGACCACAAAAAGAGAAAACTAACCTAAAATTTATACAATCTAACGTAAATGCATGATGATGCATGTTATGCAATATTTATAATGCATGAATGCTTCTATGATACTAGAAACATGCATAAATAGACATCTTGGGTCAATTAGATGTGTGTACATCTCTCCCCCATGGCTATGTTTTGCTAGTCCTTAGCAAAACATGTTATTTATAAAAGAATTAGGATCAAATTTCCTGGGCAAGGGTTATTTTCAACACTAGGAAATTTCTACTAAGGACTTGAACTATAAAGACACAACAGTGCCTGAGTATCTCCTAAAATGTAGGCTGCCCAAGCCCTCGTCTTATTCAAAAGCAAAAGGATCTTTTTCTTTTTCTTCTTTTTTAATTTTTTTGATTTTTGAGTTTAAGGTTTCGAGGCAACTTTCTTCGGTTATCTAACCCACCCAAGACTCGAAAAGAACTCTAAGTACTAAGTATCTTTTAATGTGAATGTGATAGACTTACAATCGGTGATTAGAATGGACTTCGGGTTTCTACGCCCCTAAGTGACATTGAAAAGAAATTCTGCCTAAAGGTGTATCTATCAGAATAGTAGTTTTCTCTCTACTTTTTACTTTTATGAAGTCAACACAAAGGCGAACCCAATGTATATCTCTTCAGCTTGTTCTACTTCCCCACTTCTTCCTAAGTGTTTGGAATTAAACATGCATTTTTGTGCACTGGGTTCTGGATAACCGGCTGATGAGCTGTTACCAATGACAACTTGCCAGCCATACTTGTGCGGTGAAGTGTGGTTTATTTATTTTTCTTCTTTTCTGTTTCTTTTTCTTTTCTTTTCTTTTTAGATATTTTGCTATTTGTTTCTTTTTTTTTCTAAATAGGTGGCTTTCTTAATCTAAGATTTACCTAAAGGCAGCAGGAAGAAAATGGTCGTGTGGTTGGGCTCTGGACAATCGACTGATGAGCTGTTACCATTGATAATTTGCCAGCTATACCACCCTAGAAGGTTCATTGCTACCCAATTTCTGTTAAAACCGCCAAAAAGCAAGTCAGTGCAAATAATGTGTAGATGCTTAGACTTAAAGTTTTCTCAAATCAGAGGGTGGGTTGATAAGTCGTGTACTTATTACCCCAACTTATTTAACTTACTTGAAATAAATTAAGAATGGCGAGGACTCAAGAAACAAATCAACATTTTAGTGGACACCCGGGCTAATTAAGCCCTAAGACTTGAAGGATCTACGTGTTCAGGTCCTATCTATTATTTCTTATGGTTGAAAAACTCTAATGCCCAATTCTTCTTTTCCTAATTCAATTTTTTTTTTCAAAAATCAAGAGAAAATAAGAAGAATCTATGGAAGTAACATGATGATTCAGAGATGAATATCTAATCCCCATGCCTATATATTGCAATGTCCTCATTGTATTAAAAAGACATGAAACAGAGTGGAGTAGAGTAGAAAACACCTGAATTTTGTGATTACCTGGTCAGCTCCGAGAAGAAAACAGACTGTATATGTGTTGAATTTAATGTCTTCAGCTAAGCACACTATACAAAGAGGAAATAAAGAATTCACAGATGCAGATCAGAATTAAGATAAGAAAATCTATTTTTGGACCTACCAGGAGATGTCCACAAACGTGGATAAGGTTATGATGCAGACCCATGCCCCATGGTCGAGTGTATTTAAGGTTCTGGATAAAAATTACCAAAAATCTGAGATCAGTATGCAAGCGAGGTTGGGCCTATGGTTTGTGAGATGTAACCCAAGTCCAAAAAGTCGGATAACAGGAAACTAAAAAAGATAATCAATAAATTTTTGCTTAGGTTGGACATCCTCGGAGTAGAAAATGTCATAAAGGTCCTGGTAAAAGGTTGGTGGTTTCTGTTGGTGCTAGAGCACCGCGATCGTTTATTTTGATGATAACAAAACACGTGTCATTTAACATTTGCACTTGAAGTCTTAGATTTTAGGTTAATTGCAAATGGAGATGTGGTTAGACGGAGTTCAAGCTCGCATCCAGGACGGATTGAAGGAGCTTGATGGAGAACAAAGGAGATTCGCGAGGAGTGATAGCTGGAAGAAGGAAGGAGATGAAGAATATGATAGATTTCCTTTCCTTTGTACTATGTATTTTTATCTCTTTTGTTGCTCTTTATTTTGTTTCTTAGATTCATGTTAAAGAGCCTCAAAGAACCCTTAAAGTAGTCCTAGGAACACCTGCACAATCCTAGGATACTTAGGTTTTCTGTAGAGAACTTAGAAAACCAAAATAGGGTTCAGACAACCTTATCAGATGTCTAATCTTAAAATCAGATGTCTGATAATGACTTTTAAGACGTCTGACTGTTGACTCAGACATCCGATATTATTTAGGCTGGACTTAGTTCTGTCTGATGAAATCAAACATTCAGACCTTAGTCCAGACGTCTTAGAAGATGTCTGATGCCTTTGCCAGACGTCCAATTAGTGGACCGTTGGTTACCTTAGCAAACGATGAAGAAATGACCGTTAGCCTAGTATCAGATGTCTGTAGAGGATCCCAGACATCTGATACATGACCGTTTTGCCTCGGCTGACCCAAAATCTCTTCTCAGAGATTTTTTAGCCATTGCACTCCCTTGGGAATCCATTTCCGCAGAAAATTAGGTTTCCAAATGTCCAAACATTATGCCAGACATCCTGTGTGTCGTCTGATGGACTTTTACTAGAACCCTGTTTCGATCTAATTTAAGTCAGGAAGGAAACCCGCCTAAAATCAGACGTCTGACTTTGTTCCCAGACATCTTAAACGAGTTTTCCAGACTTCTGATGCCAGGACCAGACGTCTGATAACCCTGTCAGAGTCATGATTGATCCTGATTTTGACTTGATTCTCTTAGAGGTTGTACCCAACGGCTATGGAAGCCTTCCAAGGCCTTCCAAAGCCTTCTTAGGGCCTCTATAAATAGAGGAGAACCCTTGCCACTCAAAACACACACCAAGCAACATACTTTCCACTCTTTTGTGTCTAAAAGAAGAAGAAGATCAAAGAGAAGAAAGCTCTTGCTCTCCAAGCCTTGTTCTACACCTAGAGAGCTTCAATCCAATTGCGCACCCGTTCTCCCGCCGTAGTTCACGAGAGCGCCGTTGTGCCATTGCATAGTTCACGCATCTGCGTCGTCGACGTACTTCCACCAAAGGGAAGCATCCTAACTTCTATAGAAGCTTAGTTTAAGAATTACTTTGTTGGCTTTATAGGACTATTCTTGTATTCGTTACTTTGCTTGTGTTGGGTATTCGCTTTGTGAATTCCTGTCTCCTTCGTGAGATAAAATCCTTCTCGTGAAGGGAAGGGGTTTGAGGTACGCTACCCTCGTATAGAGTAGCGTGGTTGTAATTGAGGTTGTACTACCCTCGTTTAAGTAGTACGTTAATGGATTTGATCAACTTGGTTGATCGAAAAATCCTAACTCGAGAGGGTTGGTGATGGTTTTCACCCGAGTTGGGTTTCCACCTAAAAATATTTGTGTACATTGTGTAATTGCTCTTTTTGTGAGATTGTTATATTTTATTTCCGCATTTCATATCTCACCCCCTTCAAGTAGGAAACTACAGTTTCAGGTATATAAGAACCCTTAGATTCAGACTTTCACTTCCCTCGGAATTGGCTTCCCATATCTTCATTTCCAAATTGCTATCCTCCACAATCAGGATTTCAAAGTCTGGGACCTCCTGCATGTTAATCACCTCATCTAAAATTTCCAAGTCCAAGATTTGTGGCTGAATCAAAATTGACTTGGGTCTAGTAATCTCAAAATCAAAATCATCATTATGCATAAAGGGGTATAATTGAGGAATAGGGCTATGAATTGAATCCTTCATGAAATCAGGATCTGAATCCACCATTTTAGCCCAACAAGATTAATTTCCTCAACTATTGGGCCATCAAATGATTTATCATACTCCGCGGGCCCATTTGTCTCACTACAATTATATTCCTCAAATTCAGGTGAGACTTCATACAACGATTCTTCATCTTCAGAATCAAAGAATTATGAATTTGCATTTATATATGTCTTAAAATCATTGATCATTTCCTAGTGCATGGAGATATATTTTTCCTCGTACATTGGCTCAAGGATCTCGGGTGAAGTAATCAACTCATCCTTAATTTGTTGCTCTAGACCAATCTGGTCAACCTTGATCTCTTAAAATGTGTCCCCCCCTCAGGTGCCTGAGCGGGTTTTGACATTGGCTCTCCTGAAAGGGATTCATCCTAGGAATCATCCCAAGATTGAACTAAAGCGACCACAAATTTCATCCTAAATTTTGATAACTTCCCAAGTAAAAACTCACTTGAGTCCTTAGCCTTAACATCTTGGAGCCAATCCAACAAATAGTTGTTAAGATCGTCAATCATTTGAATTAGAGGCTCCAATTCTTCAGTGTAGGGTGTTGACTAAGTTTCTAAAGATTGAATGATATTCCTTAAGTTAGCCAACACCCTATCTTGGACTTGGTTCACTTGAACCAAATGGTTTGGTTCAGGGTTGGGTAGGTTTGGGTTCAGTCCAAGGGAGTCAACAAATTGGGGTTCTTGATACCTTCCCTGATAATAGGTCATTTCGGATTGTTTATAAAGAGGTGGTGACCCATATGTAGTGTAATCTGGGGGAGGGTAAGAGTTGTAATTAGGATATCCTTCTTGATTGTAGATAGGGTTAAATTGATCATTAACGGGTGGAGATCTATAATCATTATAGCTCAGAGAAGGATAGAAATCACAATCATGGTGTTCAAGGTTAGACCCTGAACATAGAGGTCCGAAACTGTATCCCCAATCAGGATTATCCCAACTAGTAGATGGGTGAGAATACGTCTGGTTGGGATAATACTCATCTTGGGAATAAGATGTGTTAGGAGGGTAAGAGTGGAAATGCGAGTAGGATGTGGAAGCATCCATGGCAAAGCGGGAGGAAGAAAGGTGTCGTACAGTACAAACAATCAAACCTATCCTTAGGTAGGGTAGCCTAAAGATCTACAGACTCCCATAACCCGTCTTGAGATGAAAAGAATGATTTGATCTAGTTTCTTTCTAGTCAATCCAACCAGTTAGAGGGACGGGCTGGGGAGAAGGTTCTGTTGATTCCTACAGGAGGAGGTGAGATTTGCGGAAAATAGATAAAGTGCGGAATTAAAACAAATCAATCTCACAATCACACAATGCACAAGAATATTTAGGTGGAAACCTAAATCGAGTGAAAAACCACCACCTAACCCTCTCGAGTTAGGATTTTTCGATCGACCAAGTTGATCAAATCCACTAACCCAGTCACTTAAATGAGGGTGACTGAACCTCAATACAACAACACTACTTTATACGAGGGTAGTGTGCCTCAAACCCCTCCTCTTCATGAGGAGTATTTAGTCTCTCGATGGAGACAGGAATTTGCAAAGTGAATACCCAACCAAAGGCAGTAAAAACAACAATCTTATAGAGCCACAAAGATTAAAGCCTAGCTACTATAGGAGTTAGGAAACTTCCTTTGGTGGAAGTGTGTCGGCTTGACGAAGCGGGTGCGTGAACCACTCAATGGCATGACGGTGCTCTCGTAACGACGGCAGGAGAGCGGGTGCATGCAAGAGGAAGGATCTCAAGATGTAGAACTGAAGCTTGTGAGAGCTAGATCTCTTCTAATGATCAAATTGACACAAATTGATATGGAAATGGTGTTGCTTGGTGTGTATTAGCAAGGCAAGGGTACTCCTCTATTTATAGAAGGCTTAGGAAGGCTTAGGAAAGCTTTAGAAGTCTTAGGTAGCCGTTGGGGATCATCCCAAGGCAAATCAAGCTGCAATCAGAATCATTAATGATTCTGACAGGGTCATCAAACATCTAGGAAAAAGATCAGATGCCTGGAAGATACTCTTAAGAAGTTTGGAAACTAAATCAAACGTCTAATCCTATATGGGTTTTCTTACTGACTTGAGTCAGACCTAAACAGGGTTTTTTTGTAACTCAGTCAGACAACATTTTAGATGTCTGGCACTAAGTCTGGATGTCTAGAAACCTAATTTACTGCGGGAATGGATTTCCCAAGGCACAAATAGCTATAAGTCTCAATAGAAGTGATTTTGGCTCAATCGAGGCTAACGATCACTTTATTAGACATGTAAAGTTCTCTATGGATGTCTGATATAAGCCTAAAGGTCATTTTTCAATGATCATATTGTGAAAGCCAACGTTCCACTAATTGGACATTTGGCCAAGTCATCAGACATCTGCTTAAATGTTTGGACTAAGGGTCGTCGTCTGAAATCAACAGACAGAAGGCTCTAAGACCAGCCCTAAAAGTTTGTACGTTTGATTCAACATTCAGATGTCTTAAAGTTCACTATCAAACATCTAATTATTAGATTAGACGTCTGATAAGGCTGGTTGAAACCTATTTAGGTTTTCTAAGTTCTCTATGGAAAACCTAAGTATCCTAGGGTTGTGCAAGTGTTCCTAGGACTACAGTGTTGATACTTTGAGGCTCTTTAACATGCATTTAGGAAAATGAAAGAGTAAAGAATGAAAACAACAATTACAGAGTACAAGACAAAAGAACATCTATCCTATTCTTTTGTCTTCAAGCTTTCGCCCCTCGCAATGCTCCTCCGTCAAGCTCCTCCAATCCGCCATGGATGTAAGCTCGAACTCCATCTTTGCAGTTGTAACATTTGCAATCGTCCTGAAATCTAAGACTCAAAAGCAAATGTAATATACTAAGTGTTTTGTTATCATCAAAATAAACAATCATGGTGCCCTTGCACCAACAGGTTCTTCCCTTGGCTTTCGCCTTAGGTTCCTTTGATACCCCTCAACTGCGATCGTTTGACTCTGCTCCCCTAGCTAGACACTAGATTGAATGTTAGAATCAGATTAATTGAAAATAATTTCGATCTGGGCCCTAAAGAGTGAGTTCAATCTTTAAGGCCAACGTCTACTCGATTTTAGATTAGGCTTAGGTTTGAATGTGCTTTGGAATGTAATGGGCCCTTTGTCTAGGTTATGCCCTCAAAGATCAATTTCAATGTGTGTGCGTGCACAACCAATGATTTTCAAACAAGATTTATTAATGATTTATCATTTAGGGTTCAACCTTGTTTAGTAGCTTTTAGGATTCAACTTTAGGTATATTCAATCAAGGTTCTGTTGGCACACTATGTTTTGAAAGCACGGGTAAAGATGTCTTCCTTTAAAACTTAAAAGAATGTGGAGTGCCTGGTTAATTCCTAAAAGTTGAACCCTAAAAGGTAGCTACTCAATGAGTTATTTTTAAATGAAGTGGTGTGGCCCAAACAACTCAAACAATTGGCCTCATGCACCACTGAATTAGGTACACAAGTGATTACCTAATCTGATTTCTACTCAATTATGTGTTGATGGGTGTACTGATTCCAAACCTCGGGTTGTCTGTTGAGTATGAAAAATCAGAAGAGGTTGTGTACCTCTGTGAGATTTTGTTTTTTTAGAATTTTTTTATAAGTAGAGGGTGAGGTGGGTGGAGGTGGCAAACAAATAAACAACCAAACTAAGCCTAGGGCTTATGAGAGCTCCTAGGTTAATTAGGGTTTGTGCTATTAGATGATGGAATGAAAACTAGTGGGTGAGAGGTGGGGTATACTTATAAATCATTCAACAGCACTTTACTCCAATCTACTGCTTTTGCCCACCTCGAAAGAGTACCTGCAATCACATTAGGAAAAGAGAAAAGTGAGGTAAAAGATAAGTAAGGCGGAAAACGCGAGAAATCAAAGAGCATCGCCTCCCCGGCAACGACACCAAAATGTTGAACGGGATTTATATACTGAAAATTTGAGTTTTGAAACCCTGTCGTTGCAGTTGCGTAAAAATCCGTCAAACAGATAATTTAACTGAAACTCTGGTGAGTCCCAGGTTGAACACGGGGAGGAGTATGTTCGATTGAAAACCGCACTTGATTTATTATCACGAAGTAGAGTAGCTTGTTGAATTAAAACTACCGTAGCCATTCTACTTAAAGAATAAACAATAGAAGACAGAAAAAGAATAATACAAATAAAGAGAAAATAGAGAGAAAATAGACAAATGTTTCATAACCATATAATCATGTTCGTTACATCTATGTGCTACAGTAAAAAGTAGGAAATCTAATCTAGAAAGCGATAACGTAAAGAAGGAGAAAGTTATCCTCCTCGACGGCTACCTGAAGGACAAGTCGTGTTGATGGGGCACCCGGACGAGGGTGGTGAGATACTGGACGAAAGAGGATGAAGATGGAGGATGGAGCAGGGCAACGTCACTGTGGGATCCGCTTTTCGAATGGTGGTGAGAGGACAACCGCGGATGCTGCACGAGTGGGGTAAGAAGGTGAAAAAAATTGTATTTTTAACTCTAATGGAGCATTCCGGGTTTGGGACAAGTTCGTAGACCTTTGGAGGGAGTGAGAGAAGAGAGGAAGAGATGCTGAAAATATGGAGGGAGTAGGGTCTTTATATAGCTGTAGGAATGGGGGCATAAAGGTCATTTTATATCTTAACACATTAATTGCTGGGGTCTTTAGTGATAGATATAAACATCATTAAAGATCCCATGTCACTAAAACACACATGCACCACCGCCTCTCTACCTTTAGCCGTTGAGATGCCCCTCCAAACGCACGCATCCTACCATGCGGCCTCATCGCACCTACTTAATGTCGATCGTGCGGTGCAATTTCAATTGTGTGTGCCTTCGATGATTCTGCCTCTTCTACGCGATTCGAGCATGCGTCTCATGTCGTGTGTAAGGGGCATGACCACTGCGTTGCGCTCGACTCTTTGTCGAGTTCTTGTTTTAAGGGCCGTTTGCTCTCGACCACTGGATAGCAATCCAATGGTCGAGATCAACCGAGCCCCCACCTTCAGAAGATGCAACGTGGCTTGGGGCACGACATGGCCCATTCTCAGCCCTTGGATCAATGATCCAACGGCTGAGATGCGTTGGCCATCGCGTGAAGAGGTGGAATGAGAGACTTGGGCTGACGTTGGGTGGTTGGGATAGCACCATGTGGCACCATCCCGGTCGTCCATCTTCTCTAACTTGTAAATGGTGCCACAGATGTCGATTGGACTGATCTTAGCACCGTTGGGCTGCGATCGTTGATTCGAACCCATCCATGTGGTTGGATTTGTTATCTGAGGTGCTGATTTAACACCACCTTGGCCCTTGACCTCTGATCTTTCTTGGACTACATTTGATGCTACGGAGGTCTGATCGAGGCGATCTTGGAGTTGTTAAACTTTGATTTCACCCTGATCAGATCTGTATGGTTGGATCTCAAATCCGAGGCCCCAATAAATTTTCCCTCTTCCCTGACCATACAAAGAGAAAATTAACTTAAAATTTATACAATCTAACCTAAATGCATGATGATGCTTGTTATGCAATATTTATAATGCATGAATGCTACTACGACACTAGAAACATGCATAAATAGATATTTTTGGTCAATTAGATGTGTGTACATCAACAGGTATATGGGAAACCCTGTCATCTTCCCGTAGAACTTGAGCATAAAGCCTATTGGACTATCAGAAAGTGTAATTTGGACCTAAAGAAGGCCGGCCATCATAGAAGACTACAAAATTTCGAGCTTGATAAGTTAAGGAATGAATCTTATGAAAGCTCGAGGATCTATAAGGATAAACTAAAGGCCTTCCTCGACCGCCACTTTCATAGGAAAACATTTCACCTTGGTCAGAAAGTCCTATTTGATTCACGACTCAAACTCTTTCCTGGGAAACTCAGATCAAAGTGGATTGGATTTTTCATTATTGAAAGAATATTTGACAATGGAGCTGTCGAGAGCACTGAGATTGACAAATCTAAACCTTTCACTATCAATGGACAAAGATTAAAACCTTTCATTGAGCCACATGATCTTAGACTTGTCAATTCTATCATTTTGCTCTTATATTTTGAACCAATTTCTGACATTGCTTCTTCTAGGTTTATGCCTAGCTGAAGGCATAAAACTTAACACGTCTCTTGTATATAGTTGTTTTCTCTTTCTTTATTTTCCATTTCTTTCTTGGTGTCTATCCTTGCATTTTTTGCATGCATACATAGTCACATTTGTCTTGCATTTCACTACTTAACCTGACTTTCCACTCTGATACTTGTATTAGATTTGAAATTGTCCGCATAGAGATTTTTATCTCCTCATTCTGACTTCCTTCCATTACCCAATCTAAGTTAGTAAAAATCAGAGCATGCATTTGCATCCACTCTATTCATACAATCAGGACATTGCATCATTTAAGCATGGGGGAGTGTAAATGGTGAATCATTTATTAAAATGCAATTATAGACATACTTGTAGTGTATGTAGTATAGTATTATCAAAAAATCCAAAAAAATTGAAAAATTTTGAAAAATTTGAGAAAAAAATTACAAAAACAAAAATACAAAAAAATGTGAAAAATAAAAACTCAAAAAAATACAATAAGGGACCTACAGTTCATATTATTGAGGGAGAACTCCAAAAGAGAAAATTTTTATAGGAGAAAAAGCTTTGAAAAGACTAATAAGTGTTTAATTATGATCTTATAGCTGAAACAAAAATAGAATAAGTGTTTATGGATATTAAACCTTTGCTGGTTGACTGTCCGGACCACAGAAGCTTGATTCACTCATGCTTAGGCTTAATACACTCAAGCATTGACAAGATAGACCATGATCTCTCCTGACTTAGGATGTATTCTTGTACGTAAGTCACCAGTACATGATTCGTTTGTTTGCTTTTGCTTGGGAGTCTAAGCAACAGTGGTTTACACTACACAGAGTTGGGAAAGACCAGATGAACTTAAGATTCAACCTTAGTGTTTATTAGGGAAGGTGGAGTCATTACCTGTACGTGCAGGTAGACTTTTTATCCCAGTCTTTAGTCTTGTGTTTAGAAGAAGTCTTTTCCATCAAAGTACTCACCCACCAAATAAGTGTGCTCTACCAAATAAAGTGAAGGAGGCATACTGACATTTGCTTTTAGAAAAAGAAGAAAAATCAAGAAAAAAATCATAAAAATGAGATAAAGTAGGAAAAAATAGAAAAAGTAAAAAAGAATTGAAAGAAGATATTCTTTTGAATAAGTCAAGTATGTTTTCCAAATTCTTGTACAATATTTCCACCAAAAATATTTTTATGGTGCATTACAAATACCCTGTTTCCACCAAATATTCGTTGAGCCACAACGTAATAAGAGTTGGGTTTTAGTCTTCACTCATTTTTGAGAGTTGATCCGAAAACATGAGATGAAGTTGAGACCAACCTGGACTTAAATAGACATGAAACCCTGGGATTGAGTCTTAGTGTTCATTTGGTCAGTCTTCATTATTCACTGAGCAAAACCATAACCTCTTAGCTTTTGAGCTGTGTAAAACCCCCTGAGTCCTAGAAATCGCACTTAAGGTGTAAATATCAAGAGCCCTTGTTGGTCGAGAGATGGTCTATGTCATATCAGACTTGAGTTTTGGTAGTCTTCCATTAGCAGCCGATTCTCACAATGTCTAGATGTAAACACAGTTGGTCACTATAAAGAAAAATTTCAGCTTAAAGATTATCTCTAAACACTTAACATTTGAAAAAGTAAGTAAATATCCATCACACTTACCTAGCTGTTACTAAATTCTTTACACTGAATGAGTTGTTTGCTAAGGGACTAGCAAAACCTAAGCATGGGGGTATGATGAGGTGTGACTCATCATGGCTAAAATGCCCAAGTTAAGCTAGAAACTAGGTTAAACACTATCTTATTAACATGATAAATGGGTTAAGTGTGAGAATTAAATAAATGACCTAAAACATCAAATTGGTGTTAAAAATGCATAATTAGGTCAATAAATGAGATATTCTATTTAGAAACAGATTTGATGATCTAATTACTAATTGAACACATTTTTGAGCTCAAAAGATCAAACCAAGGGTGGAATTAACTTCTAATATGTTCAATTAAGCTCAAATAAAAATCTCATAGCACTTGGACATCAATAGGACCATGCATTAATGACTTTACACTTAGGTCCTTATTCATTCACATTTTATTCACTTAAATAAATTGTAGGGGCTTATTTGTGAACTTTAGGGACCTCTTGGTCATAAAACATTCCACTTAGGGGGTTTTCATGCAATTTTTCTACCCCTTCGAGTAGGGGTCTTTCATGCAATTTGACCAAAATGCCTGCAACTCATGTCTTCTCCAACTGCTCTTTCACGAAGAACATAATCAACCCTAGCAGTCCATTTGTTGCTCCACCGATCCAAGGGTGGATCCATACCCATCCTCCTTGTGCCTTTGTGCGGTGCTTCACCACCTTCTTCATATCCCATATAACGGTGGGATTTGTCTCAAATCCTTCCCACGCATATCTTAAACCCTCATTTATTGTTGGAGCTCTTCATGCTTAATCTCAAATGTTAGTGTTCAGAACCTCCCTTCACCTATTTAAGTAGCTCCCTTGAGCTCGCGTGACCTTTATCAGCTCCCTCCACCCTGAGTTGATCATTGAAATGACCCAACACCTTGTTATAGCTTAAGACGTTTAGAGTATTCACCAGACGTCTAGAGAGAACGTCAGACGTCTGGTAGGAGCACCGGACGTCTGAAAGTACCTTTTCTTTTCCATGCGTGCTGTACGCAAGCCACGCCATTTCCCTCACCGCCCCTTCCCTACGATGGCCATCCCTCGCCACTTCGTGCCATCCCTCGCCATTCCTCACCACCTCGTCCCCCTCACCTCCTCTCCCTTTATAAACCCCTCCTCCTCCTCTTCGTCGCACACCCCGCAGCCGAACGAGAGAGCGGAGAGCAGAGTAAGGGCAAGAGTGAGTTTGAGTAGAGAGAGGAGGGCGCAGTGCTGCTCTGATCAGCAGCGAGCGAAGCCCAGGGTGGTTCCGCAGAAGTCATTTTTCCGCAGAATCAGACGCCCGGAGTGACCTCTAGACGTCGGGCCGGACATCCGAAGGTAGTATGAGATGTCTGGTCTAAATTTTATATTCAGTATTTTTCTTGACACATTCTGACAATGCATGCACATGTGTTAGAGGTTGGGAAGCGCGTCAGAGTGAGGACCGAGATAGTTTCAGACGTTTGAGAGCATCTCCAGACGTTTGAAGGAACCCTCGGACGTCGGCACTAAGTTCTAGATGTCTGTTAGAGGCACACCAAGAGCGGTATCCCTGAGAACTATTTTAAGATGTCTGGAACCTTTCCCAGACGTTTGATTTCTGTCTGACCACGTGTTTTTGGGCCCATACAAGGCCCTAATGTTGTCGGTTTTCCGCAAACAAAAAGTCTCTATTTTCCATACAAGTTTCTCTATGTAATGATACTTTGTCTGTATCATTATGAACCTTTTTGGCTTATCGATCCATGTTTTAGGTCTCCAGTCCGTCGGGTGTATGGGACCTGTGGAGACGTCGGGAACTACTGTACGAGCCTCCATTCCACCCGGTTACCTTGGTAGAGTGGTTATGACCATAAGTATCTAAATTAATACATGCAAGTAGTTAATCCTAGGACTTGAGATGAACCCTAGGAAGGAATAAACGCATGCTCTAGAATATATCTTTGAACCTTAGGTTGTGGCATGAACACTAGGGCTAAAGAAAAGTGCATGTGAATGATTGAGTAATCAGAAGCTGCCTGTATTATCTGGAATGGACCACATACTGTGATAAACATGGAAATTGAACCGCTTGTTCCGTATATTCCAACCCAGATGTGGAAAAACTCATGTACGAACCCTACGGGGAATGTAGACAAGAATACCGTAGTACGGGGAATCGAATGGTTCTGGAATTTGCTGCCCACGGGCAGATGTTAAGGGAAGTGAGCTAACCTTCATGTACGTGGTACCCAAGCGAGCAACTATCCCTTATAGTAGAGGGGAGCTTGCCGCCCTTGGGTTGAGACCTGTGGTGGGATTGGACACTCTACGTCGACTCTGGTCGGTCCTTGCGTATGTGGTACCGAGGTGAGCTACTTAGTGTAGGGAGAGAGTTAGCCACCCCAGGGGGCCCGGGGCTAGGACTAGCCACCCTACACCGACTCTTGTTAGGCCAACTGGGCAAATCGGGATAGCCGGACGAGGGTACATGGACTTTGGAGGGGCGAGATCCCTGAGGGGCGTGACCCCTATTCTGTTCTGAGAGGGCAAGGCCTTGTGCTGTTCTGCGTTGTACGTTTGGGCGTACCCGCTAGCTGAAACGACTGACCACATGCCAGTGAGGGGTAGCTACCCACGTGTTTATCACGTGTGTCGTAGTCACCGCTATGCCACGACCATGACCTCGAGGTGGTAGACCGGGTGTAGGACTATCATGGGTGGGGACTCTTTCGGCTAAGAGAGTGCCACATGTACGTCCTGCATCACGGGAAAACTATAAGCGAGATCATTCTTGTTGGGAACAAGAAGATTAAATAATGTGATGGATCCTGATTAGAGATCTCTATGTAGCGAAAGTTATATTTTAAACTATTTGTTAAAATGCATTTTACTTCTTAGCCACCACTCTACTCAGCGTTAGCTGACTCCAGATGTATATCTTTGTATAGGTCAGGGATTTGAGTAGCCCGAGCTACCGGCTGCTGAGGACGCTGGGCCTAGTCGAGCCCAGCTATGTTTCTACTGTTTGGTGTAGTGAGTTTCTATAGCCTTGTTTCCATTATATGTACTCGTTTTTGTTGTGATGGCTATATTATGTTCTTGATGACATGTAATATTGTAGTATTACTGTTCCTTTCCCCCTATTGTTGTCAATTTCTTTCTGCTTAGTTACATTACTTGTGTGGTTGTGGATTGATGCATGTTATTTGGTTATTTCTTGTTGGACTACTGGGTCTTGGGATTAGTCAAGGCGAGCCGATCTCGGGTCCTGTAGGGATCTGGGATCAGGTCGTGACATGATGGTATCAGAGCAAGGTTGTCTAGAGAAATGAACCAAATAGTCTGGAAAATAACCACACTTGTACATGTAACTAGGATAGCCATAACGACGTATTATCTTGGTTGTCACTTCTGCGTCCTACCTTTCCTCTGTAATCAAACAATTACCGACAATTCTATATCTTTTTTTCTGATCTTCGTGCAGGAGATGCCTCGTCAGGGAGCTCTTGAGGCGGGTTGCGGATGTGGTCGTGGCCGTGGGTGTGGTCGCAGGCGAGCGATGGCCGAGGATGGGGCCGCTCTACCTCTCCTTCCGGACATTCAGGCCCCGGACCTCACCCAGCTGATCCGGGATCTCATACGGGAGGAGCTCCATCAGCCTCCTCCTGGGGATGCGGAGGGGGAGTCTTCCGTGGGGCAGGCGAGCTACCACGACGCTGGATGAGTTGGAGGGAGAGGGGGTGATCCTCTACCACCCCCACCTCCTTTAGACACTTTAGAGCATGAGTCCTCCCTACCTGGAGGTGCACCCATTCCCCCGTTGCAGTTGCACCACGAGGTCTTCGGCCAGTTCAGGAAGCTGAAGCCTCCTTCCTTCATGGGGGAGGAGAGCCCGTTTGAGGTGGAGGATTGGCTGAAACAGATGGAGAGGATCTTTGACACCCTCTATCCTCCTGCAAAGTGTCGCGTGGCCTTCACCACGTATCAGCTGTAGAGTGTAGCTCACAGGTGGTGGAGGGCGATCAAAGGACAGGAGGAGGGAGAGATGACGTGGGACCGGTTCGTAGTGCTCTTCTATGAGTAGTACTTCCCATAGACTTGGCAGGATCAGAGGAGGTGGGAGTTTCACACTCTTCGCCAGGGGGCCATGACAGTTAGCGCGTATGGTAGGCATTTCCTGGAGCTATCCTGCATCGCCTTGACAGTCGTGTCCACTAAAGAAGAGCGCCTGTGGAGATTCACCGAGGGCCTCTGACCTGTCATTCGGGGGTATGTAAAACCCCTGAAGCTACCTACCTTCTCCCGCGTAGTCGAGGCTGCCATGACCTACGAGGAGACCAACCCATTAGTGCGAGACGTCAATGGAGGATGGAAGAGGCCCTACTTGCAGGAACACTCACAGGGTTGTCGAGAGAGGAGGCACCAGACACCAGCAGGGGAGCTGTCCCGTTCTGTGGGTCCACCAGGGACCTTCGGGAGTCCCCGACAGGGACCAACCGACTGCAACAAACCCCTGCCCAGTCACCAGTAGGGACAACAGACAGAGGAAGGAGGTTGCATATCCCTCTGCTATCAGTGTGGCCAGCCAGGCCACATACGGAGGAATTTTCCATCTAGGATCAGAGCGCAGCTGATGCTCCCAGCACCGAGCACTGGAGGCCGATTTGGCGGCCGTGGTTACTAGGCTCGAGGAGGAGGACAGTAGTTGCGAGGAGGGTACCAGCCCACTATCTCACACTTGACCCAGAGTGCGACTGCTTCTTCTGTACCAAGGGTTGAGGGGTGTGTTAACGCCTTGACTCACGGGGATGCTAGAGCTTCAGGTTCCGTAGTGGTAGGTATGGTTACTGTTTCCGGCAGGCTCATTTACACTCTTTTCGATTCCGGAGCTACGCATTCGTTTGTGTCTGCGGGTTTGCTGTCTGCATGGGGTTGAGCAGTGTGCTTCTAGAGGAGCCCTTCCTAATTAGAGGACCAGGTGGGCAGGTGTTTATTGTTGAGGAGGTATTAACTAACTGTGAGGTCACGATAGGGGGATATAGTCTTTCGATAGACTTGATGTTGATCCCAATGGAGGACTTCGGTGTGATCTTGGGGATGGACTGGTTGGCCGCATACCATGCCCTTGTAGACTGCTTTGGGAGGAAGATTATTTTCTCCATACCACAGTTTCCTCCCTTCGAGTTCCACGACCAGCAAGTAGACGGAGGATCCAGGTGCATCTCCGCGCTTCGGGCAGTGAAGCTACTGAACTAGGGGTGCGAGGGCTTCCTTGCTTGCGTCCTAGCAGAGCCCGACCCCGTGGTTAGTTAGTATACAGAGTATTCCGGTGGTCTGTGAGTACCTCGACGTCTTTCTAGAGGAGCTGCCAGGATTTCCACCTGAGCATGAGATCGAGTTCGAGTTCTCACTGATACTAGGGACTGGCCTCATTTCTACAGCACCATACCGGATGGCCCCGCTTGAGCTGCGAGAGCTCAAGTCACAACTACATGACTTGCTAGAGAAGTGCTTCATGAGGCCCAGTGCCTCCCTGTGGGGAGCCCCCGTCCAATTTGTGAGGAAGAAGGATGGTACTCTTTGGCTGTGCATCGACTACAGACAGCTGAACCGGGTCACCGTCAAGAACAAGTACCTATTGCCATGCATAGATGACCTCTTCGACCAGCTGAGAGATGCCACAGTATTCTCCAAGATAGATCTGAGATAGGGCTACCATCAGCTGAGGATTAGGGAGATCGACGTCTCCAAGATAGCCTTTCGCATGTGGTATGGCCACTACGAGTTCTTGGTCAAGTCGTTTGGGCTGACCAATGCCCCTGCCGCTTTTATGGACCTGATGAACTACGTCTTCCGGTCATATTTGGATCAGTTTGTGGTTGTATTCATTGACGACGTACTCATTTACTTACGAGATCAGACACAGCATGAGCAGCACCTTCACATGGTCATGGATACTTTGAGACGGCACAGGCTATATGCCAAATATAGCAAGTGCGAATTCTGGTTGAGACAGGTCACCTTCTTGGGCCATGTGATCTCAAAGGATGGTTTAGTTGTGGATTCATCCAAGGTAGAGGTAGTACTTAGGTGGGAGAGGCCGCGTTCGGTGATAGAGATTCGTAGTTTCCTGGGGCTGGTTGGTTACTACAGAAGATTTATCCTAGGATTCTCGCAGATTGCACGTCCTCTGACTCAGTTGACTAGGAAGGATGTACCCTTCACTTGGACAGATGAGTGTGAGTCTTGCTTTCGGGAGCTGAGGGAGAGGTTGACCTCAGCCCCTATACTCACCATCCCCGACAGCAGTGGTAGCTTCGTCATTTACATAGATGCCTCGTTGCAGGGATTGGGGGGTGTGCTCATGCAGCGGGGTCACGTTGTTGCATATGCTTCGCGGCAACTGAAGCCCCATGAGCATAACTACCCCACCCATGACTTGGAGTTGGCAGCAGTTGTCCTCGCACTGAAGACCTAAAGGCACTACTTGTACGAAGAGACGCTCGAGATTTTCATTGACCATAAGAGCCTCAGATATTTGTTTGAGCAGAAGGAGCTCAACATGAGATAGAGACGCTGGCTAGAACTCCTGAAGGATTACGATTGTAGCATCTCGTACCACCCAGGGAAGGCTAATGTGGTGGTTGACGCCTTAAGTCGGAAGGCGCCCGCCCACCTGGCTTGTTTACGTGCACAAAGTTGGAGACTCATGGAGGAGTTGAGCAACTGGCGACCCCAGGAGTCACAGGGGTACTGCGGGGCAGTGACAGTAGCGAGGCAGACACAACCAGAGCTGATGGATCGCATTATGACTGGACATATGACGGACCCATATCTACGGACACAGCAAGATCGAGTATTGACAGGGAGCCCAGGAGAGTTCTCATTCACTGACGGAGTCCTGCGTATGAGGGGATTCTTGTGCATTCCTAGAGACGAGCTATTGAGGGAGCTCCTGACTGAGGCACACGGATCTAGATTTACCACACATCCCGGGAACATGAAGATGTATCACGACCTACGACGTGATTTCTGGTATAGGGGCATGAAGCGGGATGTTGGTCTATTCGTTCAGCAGTGACTGATATGCCAGCAGGTGAAGGACGAGCATCAGAGGCCTGCAGGGCTGTTGCAGCCACTTCCCGTACCAGAATGGAAGTGGGAGAGTGTCACTATGGACTTGGTAGTGGGGTTACCAGTGACACAGAGGGGACACGATGAAGTCTGGGTGATTGTAGATAGATTGATAAAGGCGACACGATTTCTGCTAATCCGAGTCACTTTTGGACTAGCACAGTTGGCAAAGAGATACATCAGAGACGTGGTGCGCCTTCATGAGGTCCCCCGCGAGATTATTTCATACAGAGACACTCGTTTCACTTCCTAGTTTTGGGCGGAGTTTCAGTGGGCTTTGGGGACTCATCTGAGGTTCAGTACAGCTTATCACCCCCAGACAGACGGACAGTCGGAGCACACCATTCAGACCCTTGAGGACCTTCTACGCGCTTGCGTACTGGACTGGAGAGGCTCCTGGGATGAGCATTTGCCCTTGGCAGAGTTCGCATACAACAATAGTTACCGCTCGAGCATCGGCATGGCATCATATGAGACTCTGTACGGGAGGAAGTGTGCGGCTCCTTTTAGTTGGGTTGAGGTGGGGATCAAGTGGGAGGTTGGTCCTCGTCTGATACGCCAGAGTCAGGAGGTGATCGAGTAGATCCATCGACGACTACGTGATAACACTGCATCTTGGGGTGATAATTCTGTTAATTGGGGTCCATCTTAAGAACAAAATGCACAGATATCACATCATAAATAGAATGGGAGCATTGCATGCATCATACATCAAGATTGCTTATAAAATAGCATTAATGGCCATTTGTATAAGTACTTGTCAAAGCAGGCCTCAGATGAGCAATCGGATCACACGGATGGATTTAGAGCGACGAACGGAGTCTAACGGACTTGAAATTGGCCAAATTCGACATCCGGAGCTCCCGCAAAGGGCCCAAGAAGTTCCGACCGTTGATATGATGATCAACGACCCACAGCGCACCATGTGGCACCCGATCACCGCATCTCCACCGCTGCCCGCGTCTGCCTTCACCCGGAGGATGAATCTCAGCCATAGACTTCGATCGAACGGCTGAGAGCTACCTGCGTGCTCGGCCTTGCCGTGACAAAGTAGCGGGTGCAGCACAATGGGTGAACGCCTCACACCCGTGTAGCTGGTGTGAGTTCGAAGTGCCCCGCGTGGAAATTGCGAGGTGAAGACGCGCTGCGAGAAATTGAACCGCCCGATCAGCAGCGGACGACGCGGATGGAGCGACGAGGTGCAATCTCGCTCGTCCAAAGCCGATGCCCGCGATGACGCGGGGGGCTTGGGCGTGATCCAGGCGCGCGCCCTGCGTGGAATCTCAGCCGTCCGATCTTCGATCGGACAGCTTAAGATGCGCGCATGCGGATCAGGCGCGAAGAAGCACAGTGCCCCGCGAGAGACCGATGGGCAGGGGCCTTCACCGACATTTTGGGAAGGGTTTTAGCGACGTCTCGGACGGGACGTCACTAAAACCCCTTCTTCATTTGGAAAGCCCTTCTTCCTCTTTAAACCCCTTCCAACCACCCATGGGAAGCATTCACTCCACTTGCAAGTGTTCTACCCCCCTCCTAACTACCATTAGCTCCCTTTGTAATTGCTGGAGACGACGAGCTGCCGGCGGAGCCCCCCTCCACCGTCGTGCCTGCCTCGCCGTCTTCTCTCTCTCTCTCTTTCCTTCTTTATCTTAACCTTTACTTTACTTATGTTCAAGCATTCATCTAGTGTTGTAATTATGAACTAAAGTTGCATGTCAAATGAAGTTGTTTTCCATTCAATTGCTTGCTCTATTTTATGTTCAAGTTGCATGTTACGAATGAAACAATTCTAACTCTAATCTCTCTCTTCTCTCTCTCTCTCTCACTCACTCTCTTTTCACCCACGACTTTTCGCAAGCAAAAACCCATTATTTTCGTGACATTAAGTGACAAGAGAAATCCGATTTTCATGCCTCCCTGAGATCGACACTCGGACTCACATCAGTTTCTTTATTTTAAAATCGACGTTGTGAGCACAAGCTATAACGACTCTTCTAAACACACGCGTTATGCCCACGTTAGCTTTTGGCGCTGTTGCCGGGGAGGCAACGGATTTGTTTGTCACTTCCATTTTTCATCCATGCTCACATCGTCTAACACCTTGTCTCCTACTTGATGGTTGCAGGAATTCGATGCTTGGACGGCGAAATAGAGTAACTTGTGACGATAACAAGGGAGTAAGCACAACAAGGATCGATCGTGAGTATTTCTTCATTCATGGTTGTTTGCTTGCTTAAAAATCTAAAAAAAAATTGTAAAACTGAAAAAAATTGGTGTGGTGTATGATTGCCTGACCCACATCCTTAACACATCACTCAACAAAAAAAATGCACTCTAACATTCTGAATAAATTCTTGGAGTTTTTTTTTTCTTTTTGAGTGGTGTTTGCGAAGCCACCTTGAATTGACTTGGGCCGCACCACTCAACCCTAAAATTGACTCATCCAATAGAAGCTGCATGATCACTAGGATGAGTACATTAGGGTTTTAGAGCCTCTACACAACAAAAGGAAATCTACTTTCACTGAATTGTGTGCAAAACTTGACGTGCCCACTGAAACTTGTCTGAAAACATTAAGACACGTCAATCCTAAAAAACACAAAAGTAAGGATGAAACATTAAAAGACACCACATCTTAAAAAAAAATCCTTGCTTGAAAACCCTGTTTTGATAGAAGTACACACACTGAAATCGAAAAATTAAGAGGCACTACCCCAATCAACGCCTCATCACATAACCCTAGCACAAGCACTATCCTAGCCCTTTTAAAACAGAGTAGATGTGCCCTAGGCAGGACTGGGTTAAGTCTCGAGAGGCGGGTTTTGTTCGCTGGGCACTTGGCTTTCATTCCCTTAGTAGAATCTGGTGACTAGGCTGCAGGGCAGCGTCAAACGACCGCGGTTGTGGGGTCTATGGAACTAGCGGTGCAAGCCAAAGGAAGAACCTTCCCTGCAATCCCCTCGTAATCAACCTGGCCAGATTAGCTTTGGGAAGGAGAGTCCAGTGCTTACGGACTTAATCACCCTTTTGGAGATTTCTAGGTCTCCTAAGGAATACACCATAAGGACTAGGCTTGTTTGCTTGATTGAACACACACTTCTCGCATCTATCACTCTCTGCATCCCCTCCTATTCTTCTCTAGTGTATGCACGGGAGACGCTCACTGCATCCCGAGTTGTTTGTTTTGGGACGGGAATCCAGGCGACTTGATTCTACTAGAAACATGGCTGAACCTAGGGTAGATGAGGTTGAGGACCAACCCCCACCAGACACTATGGCCATCATCCAAGCCCAGATTAACGCAAACCACCGGCTTCAGCAGCAACAGATCCACACTATCATGCAAGCCATACACCGGTTGCAGAACCCACAAGGGCAACCACCACCACCTTTCCAAGGTCCACAAGGGCAACTGCCACCTGATCTACCACCATTCCAGGACCAACCTAGGCCCCTCTGCGACTTCTACAATCCTTCCGCTATTCGAGTCGAGCCACACCTTAGGATCCCCGAAGGAGGAGATGATTTTGAGCTAAAACCAAATGTTTTGAGTCTGATTCAGAGCCACTTCCATGGAAGCTCAAATGAGGACCCCTTCCAGCTCCTAGAGGATCTTGACCGGATGGCCCGAACTGTGAAACCTAGGAATATTAGCCTTGACATTCTTTTGATTAAGATGTTCCCCTTCTCACTGAGAGATAAGGCATCCCACTGGCTTAGAACCCTAGGTAGACCCATCACCACCTGGGAAGAATTGAGGCATGCATTCTTAAAGAAATTCTTCCCCATAGGAAAGACCAATGCCCTCAGAAGAGTCATTACTATCTTTACACTCCAGGGTGGGGAACAGTTCCATGAGGCGTGGGAAAGATTTAATGAACTATTGAGGAAATGCCCACACCACGAAGTACCAAGGTGGCAATTGGCCCAGATCTTCTACCACGGTCTGGATAGCAACCTACGGAACTTCGTTAATGCCTCATGCAAGGGGAACTTCCTGAACAAAGACGAGGAGAGCGCGTTTAAGCTCTTTGAGTCTATGAGTGAAAATTCGCTCAACAATCCCTCCATGACCTAGTTTAACCAATCCAGTCAACCCCGTGGTGGGATTTATGAGGTACAAGCAAATTCTGGAATGGTTGACATGGACATCATTGCCAAGAAATTGGATCGAGTGAAATTGGTGGATAAAAAGATTTACGGGCTACTGAACCAGACCAGGAACCTGTTACAGACCTTCTCCCTAGCAAAGGGAGCACATAATGTTGACCTGGTCCAACCCTTAAGCCAACTGAACCTAGAACAACCCTTGACCACGTTCCAGGGAGGGACCTTTGCTCCCTCAACCCTTGCTTACTCTCTTTCCCTCCCCATCAACATCTGCTAACCTTGAAGATGTATAGGCTGTCCAAGGTTATGCTAAACCTGACCCTTTCTCCAACACTTACAACACTGGCTGGCGTAATCACCCCAACATTGGTTGGACAAACCAGAAATCACCTCAATTCCAGAACCAGCCCAGGCCAAACCAGCAGCCAAACTTGCCCCCTATCAGCAAGGACCACCAGTTAGACCCCCATACAATCAGAATAGGGTGGCCCCTCCCCCGTAGAACCAAATGGACACCCTGATAAAGATGATGGCTGAAATGAACCAGAAACATCAGGAGGAAATGGCCTTAGTAAAGGGACAGTTAAGCCAACTTTTGGACTGTAAAAAACAAGGATCCCTACCTTCCCAGTCACAACCGAACCCGCGAAACATGATTAACAGAGGCCCCAATTCGCAAGGGTTCTAGGGCAATCCCGGGTAGGCTCACATGGTCCAGCCAGCCCCACAAACACCCCCTGGGTTCGGTGCTTCTTCGTCCTCGTCTTCTCAAGGATCAACCCATGGTCCCAATGCCTCTGCGAATGCGGTAACCTTGAGAAGTGGCACCAAAACCCAGGATCCCAAATGGCCGACTCTTCCCGAGACTTCACCAGTTGAAATACCCGACTCAGAGGAGGCACTGGAAAAACCCAAGGACCCAAAAATAGATCCTATCCATGTTCAGACACCCTACCCCGAGGCCTTGGAAACAATCAAGAAGAAGAAAAGTGTTGTGGAAACTGAGGAGCTTTTGGAGATCTTTAAGCAAGTTCAGATTAATATTCCGCTCCTTGAAGCCATTAAGCACATCTCAGCTTACGCTAAGTTTTTAAAGGATGCCTGTACACCCAAACGTAAGCCAAGACCTCAAGCACCTAGGAAGGTTGTGCTCTCCGAGTAAGCAAGTTCCGTAATATCAAGCAACCTTCCACTCAAGCGAACTGACCTAGAAGCACCTCTGATATCCTGCAATATCGGGGACATGACATTTGATAGAGCGCTCCTGGACTTAGGTGCTTCCATCAATCTGATTCCAACAACCCTATACCACCAATTTGGTTTTGGAGAGTTGACACCCACACCTGCCACCATCCAGCTAGCTGATAGATCTATGAAGACCCCGAAGGGGGTTGTTGAGGACGTGATTGTGAGGGTCAAGGACTTCTATTTCCTGGTCGACTTCTTGGTGCTCGACATGGAAGCCCCTGAAAAACTACAAAATGCACCCATAATCTTAGGCAGACCTTTCTTAGCTACGGCTAAGGCGAACATCGATTGTGACACGGGATGTATGGAAATAGCCTTCGGAGACAAGAAAATGCAGTTGGACATCTTCCAAGCGACCATGTCTTTTGATTGCGATTGTGTTGAGAAACATGATCCCATGGAACCTTTGGTCAAGGAATGCCTCACCCTTAGTTCTGTTGCAGACCAACAATCTTGTAACAACTGTTCTAACTCGTCACCATCGCTGCCCATGGACCTCTGTAGGGTTGATTACCATCAAACAATAACATTTGAGGAGATTGATATTGATCAACTCTTGCCTTTCCCTTTCTCGTCAACTGTTGTTCCACCCGCACCCGAACCAAAGCCACTACCTAAGAATCTCAAGTATGTCTTCCTGGGACCTGACCAAACCTTCCCTGTGATTATTAACTCTCATCTAACCAAGGATCAGGAACTCAGGTTGACCGCGACCCTTTCAGAACATCGGGCCGCCATTGGATGGACCATTTCAGACTTGAGAGGAATTAACCCTGCCTATTGCACCCATAAGATTTACCTGGAAGATGGGGCATGACCCTCCCGCTAGATGCAGAGATGGTTAAACCCAAAATGCAGGTGGTCGTTAAGAAAGAAATTATCAAGTGGCTTGATGCTGACATCATCTATCCCATCTTTGACAGCCCCTGGGTGAGCCCCACTCAAGTGGTTCCAAAGAAAGCCGGGCTCACCGTTGTTACCAATGAGCATGGCGAATCCATCCCCACCTGCACCACCACCTCATGGCGGGTGTGTATTGATTACAGGAAACTCAATGAAGCAACCAAGAAAGATCATTTCCCCTTGCCATTCATTGACCAGATCCTTGAAAGATTGGCAGGGAAAAAGTATTTTTGCTTCCCAGATGGATATTCAGGATATAACCAAGTCGCAATTGCTCCTGAAGATCAAGAGAAGACCACATTCACTTGCCCATACAGCACGTTTGCATTCCATCGTATGCCGTTCGGGTTATGCAACGCACCTGCTACCTTTCAGCGTTGCATGCTAACCATGTTTTCAAAAATGGTGGGTGAATACTTGGAGGTCTTTATGGATGATTTCTCTGTATTTGGGAATTCATTCGACCACTGTTTGAGCAACTTGGAGAAAATCCTGAAATGATGTATCGAGGTTAATTTGGTGTTAAGTTGGGAAAAGAGCCATTTTATGGTTCAAGAAGGAATCGTCCTCGGTCACATCGTATCACATAGGGGCATTGAGGTGGATCGGGCTAAGGTTGATCTGATTTCCAAACTTCCTCCGCCTAGCTCAGTCCGACAGATCCGTTCATTCCTGGAACATGTTAGCTTCTACCGAAGGTTCATCAAATACTTCTCCAAGCTTTCCAAACCCTTAACCGACCTTCTAGCCAACGACGCCATATTTCACATGACCTCTGATTGCATCCAAGCTTATCACACCCTTCGGGACCTAGTTTCCACATCACCTTTACTTCAGCCCCTGGATTGGTCCCAAGACTTTGAGATTATGTGTGATGCATCAGATTTTGCCATAGGTGCTGTCTTGGGACAAAGGCAAGACAAGAAACCCGTGGTGATCTACTACGCGAGCAAGACGTTGGACGAGGCCCAACGAAATTATACAGTCACAGAGAAAGAATTGCTCGCTGTAGATTTCGGACTTGAGAAGTTCCGACCTTACCTGCTGGGATCCCACGTGACCATTTATACTGACCATTCAGCCATCCGGCACCTGTTGGCTAAAAAGGACGCGAAACCCAGGCTCATCAGATGGATCCTGCTCTTGCAGGAATTTGACCTGGAAATCCACGACAAAGCCAGATCAAAGAATGTGGTGGCTGACCACTTATCCAGACTTCACCCAGACCACATTGGACCCTCCTTGCCTTTATCCGACACCTTCCTTGATGAACACATTTTGGCTGTGCAAGACAAGAAACTGTCTTGATATGATGACTATGTCAACTACCTGGTTGTAGGACAGACCCTGCACAGCTGGTCCAGATAGCAACGGGACAAGTTCTTGGCCGAGGCCAAGCATTATTTCTGGGATGATCCCATGCTATTTCGCCTCTGTGCCAACCAGATCATCCGGAGGTGTATCCTTGAGGACGAAGTTAAGAGTGTGCTATCTTTTTGTCATGACCAAGCTTGTGGTGGCCACTTCTCAGGAAAGAAAATGGCTGCGAAGGTCCTGTAGTCCGGATTTTATTGGCCTTCCTTATTTAAGGATGCACACAACTTTGCCAAGACTTGCTCACGCTGCCAAACACTGGAGACCATGACCAGAAAAGATATGATGCCCCTCCAGCCCATTTTGATTGTCGAGATCTTCGACGTTTGGGGTATTGATTTTATGGGCCCCTTTCCACCATCCAACGGCTTTGAGTACATCCTAGTCTCGGTAGACTATGTTTCTAAATGAATTGAAGCCATCGCCACTCGCCGATGCGATCATAAGACTGTCATGGACTTTGTTAAGTAGAACATCTTTTCCTAGTTTGGAATACCAAAGGCCATGATCAGTGATGGTGGAAGTCATTTTATTCACTCCCAATTCCGTGGCCTACTTATAAAATACAGGGTTAACCACCGCATCGCTACCTCGTATCATCCGCAAACAAATGGGCAGGCTGAGGTCTCAAATAGACAAATCAAGAACATTCTACAGAAAACTGTGAGACCTGATAGGAAAGACTGGTCCACACAACTGGATGATGCCTTGTGGGGATATAGGATCGCTTTTAATACCCTGATAGGCATGTCGTCTTATCGCCTGGTCTTTGGCAAAGCTTGCCACCTTCCTATCGAATTGGAACACCGGGCTTACTAGGCCATCAAACAGTGTAACATGGATTCCCAGTTAGCCGGTGCACAGAGGACGCTCCAACTCTCTGAGCTCGAAGAAATTCGTCGGGACGCTTTTGAGAATAATCAACTGTATAAGGAGAAAATGAAAGCCGTCCACGACCGACTCATCTATAGAAAGACCTTTGAGCCTAACCAGCAAGTCTAGCTTTTCGATGACCGCCTAAAACTCTTTCTAGGGAAGCTCAGATCTAAGTGGACAGGACCATTTAAGGTGGTCAAGCCCCACTCCAATGGGACAGTTGAAATCACTGACCCAAACACTGGGCATACTTTTACAGTTAATGGCCAAAGATTGAAACACTTCCTAGCCTAGGTTCCCCCAAAGGAGAGTGTCACCCTCATTGAGGGATGGTACAAAGCACCGCCCAGCTAGAGGCGTTAAACTCAGCACTTCCTAGGAGGCAACCCAGAAGATTTAAACTGATCAGGTATTCTACATCACTCAGGTAATATCTTTTTGAACCCCTGTTGCATCCATGTATTTGCCAATGAGGACATTATCCAACTTAAGCATGGGGGGTGGTAAATTGCATGATCCTAATCTCATTTTATTAGTTTGAATAGAATAAAATTTAAAAAAAAAATGAAAATGAATGAATTTAGAAAAACTTAGGCATTAGAAATTTGTCAATAGTAGGAAATAATACAAAAAGAATTTGAACACTTAGACTTTTCAGGCCTTCAGGCTTAATCAGCTCTGGTGTTCGTTAAAATATGGATTTAGCTTCAAATCCTTGCAACCTTAAGCTACTCTAATCCACTAACTAAATAAGGTGATAAGTAGACAACTTATCAACTCACCCTCTAACTCAGAAAGACTTTGAGAGTAAGCATCTGCACACATTTTTGCACAGACTCACTCCTCGGAGATTCTGACAGAAATTGGGTAGCTAATGAACTCTCTAGGGTGGTATGGCTGGCAAGTTGTCGTGGGTAATAGCGCATTGGCAGGTTGTCCAGAGCCTAGCCACGGGACCACCTCTTCTTCATTGACTCTAGGTAAATTTGAGATCAGGGAAGCCACCTACCAATAAAAAAAAAAGGAGAACAAAATAAACCACACTTCACCGCACGAGTATGGCTAGCAAGTGATCGTGGGTAATAGCCCATTGGTCAATTTTCCAGAGCCCAGCTCAGTAAATGCACAAAATGAACCAAAACACTTAAGGAAGAAGCAGGGAAGTAGAGCAAGCCGGGGAGATATACACTGGAAAAATCCTTGTGTTGACCCCAATTAAAACAAACGTAGGGAGAAAGCTATCGATCGAACAAATACATCTTCAGGCAAAACACTTCCTCTTCCGGTCACCTAGGGGCGTAGAAACTCGAATTCTGTCTAAATTACAGTCGAGTGAGTCTATCACAATCTTCACACCAAGATGTTTAGCACTTAGAGTTTTGTCCGAGTTTTGGGTGGATTAGGTAGCCGTAAAAAGTTACCAACACACTCTTAATTCCAAAAAAATCTAAAAATAAGAAAAAAAAATATATATTTACATACATTAAAGCAAGGATTCAGGCGATTCATATTTTGGCAGACACCCGGGCGCTGCTTAGTCTTTGTAGATTAAGATCTTAGTATATTTCCTCCTATTGACAAGTAACTAAGTGTCTAAGTAGTTACTTCTTAAATTCTGACTGAAAATAAAGGCTAGAATAAACCTTGCTAGGGACTAGCAAGGAGTAAGCATGGGGGTATGATAACACTGCATCTTGGGGTGATAATTCTGTTAATTGGGGTCCATCTTAAGAACAAAATGCACAGATAACACATCATAAATAGAATGAGAGCATTGCATGCATTATACATCAAGATTGCTTATAAAACAGTATTAATGGCCATTTGTATAAGTACTTGTCAAAGCAGACCTCAGATGAGCAATCAGACCGCACGAATGGATTCAGAGTGACGAACGAAGTCCAACAGACTCAAAATTGGCTAAATCCGACATCCGGAGCTCCCGCAAAGGGCCCAAGAAGTTCTGACTGTTGATCTGATGATCAACGGCCCACAGCGTGCCACGTGGCACCCGATCACCGCATCTCCACCACTGCCCGCGTCTGCCTTCACCCAGAGGATGAATCTTAGCTATCGATCTTCGATCGAACGGTTGAGAGCCACCCGCGCGCCAGCCCTCGGTGCGACAAAGTAGCGGGAGCAGCACAGCAGGTGAACGCCTCACACCCGTGCAGCCGACGCGGGTTCGAAGCGCCCCGCATGGAAATTGCGAGGCGAAGACGCGCTGAGAGAAATTGAACTGCTCGATCAGCAGCGGACGATGCAGATGGAGCGACTCGGCGCAATCTTGCGCGTCCAAAGCTGACGCCCACGATAACGCGGGGGGTGTGGGCGCGATCCAGGCATGCGCCCCGCGTGGAATCTCAACCATCCGATCTTTGATCGGATGGCTTACGACACACGCACGCGGATCAGGCGCGAAGAAGCACAGCGCCCCGCAAGCGACCGATGGGCAGGGGCCTTCACCGACGTTTTAGGAAGGGTTTTAGTGACATCTCGGACGTCGCTAAAACCCCTTCTTCATTTGGAAAGCCCTTCTTCCTATTTAAACCCCTTCCTACCACCCATGGGAAGCATTCACTCCACTTGCAAGTGTTCTACCCCCCTCCTAGCTACCATTAGCTCCCTTTGTAATTGCTGGAGATGACGAGCTGCTGACGGAGCCCCCCTCCACCGTCGTGGCTGCCTCACTGTCTTCTCTCTCTCTCTTTCCTTCTTTATCTTAAGCTTTACTTTACTTATGTTCAAGCATCCATCTAGTGTTGTAATTATGAACTAAAGTTGCATGTCAAATGAAGTTGTTTTCTATTCAGTTGCTTGCTCTATTTTATGTTCAAGTTGCATGTTACGAATGAAACAATTTTAACCCTAATCTCTCTCTTCTCTCTCTCTCTCACTCGCTTTTCACCCATGACTTTTCGCAAGCAAAAACCCATTATTTTCGTGACATTAAGTGACAAGAGAAATCCGATTTTCATGCCTCCCTGAGATCGACACTCGGACTCACATTCGTTTCTTTATTTTAAAATTGACGTTGCGAGCGCAAGCTATAATGACTCCTCTAAACACATGCGTCATGCCCACATCACTACGTACTGTCAGGAGTAGGTAGAAGAGCTATGCTGATCTAAAGCATAGAGAGGTACAATTTGAGGTTGGGGATCACGTCTTCCTCCGTGTTTTGCCTATGAAGGGCTTGTAGCGGTTTGGGGTGAGAGAAAAGCCTACACTGAGATTTGTGGGGGCTTTTGAGGTCTTAGAGCGGGTAGGACCCATCACTTATAGGCTTGCCCTCCCTCCGCATCTCTCTGGAGTGCATGATGTATTTCATGTGTCCAACCTCAGAAGATACATCGCCGACCCCAGCCATGTCCTTAGCCACGAGAGCATCGAGGTGGGAGAGAACGTCAGACGTCTGGTAAGAGCACCGGACATTTCAAAGTACCTTTTCTTTTCCGTGGGCGCTGTAGCGTGCCACGCTGTTTCCCTCACCACCCCTTCCCTACGAAGGCCATCCCTCTCCACTTTGTGCCATCCCTTGCCATTGCTCGCCACCTCGTCCCCCTCACCTCCTCTCCATTTATAAACCCCTCCTCCTCCTCTTCGTCGCACACCCCGCAGTTGGATGAGAGAGTGGAGAGTAGAGCAAGGGCGAGAGTGAGTCTGAGTAGAGAGCGGAGGGTACTGTGTTGCTTTGATTAGCGGCAAGCGAAGCCCAAGGTGGTTCTGCGGAAGTCATTTTTCCACGGAATCAGACGTCCGAAGTGACCTTCAGATGTCGGGCCGGACGTTCGAAGGTAGTACAAGACGTCTGGTCTAAATTTTATATTCCGTATTTTTCTCTGCACGTTTTGACCATGCACACGCATGTGTCAGAGGTTGGGAAGCGCGTCGGAGTGAGGATCGAGACAGTTTCAGACGTCCGGGAGCATCTCCAGACATCTAAAGGAACCCTCGGACGTCGGCACTAAGTTCTAGATGTCTATTAGAGGCACACCAAGAGAGGTATCCTTGAGAACTGTTTTAAGATGTCTGGAACCTTTCCCAGACGTCTGATTTCTGTTTGACAATGTGTTTTTGGGCCTGTACAAGGCCCTAATGTTGTCGATTTTCTGCAAACAAAACGTCTCTGTTTTGCATACGAGTTTCTCTATGTAATGATACTTTGTCTGTATCATTGTGAACCTTTTTGGCCTATTGATCCATGTTTTAGGTCTCCAGTCCGTCGGGTGTATGGGACCTGCGGAGACGTCGGGAGCTACTGTATGAGCCCCCATTCCACCCGGTTACCCTGGTAGAGTGGTTATGACCATAAATCTCTAAATTAATACATGCAAGTAGTTAATCCTAGGACTTGAGATGAACCCTAGGAAGGAATAAACGCATGCTCTAGAATATATCTTTGAACCCTAGGTTGTGGCATGAACACTAGGGCTAAAGAAAAATGCATGTGAATGATTGAGTAATCAGAAGCTGCCTGTATTATCTGTAATGGACCACATACTGTGATAAACATGGAAATTGAACCGCTTGTTCCGTATATTCCAACCCGGATGTGGAAAAACTCATGTACGAACCCTATGGGGAATGTAGACAAGAATACCATAGTACGGAGAATCGAATGGTTCTGGAATTTTCTGCCCACGAGCAGATGTTAAGGGAAGTGAGCTGACCTTCGTGTATGTGGTACCCAAGCGAGCAACTATCCCTTGTAGTAGAGGGGAGCTTGCTGCCCTTGGGTTGAGACCTGGGGTGGGTTTGGACACTCTACGTCGACTCTGGTCAGCCCTCGCGTACGTGGTTCCGAGGTGAGCTACTTAGTGTAGGGAGAGAGTTAGCCACCCTAGGGGGCCCAGGGCTAGGACTAGCCACCCTACACCGACTCTTGTTAGGCCCACTAGGCAAACCAGGATAGCCAAACGAGGGTACGCGGACTTTGGAGGGGCGAGATCCCTGAGGGGCGAGACCCCTATTCTATTTTGAGAGGGCAAGGCCCTGTGTTGTTCTGCGCTGTACGTTTGGGCATACCCGCTAGCGGAAACGACTGACCGCGTGCCAGTGCAGGGTAGCTACCCACGCATTTATCACGTGTGCCGTAGTCACCGCTATGTCGCGACCGTGACCTCGAGGTGGTAGACCGGGTGTAGGACTATCATGGGTGGGGACTCTCTCGGCTAAGAGGGTGCCACATGTACGTCCTACATCATAGGAAAACTACAAGCGAGATCATTTCTGTTGGGAACAAGAAGACTAAATAATGTGATGGATCTTGATTAGAGATCTCTATGTAGCGAAAAGTTATATTTTAAACTATTTGTTAAAATGCATTTTACTTCTTAGCCACCACTCTACTCAGCATTAACTGACTCCAGATGTATATCTTTGTATAGGTTAGGGATTTGAGTAGCCCGAGCGACAGGCTGCTGAGGACGCTGCGCCTAGTCAAGCCCAGCTATAGTTTCTACTGTTCGGTGTAGTGAGTTTCTATAGCCTTGTTTCCGTTATATGTACTTGTTTTTGTTGTGATGGCTGTATTATGTTTTTGATGAAATGTAATATTGTAGTATTACTGTTCCTTTCCCCCTGTTGTTGTCAATTTCTTTCTGCTTAGTTACATTACTTGTGTGGTTGTGGATTGATGCATGTTATTTGGTTATTTCTTATTGGACGATTGGGTCTTGGGATTAATCGAGGCGAGCTGGTCTTGGGTCCTGTAGGGTTCTGGATCGAGTCGTGTCAATCATCGTCCACATCTTCAGCTTCTCTTCCTCCTTCATTAGTTGTTTGTGACAGGGGTAGCTCTCCTTCCTCATCTTCATCGCCACAACCACCAGCTGTGGATTCAGGAACCCCATTCCTCGGCTGGAGATCCCCTCACCTCTTTCGTCGCTACAGTGACTAGTTGTAGCCCTGATCGCGAAAATGCACGGTTTGTTAATTAGGCAATTTAGTGTCGTTGCAATGCGTAAATCCGCTTTCGCTTTTAAATTTGTAAGATCTAGATAGTGGGGTATTTAGGGTCATCCAAGGAGGCAATATGTTTGCAAAATTCAAGTCTCTTGCTTGGAAATAGAAATCACCTTTCTTTTTGGTCTTTTCAACTATATCATTTTTTTTAGGGTTTTGAAATAACGAGAGAAAACACGAGTTGTTGGCGAAAAAGTAAATAACAACTACGATTACTAAGCTAACACCTAAGTGACAAGTAATTCCTCTTCCTAAGCTCACTCTAGGAACGTGGAGGCCTAGAGTAATTAGGGAGAGGGAGTGAAGAGTGCTAGAATCACAGCAATCAAAATGAAACTAAAAGAAATTTCAAAGAAGGCAACTAGATTAATGAGAAAGTGTTTTACAGAAAAACCTAGTAGATGAATGCTTCTACTACTAGAGAATTGCAATAAATAAAACAAAGCACAAATCCTCTAAATAGATGGTGAAGAAGAGGGCTTCTTGCTCCAAGCTTGGTAGATCCTGAGCTTGAAAAGAGTCCTCCGACTCCTTCCTCGCTATGCTCCGCCAAGGTGATGCCCTCCAAAGCAAGCCCTAAGGAGGCGTGCCCTAAGATTTTCTCCAAGGGTGGACGTCCACCCTAGGTCCTTCTCCTTTGCCTGGCCATCCTCCTTGAAGTAGAAAAGTCCTCCTCCTTGGCATGGCCCAAGTTGAAGAGAGTGGGGAGAAGAAGGCACCAAAGGGGCTGGTGATGTGCCCCTTTAATCTTCTTCTCTACTCCTTCTTCTTGGCCGTAGGTGTAGGTGGGTATAGGTAGAAAAATACATTAATGGAGGATGAACAAAATGTGGGAAGTTAGGTGGGTATATATAGTGTAGGAAGGGGGGCATAGGTGGCTCTTGGAATGGATGGCTAGGATAGGGTATGGGGGGTAGTTGGGGATCCTAAGGCTAAGGATAAGTGGTGCCACATAAGGGGTGCTAAGGGGGGTAGTTAAGGCTTTGGTGCCATTTAGAATTGGAGCCAAAATGGGCCTTCGAGAAGGCCATTAGGTGGCACCACCTTAGGGTTCTAGAAGGGGGGTATGTGGATGGCTAGGATGGGTTATGTGGGTAGGTGTAGGGTGGATAAAGGGGCTGAAAGTTGGCGCCAAAAGGGAGGTGGTTAGGGTTAGTTTTGGTGCCAACTTTTGGTGTCTTTTGGTGGTTAGTTGAGGGGTGAAAGGTGGTGAAGAGGTGGCACCAAAATGAGTAGGATAGCTAGCTTAGGTAGGGCTTAAGTTGGTGGAGCTAGCTAGGGTTGAGTTGAAGGTGGTGGATGGCCAAGGAGCTAGTTGTTAGCTAAGCTAAGCTAAGCTAAGCTATCTTAGCTAGCTATGGAGTAGAGGAGGAGGTATTGGAGCTAGGGTTTGAAGAGAGGAGCTGAGGAGGAGAAGTTTGGAGCTGGAACTGGAGCTGGCAGGTGTTAAAGAGGCTGGCATGGAGCTACTCTAGTTGGCTTAGCTTGCTAGTTCTTTGCTAGCTGCTAAGTCAAGCTAAAGTGAGTTGGCTTCTACCATAATGAGCTGAGGTGAGCTGGGTCTGGTGTTCCCCGGGAGGATCAAGCTGGTTGAGGCAGCTAAGATAGCTTAGCTCAACTGAGTTGAGCTAAGCTGAGTCCTCGGGAGCTGTACTTGAGCTTCCTGAGCTGGGATGAGTTCTTCTTCAGCTGGCTAGAGTTGAGTGGAGCTGGATGTAGCTGGATCTGAGTTAGGGTGAACTCCAGTCAACTCAGCTGAGCTAGCTAGAGTTCCCTGTGGACTTGTGGGAGCTAAAATGAGCTAGACTCAACTAGGTTGAGCTGGATCTGAGCTGACTTGAGCTAGGGTGAGCTAAGATGAACTCTCTTGAGCTGCCATTCAGCTGAGATTAGCTGAATGGAGCTGGGATGAGCTAACCCTAGTTCAAGTGAGCTAGGTTCCAGCTGTGGTGAGCTGGATCAAGCTGAGTTCAAGCTAGTCTGAGCTTCTCCTTCACCATTTGCCTTCTTGAGTGCTAGGGTTTTAGGGATCTGTATATCTGTTCATCCCTAACACTCACAAAAACATAGTAAAAACACAATAAAAAATGCAATGCATGCCTAACCTAATTTATGCCTAAATGCAGCCCAAAAACCCGTTTACGGAGCAAAACTCTAAGAGCTAGGTTTGTTTTTATGAATAAGAATGATGATAAACTGTCGTTTATCAAGCCCAGGCACCTCATTCTTCTGATTAGATAGGACTTTACATGCTTTCTAGATAGGATTTTAATTGCTTTTGTAGTATAGTTCTGCTATTTTTTAGATCAGTTAGGAGTAGATTAGCTAGCGAATTCATCTCTTATTAGTTTAGATTAGGAGTAGAGTAGATTAGATCTGCTTTCACCCTCTTTGATCAATTCAGATCAGAGAGGTGTTTTCACACTCTCATTTTGATTCACTAACCTTCCTCTACGCCTCACCATCCATTTTCACTAATTTCTTTATGTTTTTAATTCGCAATTCACTCCATCCACCCGAGCATGTCTAGATCCAAAGTTCTTGGACTTTGTGATCTAGATAGCACTAAAATCCACCTAGGGGTCTCTCCATTCACTTCATATGTTCACAAAGACCCTCGATCTTGTTTTGATTAAACTGATTTGCTCGATTCTTTCAAATTTGTGTTTCTAATCTTGCAATGTGGAGTTAATTCGTGTTTAAACGAATTTAGTCGAGTGATTAGAGGTTTGAATTGCCTAATTAGATGTATTGCAAGGATTCTAATGTGAATTGATTTGGGTTTTATTTGTAGATGAGCATATGCCCAATTTAAGCCTTGTTTTGGGTAGTTTAGCTAAGGAGTTTTTAAGGGTGTATGGTTATCAATCAACTTTGATGATGTTTCACTTGAGTTCCAGATCTTTCAAGATGGATTATGTGAGTTTTATTGATCTTGAATAGTTTTTAGCTCTTGATCAACATCTATTCTATTTCTAGCCATATGAATTGGTTTTCAGTGGGATTGAATCCCAGATTTCAAGGGTTTTGTGGATGATTACTTTGCTGGGATTGAATGTTCCTTAGATCTTATTTCCCAGATCCTAGGATGATTTTACAAGACTCAATTTAGGCCTATTAGGTTTGAAATTCCAGCTACAACAACAGCATTGGCTACTGAAGTTAGTAGCAATAGTAGTTATGTTGCACAGGTAGCAACAGCAAGTCAACTAGGAGTTCTGAGTGGGTTTTGAGTTGGGACCTGGGAGATTGATTGAGCTATCTGTTGTATGAAATGTTAGAAGCATTTATGAATAAGTTTTGGGCTTCAAATTTAATTTGAAAAGCTTGAATCCAGGTTTAATTTGTTGTTAGTAACATGCAATGGTTTAGCTATCCAATAGTTGATGTTAATGAAATTTGAGGTGAAAATCGTGTTTATTGTTTTAAACATCTTTCATGTGATGCGCTGGATGTGTTTGGATGATTTTAGAACTTTTCTAGCACATAGAATGGATTTGAAGGCCTTAGGTTCTTTAGTTCAAATCTCATTCGAGTCACATTTTGATAAATTTGTAAATAAATAAAAAAATATTAAAAAATCATAAAAAATAAAATAAAGGTATCTTAGGTAGGATTAGATATTTCTTTAGGTGTATGCAAAGTTTTAAAGTGTTCTGAGTTGGTAGAACATTCCAGTAGATGATTTAGTTTACTTTGAAATTTAATAAAAGAACTTAAAATAAAAAACACAAAAGAATTCTATCTTCTCTCTTCTCACCTTCTCTCTCTTCCCTTATCTCTATAATATACAAAAATACCATCAAAACTCAAAAATACCCAAAAATACCTAAAAGTACAATGTATATAGTATTTATACTTGTAAATATCAATAAAATAATGAGTTACGTGTAAATAATGTAATATATGTATATAATGTACAAAATTAACTTATATATGTATCATATATATTTAAACAAATATTTATGTTGAGTTATTATATATATATTATTAATATAATTATCTATTAATTTATAATACATTATATGTACATATATCTATATAATTATAAATAAATATGTAAACTTGTATAATTATATCTACAACTGTATATACATATTTAAGTACTTATTATATACTGTATTATATGTTTATATTTATTTATTTATGTATTATTTGTAGTTAATTAAGTTATTAAGTTAAATAGATAAATTATTGAGTTAAAATAAAATAAATTAGGAATTTAAGTTATTACTTAAGTAACTTATAGTGTATATTTGTATATAATAATTTTAAATATTTTTAACATATTTATAGCATATTTATACTATATAATAGTATTTATACCTAAATTATGTATATACCTAATAAAAGCGTGTATATAATTGTACATAAATTAAAATAAGTGATTAAAAATAAATTAAAAATGTGTAATAAATACTTTATAATGTATATTAACTAATTTATAACTCAATTGCATCATTAATTTATTAATTTATCATTAATTAAGTATTTAACATCTAATTTAACATGTAAAAATCACTAACTTTAGATAATTTTTAAATATAATTAAATAAGTAGTTATCCTAAATTAACTACATAATTAAGTAGCCCTATGTACGGGCTTTCTAATGGTATAAATTATTTGGAGAAAGGACATTATTTTAATAGACAAATCAAGGTCCGAAGTTGACTCTACTGCATGGTTTTGTAATTGAACCAACATTGAATTTCACGTGGCTTAGTGCCACATCGTGGATCGTGAAACCCCCACAGTTGCTTATTACGTGTAGTGCTGATGATCCTCTTGGTCGTCAGCACTAAGCACACATACATGAACTCATAAGCGTATCCTTGATTTGCGTGCACACCTGTGGTGTGTGTGCGCGTGCACAGACACTCGTGTGTGGGTGTGTGCAGGTACGTGGTGACTAGTCGATTGTTTGCTTTAAAGTCGTTTGCAGTTTTATGTGGTGGAAAAATCGACTAATCAATATTTAAAAAGAAATAACCACTTGCAGAAGAGCGGGTCGTATCCACAGGGAGGCAATGACGTATTTAAATTCGCACCAGTTAAAAACGTTTGTTCGTAGTTAGTTTGGACAAGAATCAAGCCAGAATTGCCTTCAGATTAAGGTTGAAACAAGAAACAATGCTGAAATAGCAATTATGAGTAACTAGAGGATATTTGTCGCAATGCAGAATCAATAAAATATTATTAAAAATTGACAATGGCAGAAAATGTAATTTTTAATGGCTCGGTTACTGTAGCAAAACAGGGGATTTTTTCCCCTTTGCCGTGCGCGACGAGGAGTGGATGGCCGGATGCGGGAAGCTCGGAGGAAGTTCCTTGGACCGAGGGCTTCGAAACGGTGGTGGCGGCGTGTCGCGTGGCGGCTGGAGCCGGCCGGACGAGCTCCAGCGGAGGTGGCTGCAGCCGGTGCTGCAGCTGCTGTTGGCGTGCGTTGCAGGCGAGTGCGGGAGGCGTGCGTTGCGGCCTGTTGGTGGTTCTGTCGCTCTGCTGCTGCGTGCTGGCTGGAGGCGTGGGCGCGCGCTGCAGCCGGTGCGCGCTCTGTTGGAGGTGAGAGCGGGTGCTGTAGGCGCGGGAGGAGGGCGTGCACGATGAGGCACGCGCGGGACTGCTGGTGGGAGGGCGCTAGCGGTGAGGTTCTGCAGGTGCGGCTGGAGGTGAGCGAGAAGACTGCTGCGGCGTGGGTGGCGTGGGTGCACAGGCTGGAGGGCATGGAGATGGCGCAGGTGCTCAGGCTGGAGGGCATGGAGATGGTGCTGGAGGTGAAGTGGGCGGATGTGCTTGTGCGGGTGCGGCTGCAGGTGGGGGTGCGCAGGCGGGTGGTCGCGATGAGGTTGCAGGCGGAAGGTGAGCAGGTGGCTTCAGACGTCTGGGAAATTTCCCGGACGTCTTAACTGACTGAGAAGGTGATTGCAGAGTGGCTGCGGCGGTGGTTGTTGGTGACAACGGCGAGGGAGATGCACGCTAAGGTGCTCACGGTAATGCGGACGAGCTCCGGATGGCGGTGTGGCCTGTCACACCACACGCCCACGGTGGTGGAGACTCGCCGCCACGGTTGAGGCCGACGATGTGGAATGGAAGAGAGAAGATCTCTCTGCACAGTGGTGGGTCGGTGGTGGAGGCCTGCTTCGCTCAGCATCCTCTCTCCTCCTTTTGTAGTGGTCTGCACAAATTTGAAATCAGCTGCCTGACCAGATCCAACACATCCGCTCCTCCTTGAATGGGTTCTTCACTGCGGCAGCTGATGGCGTTGTTGCGGCAGCCAGCCGTTCCTGCAGGAAGAAGAATAAAGAAAATAAGGTTAAAATATTATGGTTATTTATATACAGACCCTCAACTTTTATGTTAACCTAAATTAATGCATGCAATGTACCTAATTAGTTGACTAATGCAATTCTAAGTTAATTCTAAATGCATTTAAATATGAATAAGATGCATGAATTATGTAATTGAATTAGAAATATGAATTAATCTATTTACATCCTAATTTATGCTAAATAATTGTTAGAATTAACCTAATGTCTAGGCACTTAAATACTTAAATAGCCCACAACTATGGGTTAATCAAATACCCCCATGCCTAGTTTTTGCTAGTCCTTAGCAAAATTAAGCGAAACCTTGCACTCCAAGTAGACTAGTCAACTCACTTAGTCTTCCTTCAGAAGCATATTAAGTTCAGACTCTAGACCCAAGGTTCTTAAGTAGTTGCTAAGTTACAGACTAGGTCGGCTAAAGATGAGTTGCAGGCACAAGTTTCCCTGATTTCTGACTCTACCCTAATGTTTATTGATCCCTAAGATTAAAGCATCCATGCCTGTGCATTGGTCTGAGTTATTTGAGTTAAAGATTTTTTTTTTGTTATATATATATATATATTTTGTTTGTTTGATTCTTCTAAGTCTAACCTCAGATTAACTATCAACATAGTCTGTGTCGGATTCATTGTCCCCATTACCATACCTCGAAGAGTGCCTGGCTTTCGATGCTTCGAGATAGTACCGCCCATAACGACCCCAAGAACTCCTGGCAATCGACACTTCGAGATAGTATCGCCCATGGATTCCTTAAGCGAATTCAGGCCTATGGCAATCGGCACTTCGAGATAGGGTCGTCCATGGTACCTGAACCGCACAATGCGCTTACATGCCCCCAGTAGGATGGATATCCTAAGAGACAAGCACCGAGGAGGTAATATGTTATCATCGCATCCTCAAGCTGAGTATATACTCCCCTCTCTTGCGGCGGGAACTCTTCTAATCAAAATGTGTTTTCAAGCCTCTCCTAAGTCAAGACTAAGAGAACCAAATCTCTTTTCAGAAAGACAGAAATTAAGTTAATTACCAGATCATGTGTGTGAAATTTGGATCTTGGGTTACTGTTTGCACCTCAAAACATGCCTATAAGAACGCCTTCTTATGCTATTTTCTAGCATTAACTATGTATATTATAATCCTGTAGTTGCATTTGTAAAAACGCTTGCATGCATGCATTTAATTGAGAGGAGAAGAGAATGGAATAAATGGCTTGCATTTTTACATTTTTCTTCAAGTGTTTCTTTGCAAAAGTCCCTTCTCTATTTTTATTTTCATCTTTTCTTCTTCTTCCCGCGGCTGAATTTCCTCCCGCAGCTGCATGCAACGCCATGCGGCTTGTCCTTCGCGCGCCTCTCCCTGCTGTCCTTCCCGCACCTCTCCCTGCAGCTGCCATTCTCCCCCATTCCCCGCATGCCCCGCCATGCTCTCCTCCTCTATAAAGCCGCAGCTCTTCCTCGCGACAAGGGGGGGGACGTTGCTGCAATACGCAGCTGCGGCAGCTGCTGAAAAATCGCCACGCTGCAGTCCACCACCTTCCTTGCCCGTTCTCCCCTCCCATACGCCGGCCCTCCGTCGAGGAGGCACCCGACGAGCAGGAGAACCCACTGTGGTGTACACCACCACAGTGGGAGCACCACCGCCCAGCTCTTCAACGAGCCGGTGGGCGTGGTGTGTTCTTTTCTCTTCGTTTGCATCTCCACGCCATTGCTGCCGCTTCAAGGTCCGAAGCTTGAAGCAGCAGCAGCCCAGCGGCGACAGCAGCAGCAGCAGCACCCCCGCCTCCTCCGCGACCTTCCCCGCAGGCGCGCAACCCTCCGCGCGCGCCTGCAGGCCCGTTCCCCGCCTCCGTCTCCGTTCTGTCCACGCCGCAGTTGCAGCCGCAGCAGGCCGCTGCGCGCACTGCAGCGGCCGGCCAGGCCCTCGCGCCGACCCCCGCGAACCGCTGCAACCCTCCGCGACCGACTGCAGACTCCCCGCCGCCCTCTCCGAGCACGCCATCGCCCGCTCTCCTTCCTCGCACCCGGCCTACAGACGCGTCACCTTCTCCGCGCGAGGACGCACCTGCATCCGCGATCTTCAGACGTCCGCCTCCGCGATCTTCAGACGACGCGACGTCAGACGTCCGCCGCCGCGAGCAGACGCCTTACCTCGCTGCCATCGTCTGCGCTCGCGATCTCTCCCGCCCGCTCTTTCTCTCTCTGGCGCTCTCTCTCTCCTCGCGATCTCTCCCGCCCGCTCTTTCTCTCTCTGGCGCTCTCTCTCTCTTCGCGATCTCTATCTCTCTCTCTCTCTCTCTCTCTCTTTTTTCACTTACAGCAACACACACACACCCATTCACCGACACACACACTCACACACTAATAGTAACTTATATACATACATATATATATATATATATACATATACATATATCTATATATATATACTTATATATACATAGTATATCTATATAGTTATGTATACATACATATAATATAATATATATATATACATATACATATATAATATATATATATATATATATATATATATATATATATATATATATATATATATATATATATACACACATACTCATATACATATATATATATATACATATCTATATACTTATACATATACACATATATATATACATATATATCTAGATACATATATACTTATATACATATATATATATATATCTATATAGTATTATATATATATACTTATATACATATATACATAGCTATATACATATATACATACATATATATATATATATATATGTATATATATACACCTATATATATATATCTATATATATCTATACATATATACTTATACATTTATATACATACATATGTACATATATTTTCACGTTATTTATTATACGCTGTATCGCGGGGATATCTGCACCAGTTGCTGATATTCCCTGATACACGCGTACAAAAAAAGCGCGGTCCCATACATCATCCATCCTCCATCCACACTCCACGCGGCACCTAGTCGTGTTGGTTGCGTCTCTCTAGACGTCGGCTGACTCGACATAGTGCTACACTCCATCGTCACCTCCACCCCCACCCCTTTATATATATACTACATATAAATATATATCTATAGCTACTATATTTACTTTCTATCTGATAGCTTCCTTAGTAAAAAGATAAAAAAAGGTATAAAAGTGAAAAGATAATCTTTGATTTGCAGGTACCCCGTCTTGCAAGTAGCAAGACGTGTTTTGAAACTCTGTTTTGGCTAAAAGCCAAGGACACAATTTTGAGGGTGTGCCTCAAGAACAAGGATTATCAGAAAAAAACCTAAATAAGAAAAATACCAAAAACAGAATAAACGAACGGAAGAGACGCGTTTTAAGGAAAACGTAGAAACTCGACTTGAACCCCACTTCCCTGAGTTCGACCCTGGGCTTAAAAGTGACAAGATAAAATCAATTAGGCCAGGTTAAAAATTTTGTAAAGAGATGGTTAGGTCTGAATTAGGTTAACCACTATACACATTTCAACGATAAAAATATCATATTAACAACCTATCCAGGCCGACCATCATAGCTTTTCTGGCGCCGTTGCCGGGGAAGTGCACTTTCGAGTAAGTTTCTATCCAATTCCTTTAAATTTATCTCTTCTCTCTTCACGGGTATTGTTGTTTTTGGTGTGCAGGTGAACCTGGTGGAAGGAGAAGAAGGCTGACGAAGTCGAGGACGTGAGCAGATCCAAGGCGGAAACGAGAGCGTGAAGACGCCGACATCGCATTGGAACTTCGCACACGTTGCCGAACAAGTAGGTTTTCTTTTCTCATCAAATTAAGGTTAACTTGCCACCACACAAAAAAAAAAAAATTTTAAAACTAAAAATTAGAAAAACTTCTTGGGATTTCTTGAGGGCAAGTGGATTAAAATTCACTTGATTGATTGGTTGTCTTCACTCCCACTGCCCCGAGATTTCCTGCCTTACTTCGCATAGCGAAAATCCTAGAATCTTGATTCTTAGATTTTTCGCCGTGGGAAGTATTCTTTGAGGCAAAGAAAAAGATTGCTTGTATCCCTCTTTTGCCTCAGTTATCTTTAATTCAGGATCACATTTTTGGTGGGGAGATTTGGAATTGAGTTGATTCCAACCCCACCACGACTTTTCAAACTTGCCTGTGATTCGATCCTGAATACTTCAACCCCAACAATTTTACCTTCTTTATCTGTTGGTTGAAGCCTTGTGTGTGGATATCTTTCTGGTGATTGGGAGCACTTGAATTGAAGTGTTTTGGCTCCCTTTCACATTGGTATAAAATTAATTCGCGCATCCACACATAGAAATCTCCATTTAGGGTAGCCCATTGCATTTTAGCATGCATTAACTAACTGATAATTGAAGAAGGGTTTCTTGGGCTTTAGAAAGAAAACCTGTATTCTTGCAAAACCCGGAGATTGGTTGAATTGGTAATTCAGCAAAATCCTAAAATTCATACTACTTAAGGTTGAACTCTAAAAACCATTCACCAATTAAAACTTCAATTCGGGGAGATTTCCCCGTTGCATGCTTGTTCTTACACACTCTTAAAATCAATCACTTGGGCATTACCCGTAAACAACGCCCTTCACATTCCAAAAGCACTTGACCCTAAGCCTCTAATTAAAACTGGTAGTAACTTGACCCTTACTAAGGATTGGAGGTCTAACTACCTGTGTGTAGCGACTACATGCTGGTGAGAGTTCCCGCGTGCTATCGGGTGTCTAAGACTGGGGCAAACGGCCTTTCAATCTGGCCCGGTGGTTCCGTGGTGCTCGCATTCGGTTCCGTAGTTCGTGATAGTAGGTAACTTAGATCTTTAGGTCTAAGGGCACACTGTAGAGGTTAGGAACTTGACTGTATTGATTTGTAATCAAGTGTACCTTTGCGGCGTCATTTCTCTCATCCCTTTTCCCTTCTCATCTTCCCAATTCTTTCTGCGGTAGTGCATGTTTGGGAGGAGGTCACAAAACCCTGAACTATTTGAATTGACTGATAAATCTAGAAAACAAGTCGAATCGTCCTCCTCCTCCACAAACATGGCTGCACGCCCACCCCCAAATCCCGAGGGAGGAAACCGCCCTCAGAATCCACCAGGTGGTGGAGCCTTAGATCCCATAACCCGCCTCCAAGCCCAAATGGAAATGTATAATGAGAAAATCGAAGCCATTCGGGAAACATTGGAGGAAATGCAGAACCCTCCCGAACGGGAGGAGCCTAGGTCTCTTAGCTCTTATCAGAATCCCGCTGCTACAGAGACCATAGGACAAATTCGGGTTCCCATGGGCGGGGACGACTTTGAATTAAAACCAAACATAATTGGCCTAATCAATTTTCACTTTCATGGTCTTGCAAGTGAAGACCCATTTCTCCACTTGGAAGACCTAACCCGACTTGCTGAAACCGTTAAACCAAGAAATGTCGGGTTATCTATAGTCCTCATGAAGATGTTCCCGTTTTCATTACGGGATAAAGCGTCGCAATGGTTACGCACCCTTGGGAGAACCATCCACTCTTGGGAAGAGATGCGAACAGCATTTCTCAAGAAGTTCTTCCCAATCGGGCGAACCAATGCGCTTCGCCGTGCTATCACTTCATTTACGCAACAAAACGGCGAACAATTTCATGAGGCATGGGAGAGGTATAACGACCTCCTCAGGAAGTGTCCGCACCACGGTCTGCCTAAGTGGCATATAGCCCAGATTTTCTACTATGGGCTAAATGAGACTTTGAAGCAGATTGCAGACGCTTCCTGCGGAGGGAACTTTATGAATAAAGATGAGAATGGAGCATTCGAGCTGTTTGAAAATATGAGTGAAAACTCGATGAACAATGCTTCCATTGTCGGCTTTAATCGTACCAGCCAGCCCCGAAATGTCCACGAAGTTGACACGGGACCCTCCCATTCATCCACTGATCTAAGCCTTATTGCACAAAAACTGGATGAAGTCTCCGTCGTGCACAAGAAGCTGGACGAGCTTCTGGCCAACCCCGCCCGATCTATGGCACACACCCCCACCTCTTCACCACTTCGTCACAATCCAAGTTCTTCTAATACCAGGCTTATCCCGAGAAACCCCGTTAGACCTTCCTTACCGAGTGTCGCGCCAAGCGACTCGGTAAGTCATGTGGAACTGGCTTCTGTGAGCCAGTATTTCAACACGGAGGACCAAGCCTCCGTGTACTCGGACACATATGCGGACACGTCTTCTGGCATAGAAGATGCCTGCACCCTGGGGAATAACCCATTTTCTGCCACGTATAACCCAGGGTGGCACAATCATCCCAATTTTGCATGGTCCAACAACCCGCAGTGTCGAAACCCCGCTGGTGGACCAATGCGATCGTCCGCACCCGTCATCCCAAGGGCCCAGTCTAATCCTATGGCAAATCTGCCATCAGGCCCTTGTGTACAGAAAACCAAACACGCATCAAAACCTCTTGATAAATTGATGCGAATGATGACGGAAATGTCAAAGCGCCATAAAGAAAACATGACCTCTCTTCAGCATTTGGCACAGCAGAATGCGGAGATCAATCAACTAAGCATGGCGACTCGATCTCAGGGCACTTTTCCCGCCCAACCTGTTCCAAACCCGCAAAACTTTGTACCCTGTGGTCCGCAACCATAGGTACAACCTTCTCAGGAACAGGTTCATCAAATTCTGCAAGCTCCGAGTATTCCTTCGGGATTTCTGGTTAATCCCGCTGCAGCACCGCACTATTATGCTGATAGTGATCACATCAAGGATGACACGTCTGACGAGGACGTGATTGTCAGTACGTGTATCGAACTAATTGGAGCCGATTCTGACTGCTGCGAATTACCTGACGACTGCCTGACCAACACAAACTGTGACGTTCCCCAATCCCTCCCTATTCCTGTACCTTCTCCTGACCAGACTTCTGACGAGGTTTTCTCCACTTCCCATACCTCGTGGTCTGAGTCATTGCCGGGCTGCTCACCGCCGGTCCACACTATGGAAGACCGGATTGCCCTTTCTTTCCCGCTAAATCAGGCGGATTTGCAAATCCACACTGGGACCTTGAGCCCACATCTTACTCACCGGGGCTATTCCCTTTTGGATCCATCTATCCAAAAAGCCCCCCTTCTTGGCCAATCTAAGGGCCAACTTCCTCTTCCTGATATGTTTTCTGATCCGCCTGGGACACTCTCGTCCCAGAAAACGCCAAATCTCTCACCATCCACCATTACTTTTCACGCCTCTATCGCGATTACTTTGCTTTTCTCTTCACCACCCACCATCCACCCACCCTTCCACCCTGATTTATACCCTGAACCTCAGCTCCTGTTACCCGATTTGTCGTCCGTTCTCTGCCTTTCCCTGCATGCATATGAGGACATAGCATTGTTTGGCATGGGGGGGTGGATAGGCATCCATAGGATCCGGGTATTTTATGGTATCAGACAATTACCACCTATTTATAAATATGCAAGAAAAAGAAAAAAGAAAAGAAAAGAAAAAATAAATAAATAAATATATATATTAGTAATAAATGGTGTTTAGTAATGATCTAAAAGCTGAAACAAAAATACAATAAGTGTTTATGGATATTCAACCTCTGTTTTGAAGAATTTCCAGGCCACAGAAGCTTGATTCGCTCAGGCTCGGCTTAATTCACTTAAAGCATTGACGAAATAGATCAAAATCTCTCCTAACTAAGAACGTTTCTTGTACCTGAGACACCAGTACAGGATTCGTTGGTTTGCTTTTTCTTGAGAGCTTAAGTAAACTTGGTTCACACTACACATATCAGGAAAGAACAGGTGAACATAAGATCCAACCCTAGTGTTCATTAGGGAAGGTGGAGTCCTTACCTGTGCGCGCAGGTAGACTTTTTATCCCAGGCTTTAGTCTTGTGTTTAGGAGCGACTCTTTTCACCAAAAAGAAACTCTCCCACCAAAAAGAAAAAAAAAAAAAAAAAAAAGAAAGAAAAAAATATAAAAGAGTCAGTATATCTCATAAATGTCTGTATACTTTATTTTTCGGTGAGCCACAAAAAAAAAGAAAAAAAAAAAAAATCAAAAATGGGAGTTGAGTTTTCCGTATTCATCTTAAGGGTCAATCCGAAAACACGAGCTGAAACTGGGACCAACCTGTACTTAAAAATTCGTGAAACCCTGGAATTGAGTCTTAATGTTCATCTGGTTAGTCTTGATCCATCACTATGCACAAACCATAACCTCTTGAGCTCTCGAGTACGGCAAAACCTCCTGGGTCCTGGAAATCGTACTTAAGGTTTAAATATCAAGAGTCCTGGTTAGTTGAGAGATGATCTTTGTCATGTAAGACTTAAAGTACTGGTAATCTTCTCTACAATTGGTTCTCACAATATTCGATAATAAACACACCGATATCACCTCAGAAGAAAATCTTCAGCTTAAGATCATTTCTAAATACGGTTTTGCTAGGGACTAGCAAAAGATAGGCATGGGGGTATATGTTTGCACCTCAAAACACGCCTATAAGAACGCCTTCTTATGCTATTTTCTAGCATTAACTATGTATATTATAATCCTGTAGTTGCATTTGTAAAAACGCTTGCATGCATGCATTTAATTGAGAGGAGAAGAGAATGGAATAAATGGCTTGCATTTTTACATTTTTCTTCAAGTGTTTCTTTGCAAAAGTCCCTTCTCTATTTTTATTTTCATCTTTTCTTCTTCTTCCCGCGGCTGAATTTCCTCCCGCAGCTGCATGCAACGCCATGCGGCTTGTCCTTCGCGCGCCTCTCCCTGCTGTCCTTCCCGCACCTCTCCCTGCAGCTGCCATTCTCCCCCATTCCCCGCATGCCCCGCCATGCTCTCCTCCTCTATAAAGCCGCAGCTCTTCCTCGCGACAAGGGGGGGGACGTTGCTGCAATACGCAGCTGCGGCAGCTGCTGAAAAATCGCCACGCTGCAGTCCACCACCTTCCTCGCCCGTTCTCCCCTCCCATACGCCGGCCCTCCGTCGAGGAGGCACCCGACGAGCAGGAGAACCCACTGTGGTGCACACCACCACAGTGGGAGCACCACCGCCCAGCTCTTCAACGAGCCGGTGGGCGTGGTGTGTTCTTTTCTCTTCGTTTGCATCTCCACGCCATTGCTGCCGCTTCAAGGTCCGAAGCTTGAAGCAGCAGCAGCCCAGCGGCGACAGCAGCAGCAGCAGCACCCCCGCCTCCTCCGCGACCTTCCCCGCAGGCGCGCAACCCTCCGCGCGCGCCTGCAGGCCCGTTCCCCGCCTCCGTCTCCGTTCTGTCCACGCCGCAGTTGCAGCCGCAGCAGGCCGCTGCGCGCACTGCAGCGGCCGGCCAGGCCCTCGCGCCGACCCCCGCGAACCGCTGCAACCCTCCGCGACCGACTGCAGACTCCCCGCCGCCCTCTCCGAGCACGCCATCGCCCGCTCTCCTTCCTCGCACCCGGCCTGCAGACGCGTCACCTTCTCCGCGCGAGGACGCACCTGCATCCGCGATCTTCAGACGTCCGCCTCCGCGATCTTCAGACGACGCGGCGTCAGACGTCCGCCGCCGCGAGCAGACGCCTTACCTCGCTGCCATCGTCCGCGCTCGCGATCTCTCCCGCCCGCTCTTTCTCTCTCTGGCGCTCTCTCTCTCCTCGCGATCTCTCCCGCCCGCTCTTTCTCTCTCTGGCGCTCTCTCTCTCTTCGCGATCTCTATCTCTCTCTCTCTCTCTCTCTCTCTTTTTTCACTTACAGCAACACACACACACCCATTCACCGACACACACACTCACACACTAATAGTAACTTATATACATACATATATATATATACATATACATATACATATATCTATATATATATACTTATATATACATAGTATATCTATATAGTTATGTATACATACATATAATATAATATATATATATACATATACATATATAATATATATATATATATATATATATATATATATACACACATACTCATATACATATATATATATATACATATCTATATACTTATACATATACACATATATATATACATATATATCTAGATACATATATACTTATATACATATATATATATCTATATAGTATTATATATATATACTTATATACATATATACATAGCTATATACATATATACATACATATATATATATATATATCTATATATATCTATACATATATACTTATACATTTATATACATACATATGTACATATATTTTCACGTTATTTATTATACGCTGTATCGCGGGGATATCTGCACCAGTTGCTGATATTCCCTGATACACGCGTACAAAAAAAGCGTGGTCCCATACATCATCCATCCTCCATCCACACTCCACGCGGCACCTAGTCGTGTTGGTTGCGTCTCTCTAGACGTCGGCTGACTCGACATAGTGCTACACTCCATCGTCACCTCCACCCCCACCCCTTTATATATATACTACATATAAATATATATCTATAGCTACTATATTTACTTTCTATCTGATAGCTTCCTTAGTAAAAAGATAAAAAAAGGTATAAAAGTGAAAAGATAATCTTTGATTTGCAGGTACCCCCGTCTTGCAAGTAGCAAGACGTGTTTTGAAACTCTGTTTTGGCTAAAAGCCAAGGACACAATTTTGAGGGTGTGCCTCAAGAACAAGGATTATCAGAAAAAAACCTAAATAAGAAAAATACCAAAAACAGAATAAACGAACGGAAGAGACGCGTTTTAAGGAAAACGTAGAAACTCGACTTGAACCCCACTTCCCTGAGTTCGACCCTGGGCTTAAAAGTGACAAGATAAAATCAATTAGGCCAGGTTAAAAATTTTGTAAAGAGATGGTTAGGTCTGAATTAGGTTAACCACTATACACATTTCAACGATAAAAATATCATATTAACAACCTATCCAGGCCGACCATCAGTTACAAGGACCCTTAAACCAAAAGGTAGAATAAGACTCCAGGTACTACCCCACCTTTTAACTCAAACCCTAGCTTCCCTTCCTCAACCTCTTGAGGAATGGTCCGCAACTTAACTCCTACTTGAGTTTTCATGTCCACAAAGGACCCTAAAGGTCTAAAGCTAGCAGCTCATTTAGCTTCTAAAGTTTGACCCTAGAATTAATTTAGTCTACCTTAGAGTTATGATTTGCTTAAGAATGCAAGATCTAGCCAGTTAAGCTCAAAACTTTTTTTATTTTTTATTTTATTTTCTCTTCTTTTTTTTTGTCATTTTCTCTATTTTTTTTTTACATGCATGCTATAAACAAAATGCCTCAGGTCCTCTCCCCCATGCCTGGTTCAAACAATGTCCTCATTGAAAACAAAAATAGCTAAAGGAAGATATTACCTGAGGCGGAGAATGGTAGGAGCTAAGGCTCCTCAATAGTGACTTCGTCAACCAGATGGACATCTAAAGTTATGTATGGTTTTAATCGTTGACCGTTGACGATAAAGGGAGTTGCTGAAGAGGAAGGATTTTTGATCTCCACAGCTCCATGCGGAAATACTTTGGTGATTATGTAAGGCCCATCCCAACGAGATTTTAACTTCCCAGGAAAAAGCTTAAGTCTGGAATTGAAAAGCCAGACTTGTTGGTTGGGCTCAAAGGTCTTTCGAAGAATAAACTTATCATACAAGACCTTAGTTCTTTCTTTATAAGCTTGAGAGGTGTCATAAGCATCATTCCTCAGCTCCTCAAGCTCACTTAATTCTAGAAGTTGTGCCTTACCTGCCTTCTCTAAATCCATGTTAACACTTCAAATAGCCCAAATGCTTTATGTTCCAACTCAACAGGTAAATGACACGCTTTTCCATACACAATCCGAAAGGGAGAAGTACCCAAAGGGGTCTTATAGGCCGTTCGATAAGCCCACAAAGCATCATCGAGCTTTTGGGACCAGTCTTTCCTATCAGGTCTAAGGGTCTTTTCCAAAATATTTTTTATCTCCCTATTTGATACTTCAACCTGGTCACTTGTCTGAGGGTGGTAAGGGGTAGCAACCTTGTGAGTCACTCCCAAACTCTTGATTAACCGATTGAAGTGGTGGTTTCAGAAATGGGGTCCCCCATCACTTATAATAGTCTTGGGGCAGCCGAAACGGGATATGATATTGGCCTTCACAAATTTCAAAACCACAGAGTGGTCATTTGTGTGCGTAGGAATGGCCTCTATCCATTTAGAGACATAATCAATTGCCACCAAGATATATTCAAAACCATGGGATGACGGGAAGGGGTCCATAAAGTTAATTCCCCACACATCAAAAATTTCAACAGATTGAATAGGATGTTGAGGCATTTCATTCTTCTTCCCAATCGTTCCAGTCCGTTGACATCTAATATAGGCCTTAACAAAATTATGAGAATCCTTAAATAAGGATGGCCACCAAAAATCGGACTGGAGAACCTTAAAAGCAGTTTTCTTAGCACCAAAGTGTCCACAATGAAGTTCATGGCAAAAACTCAGCACACTTTGTTGTTCCTTTTTAGGCACACAACGTCTCAATACTTGGTCTTATCCAATTTTAAATAATTCTGGCTCTTCCCAATGAAAGTATCTTGCTTGAGAAATGAATCTCTTTCTTTTCTGCTCATTCCAAGAGCCAGGGGTTTGTCCAGTGACCAAGTAATTTACAGTGTTTGCATACCAAGGTAAAGTTGGTGTTACCGCCATCAGAGTTTCATCGGGAAATGTCTCGTGAATGTCTTCAAAAAGAGAGTCATTAAGAGGAAGGCGAGACAGGTGGTCAGCCACAACATTTTCTACTCCTTTCTTTTCACTTATTTCCAAGTCAAATTCTTGAAGGAGTAAGATCCACCTAATCAGACGTGGCTTAGAATCTTTCTTAGCAATGAGATGTTTCATTGCTACATGATCAGTAAAAATAACCACCTTAGACCCAAGTAGATAAGACCTAAACTTCTCCAGAGCAAAAACTACAGCAAGTAATTCTTTTTCAGTGACGGTGTAGTTTTGCTGAGGTTCGGTTAAAGTCTTGCTTGCATAATACAGCACATGAGGTCTTCCCTCAACCCTTTGTCCAAGGACTGCTTCCACTGCATAATCCGAAGCATCACACATAAACTCAAATGGGAGTGTCCAATCAGGAGCTTGGAGAATAGGCACAGAGATCAAGGCCTCCTTTAGAGTTTGAAAGGCCTCGGCACACTTTGAATCAAAACTGAAGGAAGATTCCTTCGCCAACAAGTCACAAAGTGGCCTAGAAATCTTACTAAAATTTTTAATAAAGCGCCTATAAAAGCCAACATGGCCCAGAAAGGATCTAATCTGTTTGACATTTGTAGGCAATGGAAGTTTTGAAATAGAATCAATCTTGGCTTTATTTACTTCCAAACCTTGCTCGAATACAACATGCCCAAGTACAATTCCTTTCTATACCATGAAGTGACTTTTCTCCCAGCTGAGGACTAAACCAGTCTCCTTACATCATTTCAACACATTCTCCAGGTGCAGGAGACATTGGTCGAAAGACGAGCCATAAATGGAGAAGTCATCCATAAACACTTCAACACACTTGTCAATCATGTCCGAAAAGATAGACATCATACACCGCTGGAAAGTTGCAGGGGCATTACATAATCCAAACAGCATACGCCTAAATGCAAAAGTACCGTAAGGACTTGTGAATGTCGTCTTTTCCTGGTCATCAGGAAAGACTGCCACCTGATTGTACCCAGAATATCCATCAAGAAAGCAATAGTACTTATTCCCTGCCAATTTTTCGAGAATTTGATCAATAAAAGGCAAAGGAAAGTGATCCTTCTGGGTAGCGGTGTTCAACTTGCGGTAATCAATACAGGCCTTCCATCCAGTTGAAGGTCTAGTGACAACTTGTTCACCTTGGTCGTTGAGTTCCATAGTAAAGCCTGCCTTCTTTGGCACCACATGAATGGGACTGACCCATTTATTGTCAGCAATGGGATATATGACCCTAGCGTCTAACCACTTCAGGATTTCCTTTTTTACAACCTCCCTCATATTAGGGTTCAGACGTCTCTGCATGTCCCTAAAAGGCTTGATGGAATCATCAGTATAAATGTGGTGCATGCAAAGTGTAGAGTCTATACCCTTAATGTCAGCAATGCTCCAAGCAATAGCTTCCTTGTGCCTAGACAGGCATTCAATCAAGGCTGCTTCTTGTGCCTCAGATAGCACAGCCAAAATGATAACGGGTAGCGTATCATTGGCACCTAGGAAAACATACTTGAGAGTGTCAGGGAGGGGTTTCAACTCAAGGTCGGGGGCTTGTATAGTTGAGGGTTTCATAATAGATGTCCCCATCTCAGGTAGCAAATCTACCTTCGGCGGAAATGATGGGGGAAGAGACTCAGCAGAAACTCCTAGCAATTCCTCTAGTTCTAGTATATCTCCTGCACATTCCTCCAAGAGATGGGAATGCTCATTTAGCATAACATGCTGAAGGGGGTCATCACATAACATTGCAGGAGTTTCCTCTTCAATCAGGTCATCTATCACCTCAACTTGAGAACAATCCTCAAGTCCGGCTTATTTGTAAGCATCAAACACATTAAGCCGGATTTTCCTGTTCCCAAAGCCCATTTTCAATGCCCCAATATTGCAATTGATTGAAGCATGCGAAGTTGCAAGGAAGGGGCGGCCCAAAATGATGGAGGGTTTGGTTGGCTTGTTGGTAGGGTCAGTGTCCAAAACTAAGAAGTCAACGGGAAAGAAGAAATCCTCCACTCTTATGAGGACATCTTCCAAAATTCCCCGTGGTGTCTTAAGTGATCGATTAGCAACTTGAAGGATTACAGGGCTAGGCTTCAGATTGCCTCCCCCAAGTTGTTCATACACGTAGCTCGGAAGGATGTTCACCCTTGCACCCAGATCAAGTGGAGCCTCATCAATTTGTAAGTCACCAATAACTACAGAGATGTATGGGGCTCCTGGGTCCTTAAGTTTCGGGGGTGTACTATGTTGAACAATTGAGCTAACAGAATCAGGCAGGACAACTTTTGATTGGACCTGTTTTCTAGATTGCCGCTTTTTCATGCACAGGTCCTTTAAGAAGCGGGCATAAGACGGAATCTGCCTGATAGCTTCAAGCAAAGGCAGGTTAATCTGCACTTGCTTGAAAGTTTCCATAATCTCATCCGTCTTATCTTTGGCTCCAGATGAGCCAGCAGAAGTCTGCCCAGAGGTGGATAAGCGCTCTGGAAAAGGCACTCTCGATCTTTGGGTGGAATGGTTGTCATGTCGAGTAAGGGGTGGAATGGGGGGAACTTCTTCCGGTAAGGTGATTTCAAGCGGAGAAGATTTGGGCAAGTCTTCTCCGGTGGGGGTGAAAGTCGGGGTGGATGATTTTTTAGGGGGTGAGACTATAGGAGCATCGGGTTTGGAAATTTCTTTTCCACTCCTTAGAATAGTCACCGCCTGAGCATGCTCCCTAAAGACAATCCCTTTTCCTTTAGGATTTTCCTCAGCAGCACTGGGGAGCTTCCCAGTCTCCCTCTGTCTAACGGCCTCAACAAGGTGTCCAATTTGTGATTTCATCTCATGTATAGCCTTGTCATGAGATTGGATGATTGCACTTTGACTTTCTTTCATAGTTTTCAACATCGCCTTCAATTCATCCATCTCAGAGGTTTTAGGTTGGGCAAAGGTTTGAGGTTGATTCATTTGATGGTTTTGAAAAGATTGTGGTTTGTAATTCCCTGAATTTGAGACATTTCCTTGTCTCCATGAAAAGTTTGGGTGGTTCCTCCATCCCTCATTATAAGTGTTGGAGAAAGGATCATTATGAGGTCTTGGATGGAACCCTTGAGCGGCATTCAAATCCGCTTGTACAAGCTCAGGGAATTGGGAGGCCAAGTGGCAATCCATAGTGACGTGTGTATTTCCTTGACAAATTACGCATTCGGAAGCTTGGGATGTGGAGGTGTTAGGTACGAATGAACTCGGGTTCGACATAAGCCTTTCCATGTTTTAATTCAATAATTGAATCTGATAGGCTAAATTCTGGGTGTCCCTTACTTCATTCGCCTCCAACTTTCTTTGTATGAGAGTGGGCTTTCTATCCATGTAGGCAGAATTCAAGTGAATAGAATTCTCACTCAAAGTATCAAATAAGTTCCAAGCTTCATCCTCAGTCTTAGATAGAAAGGTTCCTGCACAGGCACCACTCATAGTTTGCCTATGCGAATCATTAAGTCCGGTGTAGAACCTTTCAACCAGTTGCCATTTAGGCACCTGGTGATGTGGGCAAAGTCTCAGCAAATCGTTAAAGCACTCCCACACATCGTGGAATGCTTCCCCATCCTTTTGAACAAAACTCATAATTTCCCTCCTAAAGTGATTTGTTTTGCTCATGGGGAAGTATTTCTTCAAAAACTCCTTCTTCAGGGCATCCCAAGTATTTATGTTATCAAGGGTGTGATACCAATACTTGGCTTTGTCCTTTAGGGAGAAGGGAAAGAGGGTCCGCATTTGAGCGTCATCAGTAACGCCCTGCAACTTCACCATGGAATAGACCTCGGTGAATTCCTCAATATGCCTGTAAGGGTCTTCCCTAGTAGTACCATAAAAGGAGGGTAGAAAGGATATGGTACTACTTTTGATCTCATACGGATTGTCCCCTCCAGGTCTACGTAGTGCTGGGCCAGCTTGATTGGTTGGGATGAAATATTCCTTAAGGCTCCTTTGACCAGCCATTGCTACCCTTGGAAGGTCTCTTCTTAGGATTCTTTTAGGTTCAGGATCAAATACAAGTTGTCTCCTAAGAGAACGCCTACCAAGCATGCACTACAATCACAATTCAAAAGGACTTGTTTGGTCTTTACAGATTTAGGCTTTTGACTTTAGTTCAAATTGTAGGTGACAAAACAAGTTTCCCAATCAATTACGCACCTATTGTCAACCTTCGAAATGCCTAAAAAGACCTAGTTGGAGCTTAGGTATTCTTCCCTAAATCTCAAATGGTCAAGTAAATCCAAAGACGGAAGATCGAGGGATGCAAGTAGGCCTAAGCCTTCCTTTGAAGCTGTGCTTTCGCGGTGTTTCTCAATTACCCCCAAAAATCCGTGACAGGGTATCCCCCTCTTTGGATTTACAAAACCTTTGATCTCAAGTTCCGAACACTTCAGAATCCAACAGTAGGAGGGCTCTTGTCCTAGTCGTTTCAAGACTTAGGAGTGTCTAAATGAGTGCTGTGGTGCAACAGCTATAAGTGTGCATTCACCGCAAAAGGATTTTGAATTTTGAATCGCACACCACGTTTTATAATCAAGTCCTTGATTTTTAGATGTCCCTCCTTTAATTAGTCCTTTTTTTCGAATATATGTGACCACTTGTTAAATAGCTTCAAGACAAACGTGTGGTCTTTGAATTAAATCCCAAATGCAATGCGTGATCAAGAATAGGATGTAAAGTAAGAGAATGCGTACCTTGCTTCCAGCAATCAACGATGCAAGAATGGACGCAATGCAGAGAAGTAAATCTAGAGGCTGCTCATACAGACCTAAATGGTTCGTCCTAGGGCAGGCAGCTTCTAGCAGGTGGCTCGTTTTCTTTATTTTTTTAATTTTTTAAACTACTTATGCACAAGCAAATAAAAGTAATAAAAAAAAACCTAAATCTAAAGAAAAGGGAACATGCTCCCAAAAATTACCCAACAAGGGTCTAAAACAAAATCGGGGAACAAACCCCTCAAAATATACCCCAGAACAAGGGTTTCAAACCAAATGCAATGAAAAATTAAATCTAAAGTCTTAATTCTATCAGACTAGCGACTAAATATACAATGATGTCCGTCGCGTCCTCGTCCTTCTCCTCCTTTCAAAATTGCTCGTCCAATTCTCCTCTGGCGATGTCAAGGGTCGCCTCTCACAGTGGCTGCTTCTTGCACAAATTTTCTCGTACAGAAAAGAAAATAATAAATGGTCAAATCACTGTGCAATTGACAAATAATCAAAATAAAATCAGGCGAAATTATTGCGTCTGTTGCCTCCCTGGCAACGGCGTCATTTGACTAGTCGATTGTTCGCTTTAAAGACGTTTGCAGTTTTATGTGGTGGAAAAATCGACTAATCAATATTTAAAAAGAAATAACCACTCGTAGAGGAGCGGGTCGTATCCACAGGGAGGCAATGACGTATTTAAATTCGCACCAGTTAAAAACGTTTGTTCGTAGTTAGTTTGGACAAGAATCAAGACAGAATTGCCTTCAGATTAAGGTTGAAACAGGAAACAATGCTGAAATAGCAATTATGAGTAACTAGAGGATATTTGTCGCAATGCAGAATCAATAAAATATTATTAAAAATTGACAATGGCAGAAAATGTAATTTTTAATGGCTCGGTTACTGTAGCAAAACAGGGGATTTTTTCCCCTTTGCCGTGCACGACGAGGAGTGGACGACCGGACGCGGGAAGCTCGGAGGAAGTTCCTTGGACTGAGGGCTTCGAAATGGTGGTGGCGGCGTGTCGCGCGGCGGCCGGAGCCGGCCGGACGAGCTCCGACGGAGGTGGCGGGTGGCTTCAGACGTCTGGGAAATTTCCCGGACGTCTTAACTGACTGAGAAGGTGATTTAGAGTGGCTGCGGCGGTGGTTGTTGGTGACGACGGGGAGGGAGATGCACACTAAGGTGCTCACGGTAATGCGGACGAGCTCCGGATGGCGGTGTGGCCTGTCACACCACACGCCCACGGTGGTGGAGACTCGCCGCCACGGTTGAGTCAGCAGTATGGAATGGAAGAGAGAAGATCTCTCTGCACAGTGGTGGGTCGGTGGTGGAGGCCTGCTTCGCTCAGCATCCTTTCTCCTCCTTTTGTAGTGGCCTGCACAAATTTGAAATCAGCTGCCCGACCAGATCCAACACATCCGCTCCTCCTTGAATGGGTTCTTCACTGCGGCAGCTGGTGGCGTTGGAGTGGCAGCCAGCCGTTCCTGCAAGAAGAAGAATAAAGAAAATAATGTTAAAATATTATGATTATTTATATACAAACCCTCAACTTTTATGTTAACCTAAATTAATGAATGGAATGTACCTAATTAGTTAACTAATGCAATTCTAAGTTAATTCTAAATTCATTTAAATATGAATAAGATGCATGAATTATGTAATTGAATTAGAAATATGAATTAATCTATTTACATCCTAATTTATGCTAAATAATTGTTAGAATTAACCTAATGTCTAGGTACTTAAATACTTAAATAGCCCACAACTATGGGCTAATCACGTGGGTGTGGGGCTAAATGGGCCTAAAAATGTACAATAAAACACCTAATAATAACTAGGGCCTGGTGGTCGTCGACTATCTATCTACAATAAAAATAGTGTTTTAGATGTCATTGTTGTAGTATATTTCTCTTCAAATAAATGTTGTATCATTTTATTTAATTAAATTTTTTTTGATTAATTTCCAGGTCATTTACTGGGAGATAGTTATTAATATATATTACTCTCTATTTCTAAAAATGTTAATTTTATTTACAAAATGAATCAATGAATCAATTGATGAATGAATTGGTTAATTGCATACGAAAAGAATCAATTAATAAATGGTACAATGTCTTAAACAGATTTACAAATAATAAGTATTAAAAACCAGTTAAAACTACACTTAGTTATATACAACTACTCTAAGTAATACCTACATATAGGTATAAAAATAGCTACTAATATATACTATACTAAGTTATATTAACATACTAATATCTCTAGTAACATATACTATATATATAGTAACATATATATATGACAGTGTAGCCTTAGTAAAATATTTACACAACATAATGGCAAAAGAATTACTTATACTAATATATATATAGATCTATAGTGATGGATGTAACTGTCACTAAAGCCTTAATGTTATTTATATACATAAGAAGCTCAAACAATATCTACTCTACTAATGTACTTATATAGATATATACACTATTGATGTTTACGTATATGTTGTATATATATCTTATTTACATTATTTATATACATTTACTACTATACTATACATATGTACATATATACATATAAAGGCACACACAATTCACACCACACACATACACTCACAACACACAGCTTAGTCCCCACTCACTCTCCTCTCTTCTTCAAGACTTAGTTTTTTTAGGGCTTTTCTTTTTCACACATCTTCAGTTCACTGTTCATTAACCCGAAAATTAGGTTTTAAATGGGCGGACTAACCCTTTTCGTGGAATACACGGCACCTCATACAAGTGGGACCCGACCACTACTAGGGGCCAACCTTAGTTCAATTAAGCATGTATTTTTATCTGGTTATAGGCCTATGACAGACCCAGTATGGGCCCAACTACAGTGCGTGGCCCCCGGTACACCACTATTCACAAGGCTCATTCGTATGCTATGCTCAGGAGAGGAATCGTATGGGTAATGGGTATGGGCACCTGGCGCCTGACGATTGATGGAGCCACTGCATGAAGTAGTCTGTAGCACACGATGTGGTGCTAACTGTAGCAACCAATTAGCACCTAACTGCGTTCTGTACACATGTTTTGGGGCCTCGATTTGAGAGCCATGATTAGTTCCAATTTCTAATTAAAATATACCGCTAGAAAGCCCTTATATAGGGCTACATAATTATATAGTTAATTTAGTAAAATAACTTAATTAGTTATATTTTAAAATTACCTAAAGTTGCTACTGTGTACACGTTAAATTAAGACCTAATTCGTTAATTAGAGTTCAAATTAGTTAATTAATAATGCAATTGACTTGATAAATAGTTAATTAACATACTAGGGTATTTAATATACATTTTAAATTTATTTTAGAGACTTTATTTTAATTTATTTACATTTAAATACACATTTGAGTTAGTTATGTACATAAATAATTTATAAATAGAATAATATAGTACAAATACAATACAGATAGGTTAAAACTACTTAAGATAATACTATACAAGTATACATTATAAATTACTTCAGTATTAACTTAAATTACTAATTTATTTTATTTTAAGTTAATAAATTACTTAATTAACTTAATAACTTAATTGCCTACTATAAATACATAATTAAATTAAATTACAGGTATCTTATAGTATATATTATTTAGTTAAATACATATGTAGAGTATTAGATATAATTATTTACATATACATAGGTTTTTATAATTTCTTAGGTTAATATTCATTTAAGTTAATATAAATTTTTATATAATTATACAATAAAGTTATATATATATATAATAACTCATTCTAAATATTTTATAAAATATATAGATTACATTACAAGTTATTTATACACATTATTTACATATTGTACAATATACACACTTAGCTTAGTTTTAAATTATATTTATAAGTATATACACACTATACAAGGTGTTTTTGGATATTTTTGATTTTTATAGTTTTTATGTATATAGTAGAGGTAGTGGATGATAAAAAAAGGGTGAGATGAGAGAGGAAGAATTCTTTTTGGTGTTTCTCAACTTTAGTTTTTTTTATTAAATTTTAAAGTATACTGAACCGTTAGCTGATATTTTCTACCAAGCCGGGGATTCAGATTACTTTGAAATTTGGCTAACACCTAGAACAATACCTAATCTTACTCAAGAAAGGTTTATTTTATTTTTTTGTGATTTTTTATCATTTTTATTTATATTACAAGTTAACACATAAGAGGCCTTGATGAGTGTTTGAAAGTGAAACCTAAGGCCTCAAAGCTAGATCTAGTGGCTGGAGAATGAGTCTAATAGTTCGGATATGGCCAGCACAATATATGAAAGATATTAGAAGCATAGAATGGGATTTTGAACTTGATTTTCATTATAGATGCATGTTAGACTGTTTACACATCTTAAATATGCTGACAAAGGAGTTCAGAACACAAATTACAAGTTAAATTTAATTAAACATAAAGTTCAACTTGTACATGAATGCTTGTTCTATTCTCCTAAACATACAAAACAGTTCTAGCTCCTTAAAATCTCCAAAAACTAATCCACAATCCATTTAAACTTCTCATTCAGACCAGCTACTGCAGATAGATTTCAGTAGTTATTGCTGCTTAGAGTTTAGTAGCTACTCTAGTTGCTGTGCTTGTTGTTGTCTCATCCAAAGTGAACAACTGATTGCTACTAAAAACAGGGAAACCACTCATCCACAAATCCATTTTGAGATCAGACCATGAAACCTCTAAATCAGAAGAGATAAAGCAAGTACTGCTGCTTATGTATTCATTAAATTAGAGTCTGAAACTCATGCATTTCCCACTCCAAATCAGTGCAAATACTCTCAGAAGGTCTGAAACTAATTGAACTCTAATCACAAATCTAGGAAACTCATAAACCCTAATTCATTCCTTTTCTCTTTGCCATAGATAGCGCCAAAGAATTGGATTGAACTAGTCATTAAATCCTCTTATAAATCAAATCAAAACCTTCAATAAGATCATTTGGATCTCATTTCAACCTTAATCAACATATTGAAATCCATTTGAATCTAGAAACCATATCGACCAAGGGGCCTTTTGATCTTGGTCGCCAAAATGTTTTGAACATCTAGAGTTCCTGCACACCATAGATTGGTGTATAAGAGCTTTGGGTGTTCATGTAAAAATCATTGGATCATTGCTTGAGCCTTGAATCAGTGTATCTAATTCCCATTGGCTCAAGCTACTAAACTTCCAGAAATCAGTACCTAACATTCAAATTGGGTAAAAGCTCATTTGAAAAAGGAAATTAAATCAAAGCAACTCAGATTCATCGCAATGAACCCAATTAAATAAAAACAAACTCAATTTGCTCAATTAAATCCATTTAAGGTCAAATTGATTCAAAATATTGCGATTGAGCATGAAATCCAAATACAAGTCAATCAAGCAAATTGGTTCAATCAAAATTGGATTAGGGGTCCTTGTGAACATCTGAAGTGGATGAGAGGACCCCTAGATGGGTTTGAGTGTGAATTGGATCTAGAAGTTGGACTTCAGATCCA